>CM040992.1:7161087-7178398 GCA_022985145.1 Pangasius djambal
CCGACGCTTTGCATTGCACTTGGTGATGTGTGGCTTGGATGCAGCTGCTCGGCCATGGAAACCCATTCCATGAAGCTCTCTGCGTACTGTACTTGGGCTAATCTGAAGGTCACATGAAGTTTGGAGCTCTGTAGCAATTGACTGTGAAGAAAGTCGACGACCTCTTTGCACTATGCGCTTCAGCATCCGCTGACCCCTCGCCGTCAGTTTACGTGGCCCACCACTTCGTGGCTGAGTTGTTGTTGTTCCCAAACTCTTCCATTTTGTTATGATAAAGCTGACAGTTGTCTGTGGAATATTTAGGAGTGAGGAAATTTCACGACTGGATTTGTTGCACAGGTGGCATCCTATGACAGTTCCACGCTGGAATTCACTGAGCTCCTGAGAGCAGCCCATTCTTTCACAAATGTTTGTAAAAACAGTCTGCATGCCTAAGTGCTTGATTTTATACACCTGTGGCCAGGCGAGTGATTAGGACACCTGATTCTGATCATTTGGATGGGTGACCGAATACTTTTGGTAATATAGTGTACATCATCTTGAGTTAGATTCTCTGAAACGTGGGTTCAAATCAGGGATGGGGAGGCAGTTGGGATGGCAGGACTTATTTCAAGGGTGGTCACTTCAGGGGCAGGCAAAGTACTGAGAAATTATACTTAAATGAATGTATAGATAGTGTGTCAAACTCAGTTAAAAGTGGAAGTATCCAGACACAAATGCACTCAAATAAAAAAAAAGAATGTAGTCAAATATTAAAAAGTAAAAAGCAAATGTTTGAGATGAAATTAACTTAATGTCATGTTTTATATGATTTTTTAAGTCAACTATGTCGTTTTGCCTGAAAACATCATTAATCTGTAAGTTTGCAATATTTGCCATTAGCTTGAATTTTTAGGATTACTGCCTAGCCAATTATGTTAGCTACTGGAATCAATGCTAACCTGGCATTAGCAAAGAAAAGGGGCAAACTTAAATAGAGCAGGTTAATGTTAGCAAATCAGCTAACTTACCTCAACATACTTATTCAAATTAGATGGAGTTCATGCCTTCTAGGGAGGCAAAGAAAACGCCTCATTTTATATGATTCTTTGCTTACTCCAGCAAATCTTGAAAGATTTCACTGAGGTAGGGCCAGGGGCGCTCATCCTCGACTTCCACACTGCAGTCTGGTGGCTTATCGCTATTGAAAAGGACATAGCTATAGTGCTGATGATGAATTGGCATGAATATTGAGTCTTTTTTTCTATTGATGATGCTGAACTGAAATGATTGGATGCTAAACTGAAGCCTATTGTACTCTCGAATGGCTCAACAGAAAAGCAGAGATGAGGAAATATCCAGGCTCTCCAGGGATTTAAAAAAAATCTCCTACTTGGTTGGGTACAGGAATGGCGTAAAGCAAAATCCATTGTTAAATCTCTTTCAACTCTCAAACCAGGTTCATACATAACATATGACCTTCATTAAAATTATTCATTATTCACTATGACTCGTGATTCACTATGACACATCGTTTTCAGGAGAAATGTACCTCCAGTTCATATTTTCGGTGTATAACACACACATACAGACAGTGATTATATATTTTAAAGGACATTCAGCATTGTTCTGCAAATTCCAGTAAACCATCAAGTCTTTGCAAATGGCAAACAGTTTGTGGTTCATATGTCAGAGACGACTTTAATATTTCATTATGTTTATGCATTACTGGTCAGTAATTATTATTTTTTGCCCTAGAAAATTCATTACAGCATTTAATATAATGATTTAAAGATTGTGTAATTTTTTGATACTTAAATATAGATTAAATAATTAATTTTTTTATGACCTTTTAATTCATATTCAATATGCTTGCTTTCAACTCAAAATCTTTGGAAGGAGATGATTAATGGAGTGAAGTGTTTCAGACCTATTAAATGTAAATGCTGCTGATGTACTTGAAAATCACAGATGTTCTAATTTATATGTTCGTGGCTACCACTAAAGCGAGGTACTTCGCTTTATTGATGGGAAATAGTTTAAATACCAAAAGAGTGAATTGACCCTTTTTGAACATAACTCTTTATGTAAATGTAAAACATTTAACTTTTGAAACTGCTAAACCGGAGTGGCATCTTATCTAAAAGCAGGCTAACTGAATGAAATGCTCAGGATTGTACATTAACAGCTGACCTCTTGATTGCACTCGCTTATTCAGCGTTCACTTGCATAAACGACCATTTTACATTTACTCCATAAACCTCATGAATTCCACCGGTGCACTGGAGATGTTTTATAGCTGATAGTTTATGCGTGGTGTTTAATTTTACGGATGGAGAATGCTACTTGTAGAGTTTTGTATCATTTTAATGAGGAATCTTGGGAATGTTGTTTTTTTTCTTTATTGTTCTACCTTTCTGGTACAAAAGCATTGCAACACCTCCCTGGTTTTACTCTATAGGTTCACATTTGGTGTGGTGGTTCTGATGGTCACTGTTGCAGGTGTGTATGTGTATATATGTGTGTATTATCCTGTGGGTGTTCTTCAGGAGTCAATGTGAGCACTATATAAATAGCTCGTCCCTCGAGCCTGCACTTGTCGGCGTCGTTTGTGTTGCACAGGGAAGGAGAGTCAGCAGCAATGAGACAGTCCATTACATGAACCTATCAGCGAATGGCTGCAAATTAGGATATAAACAGGGCTTTCATTAGAAAATCATTAGGAGGCGTGCAGAGGGTGACGGAGCTTGGCTTTGCCTCCTGATATTACTATCCACCATCCTTTGTTTTGTTTTTTTTTTCTTCTTCCATTTTCTCTACTTCTTTTGGCTCTGACACGTCTATTCAGAGTGTGCAGTGAGAGGAAGCCTAATGATCATGAACACAGAGGAAATCACAGCCTAGCTCATCAAAGGTCACACCATTAATACTGTTTCTCTCTCTTCTCTCTTTGTCCTTTAGAGATTATGGAGGAAATCTGAAATTCAGAATCGGTACGGAGTTCACAATCAGATCGTGGCTCATTACAAATTTATATTCTTAAAGGAAAACTCTATCCTGAAACACATTACATGTTTGTGATGTGTTTAGTGATTCCACTGCTAATTTGTTGCTTGGTGCTCTATTTTGGTTATTCCTGTGAGAAGTTTGCTGCTTGTTGCACTAATATCATGGAGGGGCATCGTTAAAGCAGTTACAATGGAGTTTAATATAAGAAAAAAAAATTAACAATCTCAAATGTAAGTGGTAACATTCAGGTTTTGCTCTTTTAGCTCCTAAACACCTTCTTTCCTTATTCACCATAGTGGAGACATTAGTGCAAACACTGGACACAAAGATCCAGAATGCAATGCAGCTATATGAGTTACAGCAGAGTCTCGGCTCGCTAGTTAGAGATCTATAAGATGATGGTGTTGATGCCGAAAGATGAAGCTTTAGAAGCTGATCTGTACAGATTAGGAAGATGAGAGAACTGGACAGCTCTCTAAAGGACTAAAGCGCCGTTGCATTGCTCTCTTTATGTAGAGATGAAGCAAGACCTAAAAACCCACTGGTGCCACTATCCGCAGGTAGTTGAAAGGCATTGTGGGTAATACAGCAAAGTGAAATTAGACCAAAATGTAGATGAAAGAAGTTTAAACTAAAATACTTCAGCTCAGAATTTCATTAAAAAATAAATCTTGGATACCACTGAAGATCAAAGATTAATAGTCTAGTTCTAGTCATTCAGGACAGGGTCACTGGCGTTTAAAATACTTGTTTTATCTAAGCCACTGAAAAAATGAAAAATGAAATGAAAAGATATTATGGGCAGGTGCAATTTAAAATAGGAAAAATGATAACATGTCCTCTCCCTTTTTTTTTTTTTTTTTTTTACAATTGTATTTAAATAATTTAATTTCTCATACTGTAGCTCTGTCTGTATTTCTGTGACAAATACTCTCTCTGATTCGGTCTCTTATCCCCTTTACATCCTCCCACTACGGATTTTTCTTCATTTTGACATTCTGCATTTGCTCAACCATAAAATGTCATATAATGAAAAACAAACCAAAGAATATGAAAAAGGCAACCACAGCTAATCCTGTTACTTTTAGCCTTTAGCGTCAATCTTATGCACCATGGCCACACAGATTCTAAATGAACCATTTTATAGCAGCTTATACCTTTTTTTATCCATCCACATGTGTACTAGAGAACCATAACAGTTAATGCATTCTCACACTGTTAAATGTCTTCATATGTTCATTCACACATACTATACATCTTCAATTCTGTCAGCACTGTCTCACTTCTATGTGTTACCGTATGAAGCTTATACATATTCATGTATCTCCACATTTAGGGAAGAAAAACTATATACAGTATACACTCAGGTGTCTGATGTACTAAGCTACTCACACACACTTTCAGACACAATTATGCCACATTCTGCCTAAAAAAAGCATGTGTTATTTATGTAACTGTAAATGTGGAGAAATAAGAAATGAGACTGATTCTCACTGATCATGTGAAAAACCACACATGAAGTTTGTGTGACTTTAGTGTAAGGGTGGTGACAGGGATTTTTGAATTTCTGAACAGCAAAGTGTTAGACCTTATATACAGACCTTGTAACCATGCATGTTATTGATGAGGACTTTCAGCAGAGAAGGAAGTATTTCCTCCCTCCCTCACTGCCCCTAAAGCCTCAATCAGACATGGAGGATTGTCAAATAACCTTGTACCTGACCACAGCTCTGAGTGCATCTCTTCCTCCACACTTGTCCTCCCTGTCCTTCACTCACTCGTTTCTACTCGTACTTGAGTACACTCTTCTTATCTATGCATCCTGTCTTTGTATTTTTTTCCCTGAGAGTGCTTGTAACTATGTTTAGCATTTGGATGCAATTTGCCTGGCTGCTTAGTTTGTATGTGTGTGTGTGTGTGTGTGTGTATGTGCTCATGTGCATATATGTGTGTGCAAGCAAATCAGTGAGTGAAATAAGGGTGATATGAGCAAAAGTTCTAAATCAGCTCCATCTCTCACTGCAGGCTTATTCATTACTCTCAGAATAATTAATGAGGCTTTATTGTTTGATGCTTTTAATCTTCTGCTGCTCTGTTTCTTAAGCGCAGTGTATACACACACACACGCAAACAAAATACAAAATAAAAATAATAGACAAGGTAGTGCAACAAGTAGCATTGTTGTCTCACACCTCCATGGAGTCCATTTTCAGTGAAACTGGTCATAAACACCACTTTTAGGGCAAAAGAGAAAAAAAAGCAGAAAATTTCGAACTAAATAGGACTACAAGGAAGTATCAGATCTCTGGGGTAGAGCTTTTGAATCCTGTCTCCTCCCTGTGTGCACAGTGTTTGCATGTTCTCCCCTGTGCTTCGGGGGTTTCCTCCGGGTTCTCTTGTTTCCTCCCCCGTATTGTGTGCAACTATGCCCTGTGATGAGTTGGTAGCGATGGGTTAGTGTCCCGCCTTGTGCCCTGAGTCCCCTTGGATTGGCTCCAGGCTCCCTGGAACCCTGTGTAGGATAAGCGACATCGAAAATGGATGGATGGAAATTGGCAGGTCTGTAAATCAAGCTTTTATTTTGAGGGAAAAAGAAAATGTAATACCTGCTCTTTAGTCGTATTATCTTGCGTTTGCAATCATTGACTCTGCCCTGTGTTTTGATTTTACTTTATATTTATGCCACCAATTGCATATTTATCATGGCAAACATGCAAAACAGACAAAATTTTACTCAACTGAAAGACACAATCCTCCATAAACCCTGTAACTAAATTGCATGTTTTTCTTTTTAATGGCTGCATGCATAAATTCACACACACAAACCTTTAGTAAATCAGGATCTGTGTGTACCTCTCGATTATTTATTAAATAGAGTTCTACATGAATACAGACCTTTATAAAACCCTTTTAATTATTAAGAACTGCCCTGTGCTTTGCTTGCGAATTCCATTCAGGTGCCATAAACCTCCACAGTATGTACTGTTCCATTCCTCAATGCTCCTTTTTTAATGAATTTTTTTGCTTTTCTGAAGCGCTGTTCGGCAGGAGAGTTGTTTGTCTCTCTCTCTCACTTCATCTCTCTCTCTCTGTCTCTCTATAAGCCACTGGCCGTGGTGAATAGACGTGCCATCCCTCTCTCTGTGGTCTCATATTGAGCCGTGACAAGCCCACATTGCTGCAGCCAGATGAAATTGCCCCTGCTCGTTTTCTGCTGTCAAAATTTCTGAAGTAAATACAAAGTTCTGAGATTTGACCACCTTTGGCCCTGAAAGAGGTTTTTTGCTTCTCAGTATGATATGTGGAATAAAGTTCCCTTGGTTGCAAAGTCTGTCAGTTTTGCAATTATGATTATACTGAGTGTTTAGTAATGTGTATGTATACACACACACACACACGCACAAGTTGTTTAAGAAGTAGCACATTTAGCTTTATCTAGTGCAAAAATCTACTGGTGCAAGTGGAATTTGCTGGAATAATGCTGCTGTAATTTGATTAATCAATAATCAAATTGCCACTTCTCATCTCAGGTATTTTTTCCTTGCCACAGTCACCTCTGGCTTACTCATTTAGGATCTAAACACCTGCATTTCTGCAATCAGCTTTTTGACATTATGTACTGGTAAAAGAACTCTCTAAAATTATTAAAATAATTTTCATTTAATACAACAAGATTTTGTTCAAATTATCATCAAATCTGGTTTATTTACATGTACAGTAAACCAGGCAAACAGCAGAATTCTGGTTTCTTAAGGAGAAGTCTGTCTTGAACAGACTTGAAGATTAGAAGGAACCAGACTGCTTGTAGAGAGGGTTTGATAACAGCCATCATGTATGGTATGAAATTGCTGGAGATCATCTGCATAGTATTGGCTCAAGTGAGCAGGTCATAGGATGACTTGTGTTGGATCACAAGCTGACATAAAGGTATCGGGTAAAGCAGCTCGATGTCTTAATGTCTGAGGCTGTTTTGCCCGATGCCTAACTGTACCAGACCTGACAGCTCACATAGTTTTTCCTGAGTCCTGAAGACTTTTAATCTGAGGCGTGATGTGATTTTGTCAAATTGCTGAGAACTGACGCTGAGTTCTGAAGATGTCCTAATATGTATACCATACTCCTGGTACCTAGGTAGCGGAATGAACTTTTGTCACTGTTGGGCCCTTGAGCAAAATCCTTAACCTTCATCTGCTCAGTTTAATCATAAGTTGCTTTGGATAAATTCATTTGCCAAATTAATTATTAAATAATGAAATGAAACTTCCCATGGCTGTCCCAACAACTGAGTCATTCGTGACCTTCAAATGAAGACTAAAGTCCTACCTTGTCACCAAGCACTTGAATTAACGCTTTGATTAAAAAAAATCCCCTGACCTGGCTTTTCATGTTGTACTTAGAGATTTAGCTTGATTTAGCTTCTTAATCCCTGACCTAGTGAATTAGCATGAAGATGTGTTTTTGATAGAGACTATAAAGCACTTCTGTAAGTCGCTCTAGGTAAGAGTCTCTGCCAAATGCTGTAAATGTAAATGTTACTACTTCTACCTCAGTGAGCAACTTGAATGTGTGAACATGGGATATATATCATACATCATTTGGGTTGGATGACTGATGGAATCCTGAATATCAATGACCTTCAGCCCTTTGCACTGAGAGAGCTTGTTGGACCAAGAGGAAGAGAGTTAAGTAAGAAAGGGATAATTGGGGCAGTGATTGGTCAGTGGTTGAAGGTTCGAGGCTGAAGGTTGTGAATTTGAAGCCTCAGAAGTGGCCATTGCTGGGGTTTTGTGCAAGGACCTTAACCCCTTCTGCTCCAGGGCACTGTATCATGGCTGACCTTGTGCTCTGACCCTAGCTTCCTAACAAATGTTCATAGAAGGATTTGGACTACCCTGGACTACTGAGCAGAAGGTTGTGAGTTTGAATTTTGGCACTACCAAACCGCCAATGTTGCATCCTGGGGCAAGAGCCTTAAATCTTATCTGCTCAGCTCAATTGTAAGCCACTTATGATGAGTGTCTGCCAAAAATGAATAAATGTTAACAGTTTACCACTTACACAAATGGTCACATAATAACAAGGGAATCTAGAACCTCTCGTTCTAATGCCTTATTTTTGAGATTACACTGTGATCATGAAAACAGAAGGCTATCGTAAGTATAGTTCTTATCATTTAAGCACAAATGCATCTACACACCATACAGGCTGCAGCACAACAAACTGGCTCTCAGTGGTAGTTCCCACTGAATTTCTGGCTAGAGGTCACTATTAGAAAAAGCACATTTCCAATTTGTCTTGCATGTGGCTCAGAGTTCTACAATAATGCTTCTCACATTAGCCTGGTGACCATACATGGACATACACACATGGAGCTCTGATCCATCTCTGGTCTCAGCGGATGAGTGTGAAGCCCAGAGCTCTTGATCCAGTGCATATACAGAAAGATGCAGTTCATACAGCAGTAACACATTTGCTAATTCTACCTAAATGATCTGCCTACAGCTGAACACATGTGATTTGTGGAAAAAAAGGCCTATAAATCCTCAGATTTTCTAGCCCTAGTTGGATTACTTTCCATTTGGAATTCTCACCGAGTGATTTCAGTGTGCCTATGAGTCAATTTTGTTTTCTGTTGTTTTCATATTTTTCATTAAATTCTAACTCCAGATGGGAAAGACCTTCTTTGTCTTAGGCACATTTCTGATTCTGTTCCCCAGCTCTCAGTTTACATGAATATGAACAGAATGTGGAACTTGTTAGCTTTTAAGACCTTCCCTTTCTAATTTTCTCTTTTTCCATAACAATTCTGCTGTTTTAAATCATTCTTTCTTTCGCACTGCACCCAGGTAGCCAGCTAACACACTAACACAACCTTTCGCTGATAATCAAGGTGAGCTAACTTTGCTTCAGCATAGCTCACTTGGTTAGTTAAAATAAGAATAGAAAATAGAACAGAATAGAAAAAAGAGCATTTACAGATTATCTGTATCAATGTTAGACATGAGGGGAAAAAAATCTGTAAAGTAATTGCTCAAGTAATTTTTCAACTGTGACTTATTTACTTAAGTAATTTATTCAAGCATATGAGTAAATTACTTAAGTAATTTTCTTGATCACTACTTTTATATTTAACTGAATTATAACTACATTAGCAATAATTTTACTCAAGTCACTCTACTTTGTAATCTTTCCACCACTGAAGTTGAGCAGTATAACAGTACAATTAGAAAATAAAATCGAAATCATAACTACAAATATTACATACTGAAGCAGTGGAAAATTGAGGAATATGTTATATTCTATAACATACACATACACTTTCAAAGCCTGTGTTTTAGTGTACTACAAAATACAGCATTGTTCATTTGAGAGCCATTGCCACATGACGTTGATTATTTTCTTAAAATAGTATATTCTGAAGTGTTTTTTTCTCTTATAACAGTAATTTACAAAAAGGTATATTACAATTAAAAGTTTATGTTTTACCTGCTTATAGTTGCTTATAGTTAACAAGCAAAACAATTTAGAATGTGGAGGATTTATCAATGTCCATTACATACAGCTGTGCATATGCATGAGTGATAAATAGAATTTAAACAACAGACCCCTCCATTGTCTCACTGATAGAAATGTCCTGAGTAAATGCCAAATTGGCTTCCAGCCAAAATATCACACATCAGACCATATATAAAAATCTAAAATGAAGTGGAAAATGAGTAAAATAATGAAACATTTATGAAAGGTTTTTGACCTGACATATACATATTATTACATTATTACATAAAAGACAAAATGTGTTTTAAATGGAATGTACTAAATGTACAGTATGTTATACAATAATTAGATATTGATTGATCATTATTCATTATTATTTAATTAGTAAATGATATATTACTGGACCTTAAATTAAATAAAATTGTTACCTACCTTAGTCAAGCATGAAAAAGGCATATTTAGGCTTTTATCTGTACAGGTACCTGACAACTCCACTTCTTTTCCACTCCATTGTGTCAGCAATACAGATTCTTAATTTTTTTTTTGCCTCTTCATGGTTTTGATAACTCACCTGGCCTTGGAGATCCTTTTGAAAAGACTCAGTCATTTTTTGCCAAACCTTTTATACACAGCAGGATATAGGCAATATATAATTCATACTGCCTTTAAGAGGAACCAGGGCTCTATGTGAAATATTTTCCCCACTGGATAGGACACTGTCTGGCCTGTGAGGTGCCAGAGGAAGTGATTTATTTCCCACTAAAATGGATGACAGGTCTATTTTAACACCTGCAATGTGCCTTGTAGAGAAAGGATGTAAGCGCCTGATCTTGTGCTATATGTCCAGAGTTCAGACTAACACACACCTGATTCGCCTCATCAGTTAATGAGCACGTTCAGTAGGTTTACTGGATCAGGGAGGTCAGTAAACTGTGCTGGATTCCAGTCCTCACGGATGTGTGCCTGTGTTTTTTTTTTTTTTTTACTGATGTAATGGATGCTTGGCACATAGGACACATGACCTGGTTTGTTTAATCTTTATCTTAAGACCAGCCACCCTGCTAGTGGAACAAAATGGTGTTTGGGAGCATCACTGCTTCTCAAAAATTTTGAATGAGCAGTTTGTTGTTGTCGAAACTTACCGAGACACTGAGGTGACATGGTGGTTATTTTTAAATAAGGTGTTAAGGGCATGAGTTAAGTTTCTCAAGATCAATTTGGTGTCTTAACACATGGAAAATATGATTTTTTTTTTTACCTGTTCTTGACAATTAATCTGTAATAACTTGAGGTCACATTTTAAACATGATGTTCCATAGAATATTAAGTCTCAGGTTCATGGCACAAATCATGGCCATGAACTTTGATATCTTGTTGCCACAACATTCTAATTCCTGGCCATGAGATATGTAGTTTGCGGCATCATTATTTTAATTCATGGCCATTAAAAATAGCCACAATGTCACCTCAGCAGCTCAGTAGACACTAGAGATATCAGGCCAATTAGCAATCTCCAGTTTACTAATGTGGAACAATTCCTTCAGTCATCAGCTCTTGCATGAATTCCTTACTTTTTTAAATTTTGAATCTAGACCAGTTTTCATCTGTCCTTGTGATATATGCACTCTTAGAAAAACAGGCTCCTCAAGGGATCTTTTGAATATTCTAGTTCTAGCATCTAGCTAATGATGAATGCACACTACACAACACAATTTTTTATCCCCAATTTCCCATAGACTCATTTTGGGGATCTGCAACAACCCTCTCAGCTCATGTTTTGGAAGCAGTTAAACAACGTGATTTTCTCAGTCTGCATCACGCGAATTCTCCATCTGCGACCATCATTAAGCAGATTGCCACAGATGCTCTGATATTTTAACCTCTAAGACAAATAGCAAGAACAGCAATGAGCAACAACCAATGGGAATCCAAGAGCAAACTATTGTAAGCAAAATAATATTGCTGCTATATGAAATTATTTGGCATGCCATACCCAAATGGTTGTTAGAAATATCCAACCATCAATCCATGGGGCACAAGGCAGGGGACACCCTGGACAGGGTGCCAACACTTCACAGGGCACAATCACACACACACACAAAACGGACAATTGTCAGCCTACAACGCATGTCTTTGGACTGGGGGAGGAAACACCCGAAGCAAGGGGAGAACATGCAAACTCCATGCACACAGGGCGGAGGCAGGAATCAAACCTCCAACCCTGGAGGTCAAAACATGCTAATCACTAAGCCACCATAACCGTAACAAACATGATCGACCATGCACAGTATAAAAGCTAAGATTCTTTGCACTGTACCTCCAGTTCTCTTTGCAGAACAGACAATCCTTACTGAAGTGAACCTGCTCAAAGCCTGCTGCCAGAACAAAATACAGAACACTGACCACTGATTATGCTAGTACTTCATCAATACTGCAAGAGACTAAAGCTATGGGGAAGGAGAGTCCTCTGCGTCTCCCTTCTCTAGTCCTCTAGTCCCTCAAATCTTATAGGCATAATGCCCCATTCACCCAATGACAATACTCCACATACTGGTGAGGAAAAAAAGGAGAGAGAAAGCACAACCACAATGAGCATTATGACATGTGGTTGTGACAAGAAACCCTCTGTTCTTGGACTCTATTTAAGTGATTCTGTAATTGTGCTGCCATTTAGCCCATGAATCTCTGAATTCTCATGAAAACATGCATTTAACTATTTGGAAAAGATTTTCTTGCTGCATTTTGTTCTTAAATGGGTAATAGAGTTGAGTTAGCAAAACCCCAAAATGTGGTGAACTAGCATATTCAATGCTAATGGCATGAAAACATTAAGTTATAACATTAATTTATAATGGAATGCATCATGGAAAAGCATGAGATGTTAAATGGATTCACACACTAATGCAAAAACATTGTGAATTTAAAGCATTTTATTATTTATATTTCAAAGTACAGTGTAATTACATTGAGCTGGGAGAGGAAACAATGCTGTTTTTAGTTCTGCAGAGGGTTTATTACTGTACTTATTAAAGTTATTTATCTGAAACATGCACACAGGTTGTGCAAAGGACACTTTACCTGTGTTTAAATGTTTTAGAAATAGAACATTTATTAATTGAATATTAGTGGGCCACAAAAGGCATTGGGATTATGTAAACATTGTGTAAACAACTTTAAAATAGTTATAGGTAAATAGGACAAACCAAAGCAACCTTCAGAGAGCTTTTTATTATTCTAGTCACAGTTTACATGGCAAAATCTGATCATTCTCACCAAAGCTACTTTAAATATCTTATCAGACGTTTGAGGAATGCAGGAGTATATTATCATTTCATTACACAGCTAATTAGAGGTTCATCTGATTAAAAGGGGTGTCTGCAGCTTACTCACACATTTCTCTAATATACTGGAGGTTTGACAGAAGCAGGAGCATTTTACCTTTTTTCAACACGTCTGTCTTGGGGAACGCAAGTGGCATGAAAAATTAGGATGGTGAACTCTACAAAGAAAGTGTGTTTATCTCTGTTCCACAGGTCATCTCTTCTTGCTCAGAATCTCTCTATAAGTCATGTTCAGTTTTGCACCGAGGCACTGTTTTCTTCCACTGACTTTCTTCCACAGTGCATGCTCTCATGTTTAAGCCTCAGTGGTAAACATCATGGCACACTGATGAACTTTAATATTTCAACTCCGCCTTTATAATTGAATTTGCCAGATGTGATAGAAACGCTGCTAAATCACACGCCGTCTCTTAGTTCCTGCTTTAATTAATATCTTTAATTGTATTTAATCCACTTTGGCCTTTTGAATCAAATTAACAACTGCAGTGCAAGCATTCACTTTGTTTTTGAGAGTTATGAATTAAGTCTTGCTGATGTGGTATGTTTGTGTGTGTGCCTACCCTCAAGGTGGAGTAATTTGTTGTATTAGGCTCCTGCTGTGACAACTCAGCAGGTTAGTGTTAATAGTCTTCATTGTATGCACATCACCTCACACACACACACCCACATACACACACACACTTTTTTATTTCTCAATAGAAAGACCATAGAGCATACGTGGGCTCTTCTGTGTAGATTCACACATTTTGCGTAACAGCTCTGCATTTTAGCAGTTGAGTACGCTGGTATGAGTTACGACTCCAAAATATGCAATATGTGCAAATTTAAATGATTGATAGATGTGTTGGTGTTTTAAACTCTCCGATATTACTGGACACCCCTGGAAGACCCACCCCCTTCTCACCATCTCACGTTAGTAATCTTCTGACTGGTGCTGTGAAAGGCTCTGGATTACTGATTAAAAGTCAAAGGTCAGGGGTTTTCTAAGAAATGCACTGTACTGTAATGCATATGTGACATTCTTAAAAAAGTGAATATTTTCTCTCCTGCAGCTCACCACTTAGAAATTTTCTCACATTTTGCAGTTCCTCATAGTCTAAAAGCTACAAAAAAGCAGGAAAAAAAAAACGAAAATGATTTCCACAGTAGATCTTTTTAGGCTATGCCCTTATGTTTCCTTGCAGTTCTGCAAAGCTTTTCACTCTTTTGTGTTCTTCTGGTTTTGATGTTTGTCTGTTTATCTGGTTCACCTGTTTGGATTACTCCTCAGTGTGCTCTCCAGCTTGTGCCTTGAAACTGCAATAACTGAAATCCTGTTAATAAAAATGCCATGAGTACACGTTTGCGTCCTGCCTCTCACTACTGCTTCTTACAATTTCTTAATTTAGTTTTATGTCACTGTAAATCTGGGACTCTAGAGAAAGAATTACAGACTGCCTTCAACACAGTCAGACAAAAGCCATTAAAAAAAGGTTGAAAGGAAAGAAGAAATGCCAGAGAAGTTTGAAAAGAATTATGACTTTTTGTGAATTATAAATGTTGTTTGTGGTAAAGATCGGAAAGATTTCTGGTACATGGCTTTGATCAGCTTTTCTTGATGAAGAGAGAGAGAGAGAGAGAGAGAGAGATGTAAAGATGCTCATTAACCATGCCATTGTGTGTGTGTGTGTGTGTGTGTGTTTAAAAGAGATAGAGAATCAATAGCTGAGTATAAGGTAATGATCAGCTCTAAAGTACCTCTCTGGAGAAAAGATCAGGCAGCTGGCTCAGTGCTTATTTACCAAAAAAGGGTGGTGAAAAGAAAAAAAAATCAATTCATATGATTAAAGTGTTTAAATTGGTGCTGTCAGTGAAATAATAATTAATAGTAATCATGTCCATTTCTGAACATTTGGGGATCCTAAATGACAACTTTCTCAGGGTCCCTCAAACAAACCAATCATATTACTTATATCCAAGAATAAACATAATTAATATTTCATTATCTTGAATGAATCAACAGGATATTATTTTTATAGCTAGTAGTAATAAGCTAGTAACTTAACGTGTTTGTCGACTCTTACTCTAGATACTAGCTAGTTAGCGACTAATGTTTTTCAGTTCAGTTACATCAACAAGTGGAGGCAAGATAGAGGACAAATTGACTAATTCTAATTAATTAGCATTAATTTCTTACTGGAGTTTCAGCTCCATTTCCTCCCTTCTCCTATTGTTCTTTTTCACATTTTTCTTCCCCAGATAGATATGAACACTTTGTGGTCACAACTTCTTCCTGTCTTCTGATGTTAGTTACATTAGTTACTAATTTAGTCGCAAATATTCTATTCATTTCTGTTCACAAGGGGCCCAATTGCAACTGCCTCTTACATGTCAAATTAAGTGTAAATAAAGTGTGCATTTTTGCATAGAAATATTAGAAATCATGGGCTTTGAATGACTGCTTATATCACTTATAGCAAGAAATGGCACTAATTGTAATTATTTACACATTAATTATTTACACATTTAAATTATTTTAAAAATTCATTTTTAAATGCTACAAATGCAAATGAAAATATAAAAATATATATAATTCATCATTATTTTTGTTACCTAAAATTGACCTTGGAACATTTCTGTCTTTACCCTCATAAAAAATACCAGCTTCCACGTGACAAAAATAATTGCATTATCCTGGTTAGGGTCATAGTGGATCTGAAGCCTATCCTGGGAACACTGGGTGCAAGGCAGGAAAACACCCTGGCTGGGATGCCAGTCCATCACAGGGCACCATGCACACACACATTCACACTTGGGGCAATTTAACATAGACAATCCACCTACTGGCATGTTTTTGGTTGATGGGAGGAAATCCAAACGGACACACAGACACTAACCAGAGCTCAGGATTGAGACCCTGGCGCTGTGAGATGGCAATGATATCCGCTACTAAATTAATGCATTCATTGCCTAAGCACAAAATTAGTTGTAAAAGTCTGTCTGTGTTACTGGTAGCACTAAAGCACTTTAGCCTATTATTGCATTGTTTTATTTTTTAGCAAGTTAAAGCACATTAAATTTGAGTGAACATGGTAATTTGGATGATGGCAGTTTAAATATTAATCAATTTCCCATGAGGCAAAAAAATTGAAAATAGTTATGAAACCTCAAATGGAAAGAATGTGTGTGTGTGCTATCTGTGTGCTGAGTGTGTGAGTATATTAATGAGCAAATAAGCCATTTATCGCAGCCATGTCATGTGAAATGCCATTTCGTTGTTGGTTGTGTTTAAACACTCGTGTGATTGAATGTTTTCTCTGAGACAGACACCATAATTAACTGTGACTGATATGTATTTGTGCGGATGTTTTGTGTGTGTGTGAGAGAGAGAGAACCCATGTATACTTGTGGCTACATAAAGAATGTATAAGAAATATAGTTTTTGCTTGTGTGTGTGTGTAATTACATGTGAAAAACACGTAAAGGTGCATTTCACCATGTTATGCACTGAAACTGCACTTTAAAACTGAATTCAGGTAAATACATGTGACATATTATATTTTATTACAGATTTAAAAATAAATGAATAATGTGGGGAAACAATCATGTGGGAAGAAAAAAACTACATGCCCTACATGTGAAAATTGTGAAAATAAATAAATAGTGTGGGAAAAAATGTACAAAGAAAAATTAATAAAATCAAAACAAAAAAAGAGGTTATGGGTGAAAAATTTATCATGTGAGAAGAAAATTGAAATTTGTAGAAAAAAAAAATTAACTAAATCAATAAATGAACATGTTAAAATAAATACATCAAGTGGGAAAAAAATCCCATGGAAAAATAAAACCACATGCCTTATGCATGAAAAATTGTGAAACAAAATATATTGTGGGGAAAAAACATGAAAATAAATATATAAAAACTGAAAATAAATTATTTGTAACATTAATATCAAACCAGAAAAAGGAAAATGTGAAACTAAATATTTGCACATGGGAAAATAAAACCACATTCACTAAATGGCAAAATTTTACATGAAAATAAATGTCATGTATAAAAGTATCATATGTGGAAAAATGAAACATTAAAATTAAAACAAACAAAAAATTAACATGTGAACATAAATGAATTGTGGAAAAACTCGTGGAAAAATAAAACCAGATTTTCGTCTGAGAAACGTGTGAATTTTCTGTAAGGGGAAGACAGTGAGGTTCTTTATTGGCACGGCAATAAAAAGTGCAGTGAGGTGCTTGTGTTAATCCAAACTGTTGGCCGTAAAAAACTCATAAAACACAAGCTGGAGGTGCTGATGAGGGCCATTGATTCCTGCACTAGTAAAGTGAAAGTGAAAGTTTCCTCTTAAAGTCCTGCCGGAGTGGGTCAATAGGTCTTACACTCACTCATCTGGAAGCAAAAAGGATGGAAGGATTGACCCAATGTGGTGAGAGCAAATTTGTTGGATTTGAGCTTAATTAAGTAAAAAAAAAAAAAAAAAAAAAAAAAAAAA
>CM040992.1:7178498-7207907 GCA_022985145.1 Pangasius djambal
TGTGGATAGTGTTGCAGTGGGATTTATCCCTTGTTTCGTCTCTACCTAAAGGGAGAGATGCAGCGGGGCTTTAGTCCTTTAGTCTGTCCAGCTCTCACCTCCTCATCTGTACACTCTGCTCAAACAGATCAGCTTCCAAAGCTTCAACTTTCATGGTAACACAGCCATAAGTGCTAGCGCACTCGTTATCTCAGAGATTGTTAATTACCTGAATCGAGTCTCCTCTGTAGCTCGGCACAACTGCATCATGTAGTGTACAGGTCGTATATATTCTGAACCTTTGAGTCCAATGTTTGCACCAACGTCTCCACTATTCCTACACTGAATTTATCATTACTGTGATGTTGAATGTCACTGGAATATTGTGAGAATGTGGTGAGGAAATAAAGCTCTTGCTCTTTTATTTTTAGGAGCAAACATCAAAGCCATTATTTCTGAGTTACACTACCATTGTAACTGCAATAGCTAAGTCCCACTGTGATGTCATTGTGGCAAACAGCTGCTAATTTCTCATGGGAGTAATGAAGACACAGCATCAACCAACCAAATTAGCACCAGAATTGCTAAATGCATCACAAATGTGTTTCATTGTGGGTTTTTTCTTTAACCTTAAGCTTAACTTTAAATCCTGTGGAAGTTAGCTTCTGCAAATTCTCCTGAATTATTCTCACAGATTTTTTCGTGAATGCAGCATCATGAATTATCTTTGGGGAAAAACAAACTTTGGATGCGTGGTTGCTGGTGGCTGTGTGCATGCCTGTGTGGGCAGGGTTTGTATTTGGTTGTGTGTGAGAGAGAGAGAGAGAGTGTGTGTGTGTGTACATGCGGATTACTTTCCTGGCTCTGCGTTGTCAAGACAGATTCTTAGTGAAGCTCCATGCAGCTCAAACCTCTTGGTACTTTCTCTTCGTTTGCTATTGAAATAAATTCTAGGAGGGTTGTGGTTTCTTCTCTTTATCTGTATTCTGAGTTTGTACATGAGATTTAGGTGTGTGTGTGTATGTGTTTTGGCTCTCTGTAGCCCCACCTTTCAGATGTCCTTATGTATTATTCATATCTGTTCCAGCTACTATACACACAATGCTCAACAATGCTGATAGCATCTCAGAGAGTGTGTGTTTGTGTGTGTGTGTGTGTGCACATGTGTGGTAGGTGTTGATGGTGGTCAGCATTATGCTTCAGTTAAGAAACACAGAGCCATAGAGTGACATATCCTGCAGCCATCCATTCACGCCATCACCCCCTGGCCTGACAATTTGTGTGTGTGTGTGTGTGTGTGCTTCCCTGTTCCGTGATATATCCTGCATATTAGAGAAAGTTGATTATGCAAGCTTAATGAAAACAACATGAAACTTTCAATGTTAAGAAAACCATCTTGATAATTCTGGAACAATGTGCCTTTACACATTTCTCAGTGAATCAATGTAACAATTAGCATGATGCAAAAAGCAAGGATGGAAATCACTTTTTTTCTTTCATTAAAATTGAGTTCAATTAAAATTAAATGCAGTTTCATTTAACTTCAGTAGTATCAATGAGAAGTTTGATTCAGTTTTCTGAGTTGATTCTTTTAAACTGTTCATTGAATCGGTTGTTCAACTGATTGATTCACGTTGTCTCTTGTGATTTTTGGTGGACTCATCAGACTCAGTTCGTAAGTTAAATGCTGATATTTGACTCAACAAGTTCATCAACAACTGTCACTTTTTTCTGGTTTTCTGCTCTGTAAAAATGTCAGCAGCCCATCAAAACGGAATCAGAAAAGAATGATTCATTCATGAGTCAGATATTACTATTCAATAGTAAGACAAAGCTGTCACTGTGAATCAGTGCATGAGTTGATATGTGAACATGACTAACTATGAGAAAAGATAAAGGTCTCTGGCTGGGACAATAACATACTGTATGCTCCTGAATGTTATTAATGTTATTCTATATTCAATTCTTTTTATTTGTTTAGCACCTTTAACATGTTTTTAATCACTCAGTTTATGAGAAGATCCATGAGATGATTCATGAAATGATTCATTCTAAATAAATTAATTTACAGTGTTTACATAGGACTGTCCTATGTAATATGTTTGACACCTGTCAGGGTAGGTTAATAAATGCCGCCATGCACAGAGTGAAAAGAGAATTTGCACATATGCTCACTGGCCACTTTAAAAGGAACACGTGTACCCTTAGTCATTCATCCAATCAGCCAATCAGGTGTCAGCAGTGCAATGTGTAAAAACATGCAGATAGAGACTAAAAGCTTCAGTTAATATTGCCCACTCTCTACAACTATGATGAACAGAAAAGCATCTCAAAACACATTGAACCTTGAAGTGAATGGGTTACAACAGCAGAAGAGCACACTGGGTTCTACTCCTGTCAGCCAAGAACTGGAATCTGAGGCTACAGTGGACACACATTCATTGAAACTCGACAGCTGAAGAATGGAAAAACTGCATCTAGTCTTTTTCCAATCTTCATAGTGTACAACATACCATTAGTTTTAAACTACTCTCAACATATGGTTTAAGACCCACTTTACACTCTGACTTACGACTGAATCTCAGGTTTTAATTTTTTGATTTGAGATATTAATTTGGAAATGTTCCATGTCTTCCAGCAGGCTGTGTTTTGGCAGGGCTGGACTTGAAAAGCTGCTTGTGGATTTTGAATTCAGCATTTGAGTGCCAGCACCCTACTGAGATAATGGCCAAGTGTTTGCCAAAAAGCATGAGTGCCTGACAGATAATTCAATGACATTTGTTTATAATATTCACTTGTGTTGAATGTGCTTGGAGAAAGACCTAGATGTGAATATTTCTTACTGTAAATAGATGAAGTCTGGCGAGTTTGGCGAGTCTGTTTGCATGATAGCATGTGGGCTAATGTTACATCATAGATCACATATGCAAAGATGAATCCACAGAGGTGAATATAAACATGAGGTTTTTTTGCTCATCAATCTCTGTGTGTGATTTCTGTGACACATTTTTACTGACTGGAGCACATTCTTTATAATTAATTGCTCACTTATAATGCTTGTAGCACTATTTATTTGTGTGTGTGTATCTATCTATCTATCTATCTATCTATCTATCTATCTATCTATCTATGTATCTATCTATCTGGTGCTTGCATGTGGTGGGTAAGTCTCAGTTTTTAGTCACATGACAGGAAGGCTATGGTAACTCAATTTACCACTCTTTACACCCGTGGTGAGCAGAAAAACATCTCAGAAAGGACAACATGTCAAACCTTGAGGTGGATGGACTACATGAGCAGAAGACCACATCAGGTTTCACACCTGTCAGCCAAGAACAGGAATCCGAGTCTACAGTGGCCACAGGCTCACCAAAACTGGGCAATCTTCAACTGTCCCATTTCTGTGAACACTACCCTTAAGTAGTATTATCCAGTTTCCATCTCTCTCACATGGATTCCCTCCATTATAGCCAATCAGTAGGTGTTTAATAAGTAACAAGTGCCTTCTTTGCTTTAAATGAGGTGAAATGATCTTTTCAGAATGAGAACCAGTTGATTATATAGCGCTGAATTAAAGCCTAATTTCCTGCACAAAGGCACAGATTTGGTGTGTCTACCTGTGATTTCTTGCTGATTCTCTAACAATTGCATTTATTAAAGAAGTTCTGATCAAATCTGCTCTCTTTGCAATCACTGATAATCACTATAATTACTCATGCTCACCTTGTCTGTCTGGGTTACCTCCTCTTTCTGTGTCTGATGATGATGACTGATGACCGGGGGTGTGTGGCCGTCTGCTCCTTCCTGTGGACTGATAATGTCCTTTATCCTGAATGCCTCAGCATGAACTCCAAAGTAATCAGTGCAGCATTTACCTTCTGTCTTCTTTTTTGTTTATTTTTCATTTGCTTTAAACGAAATGCTAAGAATAAGAATGCTACTACATGTATCAAGTGATAATTTGTCATTTTCTGGTTAGTATAAATGTTATATGTTTGATTTTTAGATGTTACTAGCATACCTAAGGACATATTGTATAGTGTAAAATATAGTGTTGCATCCTTGAATATGTTTTGGCTATTTGTATATTACTAGCCCAAACACTCAGGACAAGATGATTGTGTCAGTTTTTTGTTAATAGTTGTCGAGAGGACTTGTAGGGTTGGAAGTTTTAATTAATAGATTGTAGGCTTCTGATAAATAGCTGATAATCTTGTCAGTTTGTGTAATTCTTCATAATTAGTAACAGATGTCAGAGTTGAGATGTCTGTATTCTACAACATCAGTAGTTATACCAGCGATGGTTGCCTGTAACCTGTGTGGTTGAGTGCCATTTTTTTTTGGAATCAACCCACAACCTTCAGGTTCACCTTCTGGTTACAAGTCCGACTCTCAAACCATTAGGCCACGACTGCCCCAATATGCTACATTCAGTGTTTATTCCTCACTTCCCAGACACAACGAGTCTGATTAACTGATTTAACTGAGTGTTTAGAATATACAGTGCATAATACACCATTTGAGACATAGCTGGTTGAAGCTGAGAGTGTCAGAAGTCCTATAGGCTTCTCAGACCACTTCATCAGACGGCTTGACAGAACACACATCTTGTCCCAGTGCTTTAATTTCACCATATCTCCTCTTCTTCTCTAGAGTCACTCTTTTGCCACCTCTTGTGTCTCTAGTCTAGTTGTACCACTGGCCTCAGTACACACTAACCCTGATTTATTGCACCACCTGGGTTCTGTCACTCTCCCACTCCTTCGCTTGTTTTTACTTTGGTTTCTCCAGTGGAATCCAGTTAGTGGCCTATAGTGGACTTTAATTTCAGCTTTGATTACAAAGTCCTGTGTTTTACTTTTAAAAGCCTTTAATGGTGGCATTTCTTACTTATCCATCTACCATAGAAGATGCAAAAAAAAAAAAAATGACTAAAAGTACAATTAGCAATAAATCATTACCCGTTCAATTATGGTTTTAAGTATTAATTATGGTAGCATCTATACACATGTGCATCTTATCTGAACATTTTGTCTTTATTTGGTAACGAAATCCTTATGCCTAAGTTGAAATTTGTCACTTTTTGCTGTAAAATAATGTAGCATATGATGGCACTTGATGACGAGCAAAAGGAAAAATGTTGTTGCTACCTGAAAACACTATGTTTGTTAAAGGCCTATCTCTGGTCCTTCAACTTCTTCCGACTCTGACAGTTGGGTTGAGAACAAACATAAGAAGCACCAATGCTAATTAAAACCAGCTGCTTGGAATCATAATCAACATCCGTTGGTAATCTCCATATGGCCAAGCAGCTGATGCTCGTACAAGCCAATCCACTAGTGCAAATTCTTTCTATGGCTATCGTACTGTCTACCTAAATTGCAACAGAGTACATACACACTATCTAAGGTTGGGTGAAAGGCAAGTCCCTGTAAATACATTCATAGGGCTAAAACTTAAATATCTGCAATTTTTGTAAAAGAAAATTTTTCCTAATATTAAAACCATATTGCACTATGAAATAAGTGAGCGTTTAAAAAGTCAACTAACAACTAACTCTCAAACTTATACTATTGTTTGTGAGTTACTATATTGTTACCGTGGTTGTGGTTGTCTATCCTGGGTGCTGGTTTTTATCATAACTCAGTAGTGTTTTTTTTTAAATAAATGTCTCTCTCAGCAGTGAGCTGTACTGAATTAAAAGATCGCTGCAGGGAGGAGCAAATGACTCCACCCCCACCCTGGTTTTACCACAGGAAGCATCCCACAATGCCACAGGGCAGAACGGGCATCCCCCTGAGCTGGCAGGTGTGAGGCTATAGCTCTGGCTTTGCGAGATGGGCCCTATACCAGAATCCTGGAGCACCAACATCACACACACACTCCTGCCAAATTACTACACACCTCCTAATGCTGGTGCAATGTCAACGAAGATGAAGCAGGAGCAAGGTGGAGAAAAGACGGACAGGTTACACAAAGCAAAGCAGAATAAACTCTCTAGAAAAAACAAACAAACAAAAAAAAGTGTTAACCTTGGCTCAGAGTGCAGAACCATTATTCACACTGTAGTGAATGACAGACAAAAGAGGATTTAAAGGGGAAAAAAGGTACACAAGATGATCACTCTAAAGCCTCTTTGCTGCCTCTCTTGTCTATATTTGCTTGAGTGAACAGCACTCACTCATTGTGAATCTTCTTTGTCCCTAAGGGTTTTTATTTTTTTATTCAAATCTCCAAAACCCTGTGAAATTAAGGAGTGCTCACCTATAAATGAAAGGTGCGTGTAATTGCAGTCTACATTTGAAGGGAGTACAAAATATCTGTAATTACATTTGTGAATCTGCCAACACCTTGGTAGATCATTGTATATTCAGTGTTCTTCCTTTTGTGTCTTCTTCTACCTCAACACTATTTGACAAAAATTTAATCTCAAACCTATTTTCAAACACTGAAAAAATAGATAACACTATTTTACCATCCTTCAGAATAGGCATATACTATATACGGTTGGTAACTGTCATGGTAGTTAGAGGTTTTGTGCTGTTTTGATCTTGGTTTTAATGAGTTTCGTCAGATGGTTTAGTGTGAGAGGGTACTTGAAAGCTTGAGTCTTATGTCAAAGGCATGAATGTTTGCAATACTGAGATATACAAGTTAACATTTGCTAGTTTTTAAATGGTTTGTTTATCAAATAGGCATTTCAGTCATTCATTCATCTTCAGTAGCTACTTTATTGTGGTCAGGCTCATGGTGAATGTGGAAACTCCAGACTCTGGAGATTATCCCTGGATATGATGCCAATCCATAGCATGATATCATGCATACACACATTCACACACTCCCAAACCCAGAATAGCCAATGTACTGTACATATTGGCATGTTTTTGGTAAGCTGGAGGAAACTGGACAACCCAGAGGAAACCCATGACGACATGGGGAGAACTTGTGAAACTCCACACAGATAGTAACCTGAGCTCAGGATCTTGTGACCCTGGAGCTGTGAGGCAGGGATGCTATCCGCTGTACCACCATGCCACCCATTACTGGTACAAGAATTCTTTAATGGCTCTTATCTCACTGTTTCATAATATTAGACAGAAAAAGTTGCCAAATACAGCACCTACAAGCCCAATTGATCTGTTAAAGGTGCAATAGGTAAGATTAGTATTTTTTCTCCCAAGATTAGGCCACTAATGGTCAAGTGTGTTCAAGACTGGAATGATTCCCGCCCATGTTCACGAAGCTCTGCCCCAGGATCTATGGTGGCTTTTAATGTAACGTCTATAAAAATGACTGAAAGGAGGCACATCCAAACACAAACAAGCATTCTGGACCAGAAGTCAGTTTTCCAAACAGGTATTCTCAGTGACTTAATACACTTTTGCTAAAGCCATGGCTCTATCATGTTTTTTTTATCATGGTCTATATAACCTCCAGATTATTTGTGCAAGTAAGGAATAAAAAAAATGACTATTGCACCTTTAATTATCTCAGTTTGCAACATTGTTGGTAAAATCAGATTTAGCAGAGTATGCAATGTTCAACTTAGACGCCCCTAAGAAAATTCCATGCTCAGCTTTTATGAATAGATTTTAGTAGAAAGGGTATGATATTTAACAGAAAATCACAGCTTGTCAAGTAGTCCATGGTGAGGAGAAGTAGTACATAGCTCATCAACGTCAAGCTAAGCTTCTGTAATAACACGCTAAACAAAGCTTCACTACATCAGGGTTTCTCAAATATTTTGTAGCAAGGGACCCCTTTAGCTGTAAAATATATTCCATGGACCCTCTCAGTGGAAATTTATTTTATGAACATTATTTAATAGTAGTGGAGGTTTTTACTCCTGAACAAAATAGGTCCACGTTGACAAGATCTATGGGCTAACTTGTTTTTGAGTTGTAGAGATTTGAATTCAACCCATTCAATTCGAGCAACCAGTCAAACCTGATAATAAATATAAGAACTCATTAATAAATTGTGGGTTGTGATTTCCTTTAGCTGTAGCTTATTTAAAATTGCAGACCCCTGGCTATGCTTCATGGATCCCTGGGGATACCTTGATCTCTCTTTGAAAACCATCAAATATATTCCTACACTGGGAAATTGAAATGATTAACTCATGCACTGCAATAATTTAGTCTTGTGCTGACAACTATTTTTCCAGATAAATAGAAAGGTGACCTGTGATAAATGAACACATTTCTCCCAAAAATACAAAGGAAATATGCAGATTTCTTCTAATCTTCTCAAAAACACTGTCGTGTTTACTCGTTTCTGTTTACCTTTGAGAAATAAAGCAGGTTGAGTGACAGATGCAGTTACAGTATGTATATTTGAAAGAATCCAAGGATGAACAACTTCAGGGATGAACAGCCATACAACGAACAGTTCCATCCACTAGATAACAAATTTTTAATGCCGTGAAATAATGAGCCTGTCAAATCTAGACAGATTTTAAATTTATTCCAGAGTTTTGTTTGAAAAGTTTAATGGACAGTAGACAACCTAGTCTTGCTTGTATCTGTGGCTGTGAGTCCAGTCTGTGTTTGATTATTTGCAATATCAGTCAAATTGTGTATTACTGTGAAAGCAGGTGGTTAATTATTAAGACTACCAGACTCTCTAATGGTAGCTAGAAGTCTCGCTTGCCATTGTTGACAACTGTTTGACAATGGTTTTCATTTTGAAAAGTGGTAGGTTTTAGTGTTTGCTTGTAAAACTCAGATTTGCAAAAAAAATTCTTTTGAAATATGTAGTCGTTATTCTTAGACATTAAAACCCTTCAAATGGTGAAATGCTGACATTTTCTGTTATATACAATGCTCTGAGACCACATTGAAAATCTAAGATTATTATTGTTTTTTTGTTTAAAATTGGAAATTAACAGAAGGTTTTAGAATTTTGAAATATTTAAAACAAAGAAAATAAATGTTCAGTATCTTGAACACTTAATATTCAAGATACTGCATTATTTCTAGGTCCCTATTTAAATGTAAGAAAATGTGTAATATAGACCATGTTAACTGCTTTGTACAAAAGATCAGAGTTTCCTCATGTCTAATCTCTTCTATTGAAGCATGTGTTTAGATGACACTTTGATGGATTTGATATAAAATGGATCATAAGTTTTTACACAAACTTGTGAAGTCCATACCAGCTCGAGTTCACACTGTCATTACAGCAATAAGTTGACATACCAAATACTAAGAAACTCTGAAATTCATGTAAATATAAAGATTCTACTTTTCTCTCAAGTTGTTGTGAATAATATTATTTGTAATTAAATTAGAAAAGGATGCAAAATAGGAGCATTTTCACTAGTGCCCTCAGATTTTTGGACCCCACTGTAGTTCTGATTGCGCTGGTTTGAGTACAAACTAAACTGATTTGGTTGATGTCTATTCCAATATGGCACATAGCTATCCAACACCTTTACATACACTGTGCAAGGAAATCACACTCAGCTAGCAGGATTTTAGACATCTTATGGCAGACTAAGTGTTTTTTTTTTTACCATGGTGTTTGTTAAACTGGTACTTCACAAAAGATTAAAATACTAAATAGAAACATTTCCACATTTTGTTGAAATATATTTATGGTTTCTAAAAAGTTGATGTGTCAAAGTATGTTATCGTCAGAAAAAAACATTTGGCCTGCTTTTTTTTCCCTTTTCTTTTTTTTCTTTAAATTAATCTGTCAAAGGAGTTTTAAGATTTTAAGTTCACATTTTAAGACTGAAATAAGTGAAATGTCTCAAAGTAGGCTTAATATCTTATATTTGGTTTGTTGTAATATTATAATATAAAATACTAGATACTTTTGACTCTATTCAAGTATAGATTCTATATTTTCACTTGCTTTGACTTTTGTCATTTCTTGCAGCGTGCACTGTTCCAAAATCTGAAGAGATCCAGGAATACATGCTAAATGATCTGAATAGTAAAACTACTTCCTACCAACGGCCAGGTGGCATCAGGGTCTGTAGTGAATCAAGCACAGAAATTCAGCACATGCTACAGTTACAGTTCCACCAAAGAATATAGAAGTCAATAGGAGCAATGTAAAAAAAAATTGTTTTGTGAGATTCAGTAGAGTTTTTTTTTTTCTTTCTCTGGGTTTAGGACAGCTATATCAGCAGCTAAGTAAAACTATCCACTAGAAGGCTGCAAATAAAAAAGAAATAGCCTAAGATGATTAATTGTGATTTGTTCACCCCTATCATTCATTCAAGCACTGTATTGTAGAAATTTATAAGCAGTGTAATAATCCCTCCATCACCTTTTCACTATGTACTAACTAGCTGTATATATGGTTGAAATGACAATAAACTCTGATTGACTTGACTTGACTTGACCTGCATGCAGATACTCAATAACATATTAAGTGTTATTTGTAATATCATATTCAAGCTTTGCATTGCGCACTTCATCAAAGACTCACTCAGACGTCCAGATGCGTTACACTACAAGTATCACGTTACACTGCACCATGCCGTGACTATAACTGAACAATGACATGTATTCACCACTTGTCCATTTGCTCTTTTTGATGTTATGGAAAGCAGAAGATAGGATGTGAGGCACTTGAGGACTGGAGTCTTTCTCATCCATTTCTATTGTGCTTCTGTGTCAGGGTGTGAATGGTGAGCTGGATGTGCCGGCTCTATTCAAAAATCTTTCCCCTGCCTGAAGGAGGCTGGAAACAGATAATCCACCTTTCATAGGTACCACCACCAAACAGAGAAAATGACCGCAGGTGTGGAATTAGTTTGCATAATGCAGGGTGCAAATGGATGATGTCTGCTGGAGCACAGGAATGATAACCTTGTCATCTGGTGTGGTGATGTTCTCCTTCAGGCGATGCGACAGCAGCTAGTGCTTGGTAATAATGATTTTGTTCTGATCTTCAGGGCTCAGAGAGGATAAAAAAAACTGTACTATGCCTCAGCCATTTTCTTCTTTGAAACACTTCTTCTCCTCCACTGAGAGAATTTCCTGTTATTGACCAGGCGTGTTGATGGTATCCCAATCAGACACAGGTCAGAACGATCAAGGTAACCTTCCTTAATAATTACAAAGTAACATTTTTGGGCATATATTCAAAAGAAAAGGTGTCTTCCAGTCAGTGTTTCTTTCAGACCTAGCAAGGCATTGATGTTATAAGTGATAAGTGATAAAGTTTAATTTGAGTTAAAGTTAATTAAGGTCTAAGGTGGATATGAACACATCCTTTCAATCTTCCTACAGGGGCTTAGTTGAGGAATATTCATTCCCTTGGGTCTTATCGCCATAGAAACAACCTTCAGTTTAAAAAAAAATTGAAGATGAATGAGCCAGATGACAGCAAGATGGTCAGTGTGTTTCACGAGAATGGCTAATGATTCTATTTAAAAGGCAAAGCAAACTTTAATTTTGAGCAAATTAAGCTAAACAGACACTGTGGCAATGAAGCTTCCATCTGGCCAGGGCCATAACTGATTTTGCTGTCCTTTCAGTGTTTAATTAAAGTTTTTGCATGAGAGACCTATGCAAACCTATGTCCAAATCATTGCATTTTCAAGCATTAAAGTATCAAATTGAGTTTATGGAAGTTTATAATTGACTTTTATAAATGTGTCATGTCTTACAACTTATCTGTAATGATGATTCGTTTATTATACCATCCCCTTGAAGCAACCATTGATGGTGTTTTAAATGTTTTTAGAATTATTAATAAATATTACTTTATAATTATGCAAAGATTAGTTATAAAGCTTGTGCATGTGCTACAGCATGTGATACTTTTTTTTACAACATGATTATAGGTCGTCAATTACTTCTAGCAGATTTATGATACATCAATGGAGTTTATAAAAATGCTTACAAGGAATTATTACCATCTAAAAAACAAAGATTTATTATAAGCACAGTTATAATGGTTTACAAATGCAGGCTTCATAAAAAGTGTTACCCTTTAATTGTCTCTCTGATGGAAGCCTTAATAGTCCTTTAGTGAACCCTACATCAAAATGTTTCCCTTTCAGAATGGATCCATGTAGAACTGCTTTAGGAAGATAAGAACACTTAATTTTCAAAAAGTAATCCTTATGCAATGAGAAATAGGATGCTTTGAGTGTGGGTTGAGATGACATTTACCAAACCAAAGTGCGCAAACATGGATTATTAGTTCTTGGTTCAATATATAATGTTTTGACCAGCACCAATACTTGAGACAGAATAGGTCTCTGAAAAGAGAAAAGAGAATTCATTCAACTATTAGTGCTACAAAAGATTCCAGCTCCTCCTTGGGGATCCCCAAACTTACCCAAGGCAACTCTACGCCTGGGCTCTCCCAGATCATCAAGCTCCTCACCCTATGGAGTGTAAACCCAGTAACCCTCGGCGCTCTCACCATCATGGCCCGGGTTTGATTCTCGGCCAGTGACCCCACCCCAGTCACTGGGGTTGAACACGACAGTGCGCTCCCAGTACCAGTCCCAAGCCGGGATAAAATTGGAAATGGTTGCATCAGGAAGGGCATCTGGCATAAAAACTGTGCCAAATCAAAGTATGCGGACCAATGATCCGCTGTGGCGACCCCTAACAGGAGCAGCCGAAAGAAGAAGAACAACAAAAAATAGTGGTGAGGTTTTCAATCCTGAGGTAGAAGCGCTCACTTCTCTGAAACAGAATTCTGTGGCAAAATTATAACTGTGTTTATATTTCATACATAAAAGTAATGCAGTGTTAAATAAAAATATTTGTTTATATTTATGATTATCGCAGAAAGGGTCTTTTATTTAATTACCTAAATTGGAACCCCCAATTAATGAAACATGATGAATAAGTTGCATCAGTGGCCAACTCATTTTGAATACACTGCCCTCTTTGCATACAGCTCTGGGATTCTGTTGGGGAAGGGGTCATCCATGCCTACCTTCTAGCTCCCATGTGGTACCACAAGAACCTAAGATGTCTGGATTTTTATCTAACAAAACCTTTATGATAGAATCTAACTGATCCAAGATGGAAAATCAAGAGTTTCCAGCAATGTTACCTATAAGATTCTGTATCTTTGGCAGACGATTCCAGTCAGGTATGATCTTGTGAAAATTGACACAAAAGTGCAGGCTGCTGTTTTTTTTTGCTGGTGAGGAATAAGCTGATATATAAATATATAAATATATATATATATATATATATATATATATATATATATATTTTTTTTTTTTTTTTTTTTTTTTTTTTTTGATCCAACCTAGATCCAAGAGATTCTGCACATAATCTTTCCTGTAAAGTAGTTTGGGGATGGTACTGTAGCACTTCTGGCAAACCTTGTAAAGCATGTGACTTACAAGCTCCTTGATGTTAACCATCAAGTTGAATGACATTTTTCTCTGGAGCTACGCATATAGTAGTGTCCTTTTCTGTGATAATCACTAGCAACAGAGTGAAGTTGGGTTTAGCAGAAAAACTATTCTGGTTCCTGGGCCCCTAAACACTAGTTTGAAGACTTCATCATCTGATTCTCTTGATTTGTTTAGTGGAAACTAAAAATGTTTTCTGATGAACATAGACATTATAATATGATTATCACTGAATAGGTATTGGCTTTAGACGCTTTCAAGTGGTACACCTGTTCTATTGGCAGCATGTACATAGAAATTTCCATCAACTACACCTTGTGAGCCATTCTAATTTCAGCAGGAACAAGAATATTTGAGATCTGACACCATTCTGGTAGCATGTTGTGGATCTGTGGTTAAAATTTTGGGCTACTGATCAGATGGTTTTGACTCACCTCTTTGAACAAGATCCTTAACCATCAACTGCTCAATTGTATCCTGTCTTGATGCTTTGTATAAAGGATAAAATTTAAATATATATATAATAAAATTTCAATCCGCCAAACTGAAATATTAGTAAGCATACCCTTAGAGGGAACTGACTATGCAGCATTCTCTTTAGCTAAATGGTTTTGTCAGTGTGGTCTTGATGCTGCTGGTGGTTCATCTCTAATTTGAGTTGAATTATAGATATACTGTGACTTGGAACAAATGGTATTCAGAGGCCACCTGGGGTCCTTTTCCAGTTACTTCATGTCGTTTAACACTTGAGTGTTTTTTAGGAGGCAGTCAGTTGCTTTGTGCCCTTTGTGACCAAAAAAAAAAAAAAAAAAAAAAAAAAAAAAAAAAAAAAAAAAAAAAAAAAAAAAAAAAAAAAAAAAAAAAAAAAAAAAAACAGTGAATGGGATGTTGCTTTAGGACACACACTGCTTGTTTTTTCCTTTTTTGTCAGGAAAATAACAGTATGAACCATACAGTGTAATGTAGACACATAAAGAATACAGTATGGTTTGTGTAATGCTTACCTTACAACCATGTGCATGTATTATGCTGAAACAGAGAAATGATGTAGATTTGTTAAATAATATAACACTTTCTATGATTTATAATGTATTCTAAGTACATTTGTCATGCACTAAATAGCATACATAACATAATCCAACCAATTAAACAATGTAATATTAGCAGCTATGACATAAGGATAATTCTAATTTATGTAGATTTTCTGGAGTTAATTAATGCTCGAAAATCTTATTTTACCGTGGTCTTGGACTTTCCCTCAGTGCATGATGCCTTTCCCAGTGTGCCGAGTCGTGCATGCATGTCATGTGCTTCTGTTTATCTTTTGGCCTTTTGCGTTTATACAGGTTTCAGTCTTGCCTCCACCACTGTCTTATCGTTGGTTGGTTCCCTTATTGTGATCACCTGTTCTGTATTTCCACCTTGAATAGTTATTTTATTCTCTCTTGTTTCTCTTCTTCACTGCAAGATTTTGCCTATCATATTGTATATTTCCAAGCATTGTTTCCTGTCTATAATCTTTATTTTGAATCTAGTGCTTGTGTTATCATTTGGATTCTGGATTAATCCCTTTTTGAGATTGCCTTTGAATTTTAACCCTTGAATATTATTATGAACTAGTATGACTATTATTTGTTGTCTTGCCCACAACAAAGCCCCTGTGAATCCACACACGTGCATCCTACCTCATCACACAGCATGTTACAAGCATCTTTTTAGCTAGTTAGATGCTACACAGTTTAGCTCATACACCAATATTTCTCAATTGCTTGGGGATGATAATTAAAAAAAAAAGTGAGTAGGCTATCCCTCACAACACGCTCAAGTTCCTAAAAGATACCCTTAAATAAATAGAAACAACAATGGCAAAATATGCTTACATTAGTTGGAAGCATAAATGTCATACTTTTGAAGGATATTTCACACTAGTGCCTTAAATTTTGGGGAGGAAAAGACATCCTCAACATTAAAACACGCTTAGAAACACCCAGAGAATACACAGGCATTAGTGTTCTGTGCTTATCCTGGTTCAAGCCCAGCCCAAAGCTCAGCAGAAGCCGAACAGGAAAGTATGTTGTACAAAGCTCTGCATGCAAAATGTCACGGTAATCTCAGCATTAGTGAGATTTATAAGATGAAAATTCTCCACAGGTGTAATTACAGCTAATTAGCAAATGATATTTTGTTTCTAGCATAATAATGAGGGCAGGGATATGTAATGCATACACATGCACTCTCAGACATGCACCGCATAAGAAATATCAAAAGTTTGATGTATGGTGTACAAGGCCAGAAATAAAACTTTGGTACAAATGTAATGGCACGTTGTATAGTTTATGATATATACATTGAATTGTATATATTGATTTTGTAGAAATTATTAGTGTGGTAATTATGTTTAGCTATGGATCGTAGTGTCCTGTTAATTATTTGCGGCATGGGTTTGTTTGTTTTTCTCACAGTATGATTTATTGGCTTATTTATTGATTTAACTGTGTGTATTCATCTATTTAATATGAAATACTATTAGTTATTTGTTACATATGGTCCTTTTTGTGCAATTAGTGGTTTGCTAGACGTTTGCTAGCAATTATTTCTTTGGTCCTTTGGCTTGGTTTGTGGTAGCAATTACTGTCCATACATTAATTAAGTAATCAAACAAGCTCCATAATAAATAAATCAAACTTTAAATAATATATATACACACACACACATACACACACATACACACACATACACACATACATACATACATACGTACAGTTAGGTCTGGAAGTATTTGGACAATGACAGAGTTTTTGTGATTTTGCCTTTATACACCACCACAATGGATTTGAAATAAAACAATCAAGATGTGATTGAAGTGTAGACCTTCAAACTTTAAGAGGTTCCACAAAAATCTGGCATTTATCATTTAGGAATTACAGCCATTTTAAGCAAAGTACTTCCATTTTCAGGGGCTCAAAGATGTTTGGACAGTTGACAGACAAGAAGTTAACTGACCAGGTGCGGTCCATTCCCTCATTACTTCAAAACAAATGAAGCAGATAAAAGGTCTGGAGTTGATATCAGGTATTGAGTTGGCATTTGGCAGCTGTTCGACTGGAGCTACCAATATGAAGTCCAAGGAGATCCCAATGCAAGTGAAGGAGGCCATCATTCGACTGAAAAGACAACATAAATCTGTAAGAGAGATAGCAAAAACCTTAGGTGTGGCCAAATCAAGAGTTGGGTACATTCTTAAAAAGAAAGAAAGCACTGGTGAGCTCAACAACATCAAAAGGCCTGGAAGACCACGGAAGACAACTAAAGTGGATGATCGTAGAATCCTTTCCTTGGTGAAGAAAAACCCCTTCACAGCATCAACAGAAGTCAAGAATACTCTGGAGAAGGTAGGCGTATCATTGTCAAAATCTACAATCAAGAGACGCCTTCATGAATGTAAATACAGAGGGCTTACAACAAGGTGCAAACCACTGGTAACATTCAAGAACAGGAAAGCCAGATTAGACTTAGACAGAAAACATCTAAAAAATAAAACTGCCATGTTCCCATAAGATTCTTTGGACTGATGAAACCAAAATTAACTTGTACCAGAATGATGAGAAGAGAAATGTATGGTGAAAGAAAGGAACAGCTCATGATCCAAAGTATACCACATCATGTGTCAAACATGGTGGAGGCAGGGTTATGGCATGGGCATGTATGGCTGCCAATGGAACAGGCTCACTGGTGTTTATTGATGATGTGACTGCTGACAGAAGTAGCAAGATGAATTCTGAGGTGTATAGGGCTATTCAATAAAGGTCAATTTCTAAACAACATATTTCCTCCACTTTATTTTGTGTTTTTTTTTTTTGTTGTTTCATAGTCTCTTTACCTAAGACAGACATCATTATCTCTTCTTCTTCTCTGCTTATAACCATATAACCATTCTTCACGTACAACCATATCCATCAGAAGTTGGTGGTGTCATTTCATGTCTAAGTGCATTCGGGGCTGAGAGTGAACAGCAGGGTTTTCTGTGAGAAATGGCAATGACATGTGTAGCTCGCAAAGCAAACTTAATAAGCCTAAGCAGCATGGAGTGTGAATTCTTGATCTGATAGCAAATTCTTGCTCATGTAGTTGTTATTTCTATTTGCTAGCAAATTTAGTTGGTTATATTCCTCAAAATATAAACAAACTAGTAGCCTAATTTAAACCATCCTGAACTTGATCAGGCTCTTACTATGTAGTGCTGCTATTTATGGTCTTTGTTTGTCCCACAAGCTTCATATCTGAAAAAAATAAAATAATAATAATAATAATAATAATAATAATAATAATAATAAAAATAAAAAATGAATAGCTCACCTCCTATTCATATCTGCTGTACCATATCTGTTTAGAGCACATTATCTGTTCATTCTGAATAATGAATTCCTATTCAATTACATCCCTAATAAGCGAAATCTGGTGAAATCTCATATCACTTGTAAATCTAAGAACACACAGTGCAAAAGCAGCAAGAACATGCAGCGGGAGAGACTCAAATGTATGGAGTACAAGGTTGTACCAGAGGTAGGGTGTATATGGAGGATGACACATTCAGCCAATCAAACTGATGTAGAATGGGTGTTATGAGAGCAGAATTTTGAATTGCATTTATTAAGGTTTTTGTCAGATATACAAATGAGCACAGAACACATGTAAGGTTATGAAAGCGCAGACAGGTAGTACAGGTCATATTTGGGGCAGAGATAACAGAAAGTGCTTTTAGTTAAAGGTCTAATATGGGGTTCAGAGAAAGCTAAAAATAATACCAAGGTCATGCACTAGTGTTTATTTCTTCTTGCACTCAGGTGCTGACACAGATGGCAAAAGTATATTATCTGAGCAAAGTTCATATTCTGCTGTCTGCGCTTCTTGTCATCTAAAACCAATAGTGCGGACATGGATTTAGAGACATTTATCTGGCTGCTTCCAATTTCTGCCTGTTTGTAAAGTTTGTGGAGTGAAGCATTACAGTGTCAACTACACTGCATAAATAATTCATGTGGAAAAGAAAATCACTTGTTTACAGAAACATATTAGGTTTCAAAGAATAAAATAAATCTGTAAAACAGATTGCCTTAAAAGGATTTTCAAGCTGGAGTACCCTTCAGAGACAAGCTGCACTGAATCCTGCCACCAACAATGGAAATACAAGTCTATTCCAGCGGGAGTAAAGAAAGAGGCTGAGATGGTGAGTTCAGAGGCTTTTGTAGTCTTAGACACACATCATATGCCATGGAGTGACAGCTCTTATGCTCAGCTCTTGGTCAAAGTGCAAGAAGACATCCACTAGTGCTTTAAGCACTGTTCCTGAATATTCTTGCAATATTTTCAGTTAAGATATCGCACTGCTTCATGAAGACAGACTTTTTTGTCTGGGAGGCTGACCATTTAAAGAGTTCATGAATATTGTATTCATTTATCGATGTATTCAATATTAATTTACAGGTATGTACTTAAGAGTTAATACCAATGGCTTTCAGGTTAACAAAAAAAAAAAATCATTTTACACAAAAAAGTGTAAATAATAAAAATTAAAGAATGATATAAATAGCATACATCCTGAGCCAATATTTGTGAGCTAATGGATGTGGAGCAAAGTAAATGAAAAAAGCGCTAGGGAAACATGGCACAAAACACAACAGCAGCTAAACAGAGAAAACTAAACACAAAACAGGTGACTGTGATAAAGAGGGCATGTGACAGGGTCACATGATCTGCTGTAATCTGATGGGGCTGATGGGAAATGAAGTCTGTTACACAATCAGAATATTATGTTTTCATTACCTCATAGCCACATTCATTTGTGTGCATGATATAAAAATTAATAATAAAAATAAATATTTTCATGGCTTGTCCAGTCACTTGCTGCAACTCTGACCAGTAGATACAGTGTTTTTCACTGTTGCCTAGGCTTCACACTTTCTTCAGTCCACATTTTCCTTCCCCCAATTTTAAAGGCAAGTGCTTGTGTTTAAAAGCCGTGGTCTAGACACTACTGAAAATCCCCAGCTCTGACAGTTCTACTCAAGAAAAATCTGGAAAATTCCGAGGTATGAAGTACAGGTATTATTAATAATCTGAATAGGCCACCCAGAAAATCAACTTAAGTACCTGCATAAGATGACTCTAATATGAGGAACTTTCCCTGTGTATATACTGACATAACTTTTGAAGTTAACTTGCCATCTCTCAATACAGACCTGAATGTTCCAACCATAATTTGGAAACAGGGACAAGCAATACGGAGGCAAGTTGCTTGTTAAGTTTTCATTCATTTTATGCAAATTAATTATGGCCTGGTTGATACAAAATAATAGATTCCTTCAATCCAGGACAGTTCTGTACCCTCACAACTTCAGTTTCGACCTGTTAAATTCCCAATTCAACAATGTTTTGTTGTACAAACATGGAACTTTCATGGCTTTTATTGCAATACTAAAATACCTTCTAGTATTTGAGTACCACCAAACAATCAATGAAAAGTGATTACAGTAGATAGCCCAGAAGTGACATCAATGACTTGTCACTTGCTAGAGTGAATGCAGGGATGAATAGATGGGAATAATTACTATTATGGATTTTCCAAAACCAATATATGTTATAGTGTGTAAATTAAACCATTTCAATTAAATATGCCAATACAGTAATATCTTGCTCAGCACCTCGTAGTTTTCTGATCATACTTGCAGGATGTCTATCTTTCGCACCGTTGCTCTTCTCTGGGAGAAATCATTAGTCATTAATCTTGCTTTAATACTGCTTCCCATAGGCTAGTAGTCAACTGACATTCCTGCCACCCCATTCTACATCTTACTCTGCTTTTCCTGTTCCCCTGTGAGAGGGAATTTTATTAAATTAGTATTTGTTCCAGATCACTATGTGTTTAATCACCTCTAGTTTGTGAAAATGTTCCCACAGTTCTCAGAGGGAAGAGGAGTTTTTCAGAAGGCCATTGATATTTCCATTGACTTCCTTGGCTGACTGTTACTATTCAACTGTACAAATACACACACACACACACACACACACACACACACACACACACACACACACACACATTATTGTATGGCTGCACAGAATTGCTTTTGACTTTCTTTTACTAGCCCCCAGATAGCATCTCTATACTATCTGAAAAAAAAAAGAAGTCTGTGTTAGTACTTCAGTGAAATATCTCACTATTGCCTCAACATTTTTGACTGGTTATTCCATGATGTCATCAATTAACTTAATATCTTATCATGTTGAGATATTATTTCACTATTTCAGGTTATCTCATTATTTCAAGATAGTATGTCATTCTTTTATATCTTTTTTTTTATATATATTTTAATATCTTGTTACTTTGAGTTATTTTCTTATTTCAGGATATCATTACTTTGTTATCTTGTTATTTCAACTTAATATCTTGTTAGTTTAAAATAGTCATATAATTTGAAATGTCATTTTTTAGCCTAATATCTAGTTATTTTGACTTATTATTTTAAGATGTCATAACCCATTATTTCTAGTTATAGTTATATCTTACATTGAGTTTGTTATTTTGAAATATTACGTCTATAATTTGAGCTAATATCTATTATTTTGACTGAATATTTCAATAGCGGCACTTAACAACTCATAATTTGTGGGTAATATTTGTTATTTTGAGTTCCTAACTTATTATTTTAAGGTAATAAATCATAATATAATGTCCTTACTACATGTTGTTATTTCAACATATTACGTCATTATTTTGATTTAATATCTCATTATATTACCTTAATAAGTCATTATTTCTGGTTAATCTCTTATTTTGAGTTATTATCTCATTTATTTAAACATGTTATCTCATTACTTTGAAATATGATGTTATTTCAAGTTATTATCTGTTGTTCAAGATAGTATGCCATGTTAGATATTATGTTATTTTGCTTTAATATCATTATTTTGACATAACTCATTATGCCAAGACACAGTATATCTTAATTAAGACATGTCTTAATTTTTGTACTTAATAACTCAATATTTGTACTAATTTCATTTGACTCCTAACACTTAAAATGATGCAATTCCAATCAGTCATTTTGAATGTTTTCCATTATTATTATTATTATTATTATTATTATTATTATTATTATTATTATTATTATCATTATTATTACAAATATGGAGTATGAAATAATGAGTTCTTAATTCAAAATAATAAAATATTAAGTCGAAATAATACACTGTAGCACTTTAACGTTTTTTTCATAGCTTGCAGTTGAAGGCTACTGTATTATATTGTATACACAAATGTATGTTAAAATTCATTTAAACCTCAACCTGCCGTGCCATTTACAATTTTATTTTCATGACTTCACAAAGTAGCATTTCAGTGATGAAGTAGAGATAGAGAAAGAGAGACAAAGAGAGGGTTTGAAATTTAGATCAGTGCTTGCTAATCCCCAATAATCCACACAATCAATCAAATGAAATTAAGATGTTTAAATAGAAGGATGACTCTGGATGACCTCAATGTTGCCATGGAGACTAGAAGGTATGGCGGCTCAGCCCAGCCCAGCATTCTCTCAGGCGTGCTCCTCGATTCTGTATTTGATCCTTGAACAAAAAAATTCCATATGTACTTCATTGTGCTTTTTTTATGAATAGATTCATATAAACATGTAAACCTTTCAGCATATTTTTTTCAGTGCTCATGGACAATTTTACTTTTATTTTTTCAATTACAGACTGCTTATAAAAGCTCTTTTTTTGGAAACAGTGTTACGTTATGGATCAGTTTTGAAAGAGTGCCAATAAGCAAAGGTGTTTTGGTGTGCTTTTGAGAAAAAGCAGACCGTAAGCTGAGTCTAAGAGAAAAAAAAGCAGACATTACGCTGAGTGTAAGAGACAGAGTGGCATTCAGCAGGGACTATTCATGTCCAGGCTGTGTAATTAAACCTGTATGTAGCTGGAAAACAAAAACTATTCAGTGAGCTTCTGCAGTTTCATTCAATGTTTAATTAAAGTTCATGGGAGCATTTTGAGCATTTGATTTCTGTTCTAAAAACTGCATCCAGAGGGACAGAGAGAGGTAATTATTAACCATGTGCCTTTCTCAGAAGGCTACCTGACACTTACATAAGTCTTCATGACTACTGACATAAAACTACTTTAACATTTATGAAGGATTATTCCAACAGTAAAAATGCAAGTGCTGATCTAAATACCTCATACATACAAATACATACGGTACCTCAAAACTGCTTTTTTTATTGATCCATTTTGACATACTGACTATCGTCACAGTTATTATCACGCTAGCTAGCATTTGACTGATTAGAAATAAAACTGTTGTTTGTCAGCATTAGCTAATGTTTTTTTTCCCTTGGTGAAAGACAAATAATTTACCATCAACCAAAATCAGTGTTATTATTTTGTGAAATCTTTCTTTCACTTTTAGTTTCATATACTTTAGCTGTACTGCAACTTTTACAGCCATATTCTTCACTCAATTTAAACTAAAAAGATAAAAACTAGTGCAATATTTTAAGTATGGAAGCAAAAGTACAAGAAAGATTTGTTCCCTTTTATCAAGGAGCCCAGGAATGTCAGGAAACATTAGACCAAAGCTAACAAACAACAGCTTTAAGGCATCTACATTTTATCAGCATTTGGTGTTTCTCTCACTGCAAATGTAGGAACATCGTACAAATGCTAAGCATTTTTACTAAGTCTGACACAGTGCTATGTCAGCAAAATGTGGTTCCATTTTGAGCTAATCCATTTGGCATGTTTCTACATCCAGTATGCATCTAAATCTCAATCAAAAAAGGTTCTGGCTTTGGTTGTAATTTGGAAATGACAGGAGAAGGTAAGAAATTGGGTGCATGAGACTCCATTGTGTCGACAACGCTGCATATGAACACTCACAAATAACTAGTAGCTCCTCCGTTGTAACTTCTGCATCACATATGAAGACTAATACTGTATTATTGGTTGAGTTTACACAGAATGGTATGAAAAGCAAAGCAAAAAAAAAATTCTGTGAGAAGCATTTTATTTTCCATGCCATTCTGTCTATTTCTGTTCTGATTCCTTGTATTTCTTATAGTCAAAGAAAATTTACACACTTTCTGTCTGTAATTGAAAATATTTTAGCATCTGACAGGCATTGTTGAACATGTCTTCTCATGTCAGTATGGCATGCTAGGGTGCCTGCGTCATGTTTAATATTAGAATATCCCACCTGTATCATTATATTATAGTGGATTAATCAGCATGTCATTGGTTCAGTATTGCCAGATTGATCTGGGTGTTGATTGATGCTGTCACCTTCCCTGTGTTAAAAGATGCATTGTGTGGAAAGATGCTCTGTAGCATTTTCAAGCGTCCCAGTTAATTGGCTGTCAGCAGTAACAGATTGAGGCATATGACTGAGTGCACAGTTTTGACTAGACAGACAGTTCTGACAGTTCCTGTAGGTGACACACACCTGTAGAGGCAGCCAAGCTGTCGCACTGATAGCAGACATGAGATGAATATTCCTTTTTTCAATTTTGGGAGACATCAATCCTGAGATCTGATGAGTGAGTTGACTTGCTGAGTCGGATGCATGAGTTTACTTCACTGTGCAATGGACATGACATTCTTGTATATCATGCATGTGTTTACCATGATAGACACGTTGCAGGAACTTTACAAATGGGTTTTAAATATGTCACATGTTTTTTTAAAATCACATTTTCACATGTGGACTTTTTATTTAATATAAACAAGGGTGAAATAAGCATTTGGATGCTTGTTTTTTTTTTATTTATTATACTTTCAGTGCATATATCCACTTCAAATTTACATACTTAATGTCTTTTGACTTTGCACTTATAAATATGAACAAAAATGCATGTATTCATAAGAATAAACAAAGATTTTTTTAAATGATAGGAATTAAAGTATTTGGACACCACAAATGATCAATATTAGTACTTTGTTTCAAAGCCACTTTTGGCGAATACAGCTTCGGGACTATGGGGCACAAAATGTCAAAAGTTAAATACTCTTTTCTTTCTGACATTTTTTTTTTTTTTTGGACATTTTGAACACTCTGTTACATTTATATAGTGACTCCTCAGTGTAAATATAATTATAAATATAAATGTTAAATCTAAATTTTAAATGTTTAAAAAATCTTTTATTTGTATGCCAATTGCTCCTACCCTGTAGCTTTTTTCCATTCGAGCACTGTTTAACAATATTGTCCCTGAGAATTTTAGAAAGCTCCTTCACTTTTCATCAAGATTGCTGCTTGTTAGATTTAATAAATCTTCCAAACCAGTGGTAACATTTTTTATAATGACAACAGGTGCAATTTGCATGAGAACATTTTTGGAGCATTTATATCTAGAACTTATTCTAGATATTCTAGATTATTCTTATCTTGTTTTTGCTTAATAATGTCACAAAATATCAAAAGACATTATATGTGTAAATTTGAAGTGGATATATACACTGGAAGTATATTAAAATAACAAAAACAATAATGTCTGAATACACATTTCCCCTCACTGTATGACAAAACAGAGAGAGTGAGAAGCAGAAGCAGAGAGAGGGATAGCAGGCAGTGATAAATCCCCGAGGGGGGAGTGTGAGTCGTCTCCTGGCCATCATTAGCCCGCCCTGATTAGCAGTAGCCGTTCAGGTCTCTCACTGCTACACTTTTCTAAATGTGCACAATTCTGTAATTGCCATCTGCACTGAGCGCTTTGGCATATGGAATGTTGTCAATAATTAAGATGATAAGTTTCAAAAGCCTGTAATTTAAAGATTAGTGATGGACTGCAGAATATGGCAGAATATGAGAATACTATATGTGCCAGTCACTTTTCAGCTTTTTCAGCCTTATATATTATTAAAAAAAAAGCATGAATAACCTGACATTTCTTCTTCCATTGAGCTTCAGAAATTCAGATGATGCAACTTCCTTTTGAATGTGGAACATGTGGAATATTCCAAATATGAATGGGTTGAATGGGTTCAGGTAACAGGGTTGAATGAATGTTGTGGAACAAAAACGTACATTTTCTCAACCTATAATGGATGAATCATGGGCAAGGATGTTTCAGTCATGAGGGGTTAAATGGTTTCACACGTTAATGCAAGTTTTTTTTACTTTTAGCTGGGATAGGCAAAATGCTCTAACAGTAGATGATGTAGGTTTTGTAGGTTTTATTAGGATTTTAATTTATTTACCTGAAAAATCTGTCACCTGTTGACTTGTCAGTTTTAGCCCAATGTACACAGGTTTCCTGTAGTGGGGTCCACAAGCCTGAGACCACATTGAAAATCTGGCAAATATAAACAATGAAATATTAAAACAAAGAAAATAAATGTTCAATATCTTGTATATTCAAGATTCTGCACTATTTCTAGGTTCCTATTTAAATGTAAGCAAATGTGTGATATAGACCATGTTAACTGTTTTGTACAAAAGATCAGATTTTCCTCATGTCTAATCTCATTCTACTGAAGCATGTGTTCAGACGACACTCTGATGGATTTGATTTAAAATGGATCATAATTTTTTGCACAAACTTGTGAAGTCCATACCAGCTCGAGTGCACACTGTCATTACAGCTAAAAAGGAGACGTACCAAATTCTAAGAAACTCTGAAATTCATGTAAATATTTCAAAGATTCTACTTTTCACTCAGGCTGTTGTCAATAATAAAATTTGTAAAAATTATAAAAATTGTATTAAAATAGTGAAGAATGCAAAATAGAAACATTGTCATTAGTGCTCTCAGACTTTTGGACCCCACTGCATGTATATGTAAGTGTAATAACAGTGGAACTCAAATAGCACCCCAGTCATACTTAGATAATGTGTGACAAAAAAAAGCTTAAAATTCTAGGTACAGTGCTTTCCTTGAGCACAAACATTAGATTAGTGATATGATTTGCACGTAGCCTCCTCACTGGGAGCATTTTAGCCAAAGACCAACTGTGACAGTCATTGCATTTGGGACATCCTTTGTAGCAATCATACACCATAACGTTTAGCACACACTGTTTTATTATTTTATTATATATTTTATTTTTTAGCCCTCTGCTCAGTTTTATTCTGCGTCAGTTGAAAGCTGCTTTTTTGTCAGCCAAATGAGCAAATGTACTGGATTTTGTGTTATTTTATACTGTGTAAGATATTATAGTGCTTTACTGTAAAGAGTTATTTACTGTAATGTTTACAGTACTTTACTAGCAACCCTGCTACAAGTAAATTACTGTAAAACTTAGTCATTTCTTTTGTTTTTTTTGTTTTTTTACAAAAAATCAAAAACATCAAGAATAATGCACATAAAGCACATCAAAAACATCACGAATAATCTTGCCAAATAAAACCTAACTGGCTAGCTCAAGCTAACTGATTATAATATAATATAATATAATATAATATAATATAATATAATATAATATAATATAATATAATATAATATAATATAATATAATATAATATAATATAATATAAGAAGTTGCTTTAAGTAGTTGTTTTTATTTATTTACCACAAACACTTGATTGTCTACATACATTATTGACTGTTACATACATAAAAAAAAAAAAAACATATTACTTAAGTAAATAAATATGAGTTATATACAAAACGCAAGCCATTCATGTACTGTACACTTCAAAATATATTCCAAGGACAAAGTGATAGTTTGGTCGAATATTTTTGTCAGACTTTCATAGAACACTAGTCTGATGAACACAAATATGAGAGTGTGCAAATGCTGCCCAAAAATGTTGCTTGCCTCAGAAACTGCCTTCTGTTTGGGTCACACTGTTTTGATAAGCTACTGAAAGCTCTAAGTAGTGAAGTCCATTATAAAAAATATTCTAACAGTTTCCCTACTGAGGTAATTACATCTTTGAACTAATGCTTTAATTAATTATGGACTGATATTCCAAACCAATGCTGTGATATTAGGTTGCACGGGAATCAATTGGCCTGACTTCTGCTATGTTGTGAAATGTGAAATATGAATATGAATTCTGCTTCTCAGTACATAGTGTATGGGAATCAACAACACTGTTGTGAATTAGATTAGAGATTGTGTTGCCTGCCTTAGCCTGGGGAACAGCTGTCATGACATTTTTTTGATATGTATTTTTGGCAAAAGCCCATGTTTCTCAGCTGCTCCTGGAGCATGCACAAGTATTATGTACATTTTTTTTTAAAAAGCAGATTTCATATAAATACAATCTTAGTGAACTTCATAGGTGAATTGTACTTAAGTATTACTTAAGTGCCACTTTATTATTATCTAAGGAATAAGACACTTTGGAGTGTGCTGTTATAGGAAAGAGATAACATTCCTATAACAGCATGCACCAAAATGTTTTAAACCTTTTACGTAGAAACAAGGAACACAGAAACAAGACTTAGAACTGTGGTGCACCACAAGCAAGACACAACACAAACACATGAGTATAAATACAGTGTCTGAAGTAACAATCAAACAAATTTCAGGTGAGAGAAACTAGACACAACAATGATCGTGGGGCAGTAAGTGAGAGACATACAAAAAAAAAATAAAAACACAGCCAAGAAGATTTTAAGAAGCATTAACCAGAGACACATGTATATTTGCTCAACCCTTGTTCATCCCCTTAACTGTACTGTATTTCTCTGCTAGTAGCAGAGAGAGAGAGCATGTTACCTCTGACGTTATTTGCAAATCACATCCACAAAGTCTGGCATTACAGTAATTGCATGTCAGAGCTGAAGTAGATGAAATACTGTATTCTCTATAATATAAGAGGGAGCAGTATTGGTTTAGGACCTGAACCTGGGTTGAAACCAAAAGATTGAAGCTTGAACATACTCTACACCTCGGACTTCCAATACAACACTGAGTCATGCTACTTTAAGAAGTTCTCTGATGACTCTGCAGTGGCAGTGTGTATTAAGGACGGGCAGGAGGCTGAGTACAGGATGGTGGTAGACAGATTTGCAGAGTGGTGCAAGAACAACAAACCGCTACTCAACATAGCAGGGAGTTGGTGGTGGACTACAGGAGGAAGAAGACGGTAACCCAGACAATCTTTATCAATCGAGAGGAAGTCGTGGTGGTCAGTGATTATAAATACCTTGGTGTCCACCTTAACAACAGACTGGACTGGATGACCAACAGTGAATCGGTCTACAAGAAGGGCAGACTCTACTTCCTGAGGAAACTCAGATCCTTCAATGTATGTACCAATGTATGCTGGAGATCTTCAACCAGTCTGTGGTTGAAAGTACAATATTCTTTGCTGCAATCAGTTGGAGGAGCAGCATCGGAGCTGGCGATCAGGAAAGCTGGCTCTATTCTAGGCTGCAAGCTGTACACCCTGGAGGTAGTGGTGGAAAGGTGGATGGTGCACAATGCGAGGATCAATGGACAATAGCAAACACCCCCTCTATGCCACACACTGGCCAAACAGCAGAACTTCTTCTCCAGTAGATTACGGCAGCTTTGCTGTAACTAAGAAAGGTAAAGGCAATGAGGCAGCAACAAGGTTGGGGAGCTATGTGGACATTGGAGACGATGGACATGCCTACTGATTTTGCATACCCAAATACTACATTGCATATTGCATATTTACATATGGTCACTGCACATCCTGACACATGCACAGCCACATTACTTATGACTTTACTTATGACTACTCTACATTTTATACACACTACCACAACTGCTCATCATACATGTCTAATGTACAGTTTTAAGCCTGCCAACTGGTAATATATTAGAAGAATCCTAGTCTGTAAATAACTTTTATAGATATAAATAAAAGTTATATTTTATAGACATAAATAAAAGTTTATATATATATATATATATATATATATATATACACTATATTACCAAAAGTATTCGGTCACCCATCCAAATGATCAGAATCAAGTGTCCTAATCACTTGGCCTGGCCACAGGTGTATAAAATCAAGCACTTAGGCATGCAGACTGTTTTTACAAACATTTGTGAAAGAATGGGCCGCTCTCAGGAGCTCAGTGAATTCCAGCGTGGAACTGTCATAG
>CM040992.1:7208007-7320507 GCA_022985145.1 Pangasius djambal
GACCTGAACCCGATAGAACACCTTTGGGATGAATTAGAGCGGAGACTGAGAGCCAGGCCTTCTCGACCAACATCAGTGTGTGACCTCACCAATGCGCTTTTGGAAGAATGGTCAAAAATTCCTATAAACACACTCCTCAACCTTGTGGACAGCCTTCCCAGAAGAGTTGAAGCTGTAATAGCTGCAAAAGGTGGACCGAGATCATATTGAACCCTATGGGTTAGGAATGGGATGGCACTTAAGTTCATATGTGAGTCAAGGCAGGTGACCGAATACTTTTGGTAATATATATATATATATATATATTCCTTCTTATTTGTGGCATATTGTGAGCTTATTGTGCACTTTTAAAGTCTTAAGTTGTGAACTGTCAAGTGTTAGTCCTCCCTGTTGCTCTTATTTTGTGACTGTTTGACACCATAGATGGGGCTCAATAAAGTACTCTCTCTCTATTCTATAAATCTCTATAAATCTCACTTGCAGCTTTGCTAAACTGTTTGTATATTCTTGATCATTTTAAAAATGAATCTTGCTGTGAGATTTATGTAAATGCTTATACTTTACCATACTTTTATGGGTGATGCTATGCCAGAAGATTATACCACAGTGCTTTTGAATTTACAATTCTGATTGGTCAGAAGGTGTTGATTCATTGCTCTGGTAAGTAGTGCCAGCTGCAAGTTAATTCAGAGGTATATTATAATGCATTCATTATATTACTGTGTCTACACTAGCTACTAATTCAAGAGGAATTGTATAGAGCATTATTTAATGTAGCCCAACAGATTTTTAAAGGGTGTTGCTGTATAACACTTGGTAGCACTTTATTTGAAGGGTACCTACCTACGTAGTGCCTTTATAATGCATTCATAGACACTGCATTAATATTTTAGAATGCAAAGGTGGAGCATAAAAGGCTTATATCAAAAGGTGTATAAAGGTTTTTTGCAACTTCGTCTTTATATGGTAGAGGGAACAATCAATAATTATCACTGAGTTGATTGAGATAATTATTGAGATATTATTAGGATTTTTTATTATCATTATTAACTTGTTTTTAGTAACAGCACATCCATGACACTGTGAGAAAGTTGTATAAATAAATATATACGTTATAAATATCAGTTTGATTAACACTTTAGTTTGAGGGCATTAAAATCATTCATTTGGCTTGCATATGCACTTCATAAATAAGACGCTGCATTGGACACAAATGACTATGCTCTTCTTCATCCTCCAGCATACTGAAAGTTTCACTGGCTGACTGTGGCTTCTGAGCATTGCCGTTAACTAATGGGAAATAAATTATATCTATAATTACCTGCTCTAAGGGAGAGACCAGGTTCTTTGATTAGAGTAAATCTAGTCCCGAGCATGACTCCAGGAGTTTCCCCTCTAATTGAGAGGGTCGAAAATTATCCCTCTTCCGATCAGGTCAAGGCACTGCTGTATTATTTTATTAGGCTGCCATTAACTAACGTTGCTAGCCCTGAGACACTATTTATGACTTGCTGGGTAGAGCAGAGGCACAGCATTTTTTTTTTCCTGGAAATGGAATTGTGCTCCATTTCGATTGCTTTTTAATGAAAGTCATTTGCCTGGGGAAGTTTCTCACTTACGGTGAAAAATCACTCAGTCACAAAGGGGAGGGGAGAAGAAACTCTTGGCCGGAAATCTAAATGCAGAGAAGTTAAGCCAGAGGAGGCGGTTAAACAGGGGCTGTGAAATACAGCATTCTGTAGAAGATGCTAAAAATTTTATTAGCTTGCCGCAGCCAAAAAAAGAAATAGAGACTCTCCTGAAGAGGTTTGTTCAGAAGATTTATGAGCATGAAAGTGGAATCAGGTATTAATATTGTTCATTTCCTTTTAGGCTTTAGCTGAAAATAATAGGTCTCAGAGAGCTGAGGAGAACAGAGTTCACATGTATTTGCACCAAATAGTCACATGACCTCTCCTTCCACAGGTCCTGTCAGCCTGGTAGAGGTTCAGGTGTGGGTGGAAAATATAATCCAAGAACAGGAAGCTCTGAAAAGTGGATTATAAACCCTTAACCATCTGGAAGTCTGACTCTCATGAAACAGTGAAACTCAATTGGACTCAAGAACAGTACCACATGTCCTTCTCACCTGTGGCTGTAAGAATGTGTAATGCGTTTAGTGCTAAAAATATTTGTATTCATATTTAAACTGGGAGTGGGTGTGGTCTATACCAGAAGGTGTTTGTTTGTTTGTTTGTTTGTTTGTTTTTATGTGGATCCTAACACTATGTCCCAGAAACACTTGAGAAAACAGGGTTGCTGGAAAAAAGTCATTACTCATTCATAAATTATAAGAACAAATAGCAATTTGTAGAACATTGCAGTCCCGTGGAACTTTCTGGCAAGCTTACGATCTTCTATCTAATGTGGCTGAGTAAGCATATAAACAATGTTTTTGTTTCCCAAATCAGATAACTGGTGTTTAGAGTTGACTAAATAGCCATTTAATATTTTTTAAATCAGATCTGCTATTTTGGGGTTTGTAACATTTCAAAAAGATCAGAAATGGGGTCCTTTAAGAGGCATTTCATTTAAATCATGAAGAATTTCTTTTAATATTGAAAGAGAATGTGCATTGAAGAACGAGGAAAATGAATAACAGCTCTATAAATAAATCAGAAATGCGTGCACACCACCGTTAACTTGTTTCCCACACAAAGACTGAGAAACAGAAGAAAAATGTGTCTCCTTTGTCCGACGACCAAACTTTTTTAACTTGTTTCAATTCTTCTTGTGGTGTTTTTGAATTGTAGTTGCTTTGCGAGCTTCATACTCAGCTCCTTTGAAGGTCTGGCTAAAAGTAAAAACATTGCACTCGTGCAATTTTTTTTTTCTTTGTTTCATCCTGGGGGATACCAGTCCTGATGTGCACACCTAGTCTCAGTGTGAAATTTTCTGGCAAAGCTTTCTCAACAACAACAACAAACATATAATGCATTTCATATTCATATTTGTATTGGTACACATTTCTCTTAGAGCACATTTTCTACCCAACCCCAATAATGCATTCATATGCTCTCAGTGGACTGCTACAGCTAGACTCAATCCACCCAGCCACTGTACCTGCATTCATTCAATATTAGGATTAGGATAGTTCTAGGTTGTGTTTTTACCTTTATACTTCCCACATATGAACAACAAACTGGTATATTGCATTTCTCTCTTTTGTTTGTGCTCTTGTTGATATAACAGTCTTTCAATATATTTTTTCAATATTTGGACTTTCCTGTGATATACTCCACTGGTGCTTCTGGGGTTTATGCACATTTTCTGATCATATTTTGTTTTATTCAACTGTGACCTCAGATTTGATCAGCAAATCAATGCTGTGGTAGAGCAATTACTTAAATCAATTCATTTCTCTCTTTTCATGACTTGGAAAAAGGTTATACATGCCTTTTTATCTTCTTCTTTTATCTACATCTTTATCTTCTTTAGATTATTGTAATTCACTGTATTTTGGCATCAGCAAGGTATCTATAGAGTGATTACAGTTCGAGCAAATGCAGGTGCTAATGAGATTATTCATTCCAGAAAGGAGATGACATCATCTTAGTTTTGATGTCTTCGCATTGGCTCGCTGTCCATTACATGATCTAAGTTAAAGTTTTACTCTTTATATTTAAAGCTCTTAACAGATAAGTTTCTACTGACATCTCTGGTCTCTAAGAACTTCAGATCAATTACTTATGGCTGTTCCATGATCTCATCTAAAGGCTAAGAGTGATCATATATTTTCAGTGGCTGTGCCATGGTGGTGGAAAAGCCTCCCACTGGAGATCAGATGTGCTCCCAAGATTGCGGGTTCGAATCCCAAACAATGCCACAGCTGTCACGGCCGTGAGCCAAGGGAACAAATTTGGGCATGCTCTATGGGTGGGGGAGATGATATACTCTCCCTCTTCTGTCAAACACAGTGACCTAGCCAGTCATGGGCAATTGTGAGCTCATGTATATGGAAGAGGGTAGATAGCACTTTACTCTGAATGTGTTACACTGTCCTATGACTGCATAAGCAGCATTGTGAAAAGATGGGGTTGGCTGGCTTTTTCTTGGAGAGAACATGTGTCCCAGTTTGTAGTTGTCGTATGATAGGGGAGAGCTGGATGATGAGTGTGAATGGGAATGGGGGGATTTGGTTGTGTATATGTATTTCTCCTTTTATCAGTGTTTTATATGTTCATTGTCATTCTTTTTTAATGATGTATATGCCATTAACCATGTTTTATGTAAGGTATAATCCACAACTAGCTGTGCATTACATGATTTTAATGCATGACGTGGAGGCAAAGAACCATGATTGGATTATCCCCTTATACCATGATCAGCATTGATAAGTTAAAGTTGTTTACAGTGCATGATTTGACTGAAAGGATAAAAATAACGGTTCATTTTCGTTAGTTATTTTATATACAGGTCGTTAGATCTAGAATTCTGCCCACTCTAAATCATACACAGAGATAAAGTATTGTGATATGATTACATTTATTTGAATGAATTATAATAAATAGTTATTAGAGAGAGGGAGAGAGAGTGAGAGAGAGAAAGATTGTGCACCTGTGAATTACCCACGTCTGTGCCTCGTCTCTACTAATAATGAAGCTGTGAGTTTAACTACTGTATGCAACTGTAACTGTATTGTTTATAGTTTATCATTTTGAACGCTGATTAAACTGAATGGAACTACCTGTGCATTCAACAGTTTGAACACACACCTTTCAGCCAATCAGAATCGAGTATTCAGAAAGACCATGGTATAAATTACCTTAACTACTATATACTTTTATTGTTTTAAATGTGCTTAATAAATAAAATGTGCATACTTGCTTACTTATTTCTGCAATACATATCATGTATGTATGTCATGCTGCTACCTTTCAGTCTGTATACTTATCATATTAAGACAGCATTATTTCTTTCTCTACCTCTCTATTTTTTACAACCATGCTGTTGAAACAATTTCATCTTCCCTTGTGAGATGTCTGCATGGAAATGTGAGCAATAAGAAGACTGAATTACAAATCTCTAACTACAACAGGCAGACAAGCTGGCAAAATGCAAAAGTGTTTCATTCATATGCATTTGAACAATTACTGCACTTCTTAACAGACATGTGCCTCCAGAGTACCCTCACTTACTTCTCAGTTTATTTTCTGGCATTTTAGCTTGGAAAGAAACTTTTCAAGCTATTTAATGAGATAAAATTAGCATTTGTTGCCTGTTAGAGCATGAGGCTTTTGTTATGATGAAAAATAAAGGGTAAACTGGTGAACTTCATAGGCATATTCCAACAAGCATTCATTAAGATTCATTTTGTCTATCTGACATAAGCTAAAATGTCTTATATCACAGGGCTGTTGAATTCTCAATTCTGATTGGGCAGAATTGTAGTTCCACCTACAAGCCAAATCCCAGATTGATATTAATGTGCTCATTCTAAAACATTATCGTATCTATAGTAACAACATATACAGGACTTCTAAAGCGGATGCTGCATGGAAATAGATTTAAAACTTTTAATTGTTGATATGGTTATATTTTCTGTGTTTATTTAGCATTTTTGGAAGGAGTCTTGAGTGTCAGTGCTTTGTAACAGTCAGGGCTCTAACTCTAGCAAAGAGAGGCTGATGAGGGAATGTTATATAAGCCTAGCTGTTATAATGTAAGTGATAACAGGAAATAACTTATAAAAGACCACAACCACAACAATAAAAGTGACTATAAATGGATAAAAAGTATGATTCTGTACCATTCTTAAATAGATTAAAAAACATTTTTTAGTGTTTGCAAGTGGCTGTGGTATAAGAGGAATAAAACACTTTGGGATGTGCTGTTCTAAGAAGTTACTATGAAGTGGTAACTGATCTCTGCACATGGTATAAACATCGACATGAAAACCTGATGTATAACATTTTTAAAGAGTGAAGGTTTTGACAGTGATATTGAAATGAAGTGAATTAATTGTGTTCTCTCTGTAAGTTTGTGTTTGCATCTGTTGCCTGTCCTCTTTGAGAGTTCCCACTGTGTGTGTGTGTGTGTGTGTGTGTGTGTGTGTGTGTGTGTGTTAATACAGAAATGATGATGTCTGTCAGTATGGGCCAAGGTCGCTCCACTGCAGTCCGGTCCCTCATGCCACCAACATCTGCTCGCACATCTATTATTCATTAAACGTGTGTGTGTGTGTATGCCTAGCCAATGCATGCACACACACACACACACACACACACACACACACAAAAGGACACATGTGCTGTGAAAACTGAGAAACTGAGCTATTGTGGCCCACACATCATCTCACTCATCTGTTGCCTGTCCTCTTTGACTCTACACACTTACACACACATAAGTGGTGTGTTTCTGTGTGTGTACAGATCACCTGTAGGTAGTGTGTGGAGTACACCATAAAGGTTAATGACTGCTCTTTGTGTCTCGTGAGTTAATCCTCATCCCTGACAGGGATGCCCTCTCCAACCAGGACATCTCCACAGGGCCAGGTGAAAAGAAAAAGGACACACAGTGGAGTGGCTCTTGTGCACATTTACCTCATACTGTACATCACCTTCAGAAATCTCTCTGCTGTGCCACAAGGACATGAAAACCTATTTTATTTATTATAAATACAAGATTTGACAGTAGACTTATACACACAGCTGCATACATATGATGAGATGATGAAGATATAACCATATAACACAGACTGCATTATAAATTGTGGTAGAAATAATGTACCAGAGCCTCTAATATAGTGCATTATACCCTAGCATTATTGAATTCTTAAAGATGTTGATTTAACGTCTATAACAGAAGCTCTGACAATAGTTCAGCTGTAGGATAAATCACAGGTTTATATTAACGTTATCATTTCTATAGTAACAGCATACACAAGAATATGTATAGCAGAAGCTGCACATAATCTAAGACTAATAATAAATATTTGAAAAAGTGCTGTTATTTAACAAAGAAAAACATGTAATAGTCAGTGTCACAAGCCAGGCTTGAACTTGGGTCTCTGGTGTGGTGGTTTGGGAGATCTACCACTTAGCAACAGAGGCAGTAATGTTGGACCCAAACGAAACACTCAAGGCGAAGTATTCCAGGCAATGTAGATTTAAAAAAAAAGGTCTTTGCAAGAAAAAAGAATCCAACAAAAGTTCTTCTCGGACAGATAATGGAAAAACCACATGGGAAAATAAAAACTCCACGAGGGGAGAAAACAAAACTAGAGAACATTAACAATCAAATAACTAAGAACACCTTACTTGAGGTAGCTTGGAAGGACTTGGTGAAACAAAGCAGGAAACTCACAGCCAAGACTCAAAAACCGAGTGAGGAACAAGGGGAAAAAAGAGAGAAGACAAGACAGGTTTTAGTAATGAGACATGAAGCATGGGGTTAATTCTAAGGGCATGAGGGAGAAACAAACAATAAGAAACAGGGTTAACTTTCCTTGCTATGCGAAAAGGGCCAATGTATTTCTGGGAAAGCTTCTTGGATTTGACCCGGAGGGGCAGGTACTTAGTAAATAACCAAACTCTTTGACCAGCTCGGAAATTAGGGGCCGTCCGACGGCGGCGATTAGCCTGATTTTGGTATCTCTGGGAGGTCCAAAGGAGAGTATGCCTGGACTTCCTCCGGGAAGGGGGCATATTCAGCTCAAATGATATAGGTGGCCCAAGATGTGGGATTACTGGCCGCCATACACCGCTTGGGCAGGGGAATGAACCGGACAGCCTTAGAGAACTGGTCCACAACCACCAGGATGACTTTGTTGCCCTGGGATGGTGGGAGTCCCATAACAAAGTCCAGAGAAAGGTGTGACCATGGCCTGCGGGGAACAGGTAAGGGATGGAGAAGTCCCTGAGGTCGCTTACGTGTAGACTTTCCCTGGCTGCACACGGGGCAGGCCTCCACATAGACCTTAATCTCCTCCTTGATGGACGGCCACCAAAACTGCCACTGGAGGAAGCCAAGTGTGCGAGCACTTCCTGGGTGGCACCTCCACCACGAAAGGTCTTTCTGGGTCAGAGATCAAAAGAATGGGAGCGGAAGTGAAGCAGCGCTTGAGATTCTCGAAGGCCCCCGCTGCCTCCAGACCCTAGTGAATCTTGGGTCCTCCTCCCTTGGTAAGCGCTGTCAAGGGGGTTATCACAGAGCTGAAATTCTTAATGAACCTCCTATAGAAGTTCACAAAGCCTTAATGAACCTCCTTGACAGTGGCAGGTATGGGCCACTTGTGGACCACCTCGACCTTCTTAGGGTCCATCTTCAGGTGGCCAGGAGTGATGATGAACCTGAGAAACTGAGCCTGAGTAACATGAAATTCACACTTCTCTGGCTTTAAGTAGAGATGATTGTCAAGGAGTCTCTGGAGTACCCTGCTAACATGCCCCTCATGCTCCTCCAGTGACCTTGAGAAAATGAGGATATCGTCAAGGTATACAAAGACGAATTGATTAAGCAGGTCTCGGAGAACGTCATTAATCGGTGCTTGGAATACTGCGAAGGCGTTGGTGAGCCCGAACGGCATCACCAGATACTCGTAGTGGCCCGTGGGGGTGTTGAAGGCCGTCTTCCAATTGTCCCCTTGACGGATCCGCACGAGGTGGTAAGCATTGCGGAGATCCAATTTGGTAAAAATGGAAGCCCCTTGAAGCAGCTCAAAAGCAGTGGCCATGAGAGGAAGGGAGTATCGATTCCAAACCGTGATCTTGTTGAGGCCCCAGTAATCAATACAAGGCCTAAGACCCCCATCTTTCTTCTCTACAAAGAAGAAACCCGCCCCCGCCAGGGAAGTAGAGGCACGGATGATGCCGGCTGCCAAGGACTCCCTAATGTAGGTATCCATTGCAGAGCGCTCGGGGGGAGATAAGGAGAAGATCCGACCCCTGGGAGGGCAGGAACCAGGGAGTAGATCAATTGCACAGTCGTAAGTGGGGTGAGGTGGTAAGGAGGTAGCCCGGGACTTGCTGAACACTGCCTTGAACTGATGATAGACACTGGGGACTTGAGACAGGTCGACAGACTCTTGAAACTCAAAACTAGGGGCTGAGAGACTCTGAAGTAGGCAGGTGAGTTGGCAAGTGGAACCCCAGCTCAGAATGGTGCCAGTGGACCAGTCAATCAGGGGATTATGTCTGTGCAGCCAAGGGTGACCCAGGATAATAGGATACTCGGGGGAGTCAATAAGATAGAAGGTCTCCTCCTGCTGGTGTTGAAAGATAGTAAGTCACAGGGACTGAGTGGCCTCTGTTACTTTGCCCAGTTCCAGAGGTCTGCTGTCCAAAGCTGTAACTGCCTTGGGGTGAGGAAGAAGTTGGATAGGGATCTTAAGTTCCTTAGCCAAGGATAGGTCCATGAAGTAGCCTGCGGCGCCGGAATCGATCATAGCCTGGACCAGATGCCGGTGGCCCTCCCAGGACAGAGTGGCTGGAACAGCTATGACAGTGTTAGTAGGAGGTGCTCTAATTTTCCCCATCACAGCCCTCCTGTAGCGGGGTGGGGACAGGCATTTCCCGAGAGCTCGGGGCAAGTGGAACGGAAGTGGCCGGAAGCACCGCAGTAGAGGCAACGACGCTCTCTCATGTGACGTTCCCTCTCGTTGGGAGAAAGCCTGGAACGGCCCAACTGCATATTCTCCGGGGAATCATGGAGCTATTCAGAGGCCGGGGAAGCTCTGGACGAAGGAACACAAACTGGAGAATCAAACCTGCTCAGAGGAACTTGGGACTGAGACTCCTTGCGGCGAGCTGCCCTCTGCTCTCTCAGGTGATTGTCCAGGCGGATGGCCATTGCTACGAGGGACTCGAGATCCTCAGCTGGTTCTCAGGTGGCTAACTCATCTTTAAGGGGCTCAGACAACGCTCCCTGAAAGCAGACCCTCAGCGCCTCATTGTTCCATCCGCTCCTGGCCGCTATGGTACGAAACTCAATGGCGAAATCTGCTGTGCTGCGGGAACCCTGACGGAGAGTGAGCAGGCGCTTGGAAGCTTCCCGACCACTGACTGGGTGATCAAACACTCGCTTGACCTCTCCCACAAATGCCACGTAGGACTCACAACAGGCATCCTGGGATTGCCACACCGCGGAGGCCCAGGAGAGTGCCTTGTCTGAGAGAAGGATAATAATGTAAGCAATCTTGGAGTGGTCTGTGGGAAAACTTGAGTGTTGGAGCTCAAAGGTGAGGAAACCCTAGCAGGAACTAGGATCTCCAGCGAAGGGCTTGGGAGGTGGTAGTTGGGGCTCCACAACTGGAGAAGGCCTGTTGCCACTCAGGGGTGATACAGAGGAAGGTGAAGGACCAGGGAGGAGTTCAAAGAGCTGGCAGATGGAACTCATCACATCAGCCAGGAGTTGGGAGCGTTTGTTCATCAGCTCTTCTTGTCGGCTGAGAACGGCTTCACGGCACTGGAAAGCTGCCTCGTGTTGAACGATCACCGCCAACAGGTCCTTGGAACTGAGTGTCTCTTGGTCCATGACTGACTTAGTTTTTCTGTTACAAGCCAGGCTTGAACTCAGGTCTCTCGTGTGGTGGTTTGGGAGATCTACCATTTAGCCACAGAGGTGGTAATGTTGGACCCAAACAAAACACTCAAGGCAGTACTCCAGGCAAAGTAGATTTAAAAAAAAAAGGGCTTTGCAAGAAAAAAGAATCCAACAATCTTGGACAGAGGTATTAATAACAGTAGAGATAATGGAAAAACCACATGGGAAACTAAAAACTCCATGAGGGGAGAAAACAAAACTAGAGAACATTAACAATCAAATAACTAAGAACACCTTACTTGAGGTAGCTTGGAAGAACTTGGAGAAACAAAGCAGGGAACTCACAGCCAAGACTCAAAAACTGAGTGAAGAACAAGGGGAAAAAACAAAACTAATATACCCTAGGGGAAACAAGGCACAGGTGACCAGGATAATGCTAACAAGGACACATGAGGAAGAACTAAGGCAGAGGGGAACACAGGGGGCCTTTAGAGGCACGGAGACCAACTACAGGAGGTAGGATGGTGACAGTCAGATTTCCACCATGGGAGAGTATAAATGTAACTAAGTAAGTACAATGTGCCATTCTTTAATTAATAAAATTAATGAATTGTTGGCAAATTGCTGTAGTATATGAGAAATAAAACACTTCTGGTTATAGGAAAATAATCAACTTCAGGGTGGTAAGAGTAACCCTGCTTCCTGTCAGGACGCATCTCACCACCCTCGCTGTTGATTAATTTCCTATAACAGCACACCCCAATATGTTTTATTCCTTACATAATAATACAGTATATGTAGATTTATGTAGACATGTATAATAGAGTGCTCAGCAACAAGTAGTTGTTTAATAAACACCAGACAATGCACAATATCTCAATGAGATGTCCCTAAATTCTTAAACCTATTTAATTAATATGCATGCTAAAATATATAACAGAAGTATATTTCACTGTAGGTAAAACAATAATGTGCCAGTCATGAATATCATTAAAGATATTTAAATATTAAAAGTAGAGATGCCAAAAAATGCAAAAAGTTGCCAAAAGATGCAAAACATAGTAGAACAGATATCAGAGAGAAAAAAACAATCTGATCCTATAACAAATGGAAAAAGTTTGGAATTGGGGATGGAAAAGATTTTTTTTTTTGGAACTGTAAATGTTTACATATAAAGAGACTTGATTATTTTTATCATATTTTATACTTAATTATATTTATTATATTTGCAATGCAATGTGATTTTTGTGTGAACACTAGGGGTTTGTGTAAGTCATGATTTTGGCTATGCATTTTTCACTTTTCCTGCATTTAAGTGTTTCATTTAAAAAAAGGAGGAAAAATATGTGTATGAGTATTGATATCAAGTGATACTCAAGGTTTGAATATCAGTTTTAGAAAAGAAAACAACTCTAATTAAAAGCCATAATAATGAAAACAGCTAATTTACTCTATTTGTTTGTTTGCTTGTTTGTTTACTTACTTACTTACTTACATACTTACTTACTTTTAATTTTTAAGGTCAGTGCAATTTATTCATCTATCAGTCTATACCAGGTGTGAGGTTAGGACACCAGTTCATCGTTAAAGTTAGGAGAAGAGAATACATGAATGGAGCTATCAACTTTTATTTTCAGCCTGCTAACTTGCTCTTTCTCTTGTTCCCTTTACCAGTGCCTTTGTAGTCAGAAGATGAGACAGTCAGAGGAGGATGAGAGTGATGGAGGAAGAAAGAGGAAGGAAGACTGGATGGTTTTTGTCTGAGGAACAAGGATTGGACTATGTCTTGGAGGTAGAAACTTCTTTGTCACTCCATTTCTGAGAGAAAGAAGGTACACTTTAAAGGCACATCTACCTCATAAATTTGTGGCTCAGCACAAAAGGAACTTCACCTTTAAAAGGGCAAAGTCAAATATGACATTTGAACACTTGTCTGCTTTGTCTATGCACAGTATGAGTAGGGATCACAAAAGGAAAAAAAAATAGCTATTGAGATATATTGTTCCATATTGTGTGGAAAAATGAAGGGCCTGTGTGCTGTCCACAAAATGTGAATAGGCATAAGTAGAATTGTGAAATTATTGTGAAATACAAGTCAATTATATGTGGTAGTGTGGATAATCAAAGTTATCCTTGAGTGACAAGTTTCCTTAAGTATTTAAAAGCTAAAAGTAAATAATTTTAAATGAAATCCAGAGTCAGGTCTCACATTTTACAAATTTGTATCTATTTGCATAATTTATATGAAATACATTGAAGGATGGGATGGGAGGCAGGATTAGTGCTCACATCTTTACGTATAACTTCAATCAGATGAAACAGAATGAAATTCAACCACTTTACCTTCTCGTATGTGCTTTCATAATTCCTCTCTTATTTGCATGCCTACAGATTTTTATTTTTTTCTTTTTGTCATCAAATACATCAAAAGTAATTTTTTTGCAAATTTATTTTTTCCAAAAAAAGGTTTGACTCAATGTTGTAAACATTTTACAAAGGGACATGTCTGACAGATGCTTCAAAATGAGAAAAAAAGTTGTGTAATTGTAGATATTGTCACCTTTTCTGTGAAGGGATGCTTACTTAGCATTATTGGAAGGAGTCTTCAGTGTCAGCACTAAATTTAAGTTTTTTGTTTTCTTGCTTTTGAGTTTTTTCCTCTTTAGCACGACAAGCTGCATTTTTTTGTCTAATTAACTTTGAGAGAAAAAAAGAAAGGCTGGTGAGGGACTGACAGTTTATAGCTGAAAAATATTCTTCTAGGTAGCCTAGAAAATGTTGTTGGTGTTAAGGGAATAGCTCTCTCCTAGCGCAGGTCTTATTTGTCTTTTGTCTGATCGCTATCAGTTTGTAGATGGAAATGGTGACATCTTTATGCATAAAGTAAAGTTTGGTGTTCACAGACTCTGTCTTAATTCTGACAAGACAGAAGTACTTCTACTAGCATCACCGGCAGCTAGAAGCAAGCTTTGTGATTACATAGTAACTCTTAATGGCCTTTCAGTTATATCATGTGCAGTAGCATAGCATGGCTCCTCTCTGCCGGTGAGCTGTTGTGCAGCCGACTGGGGCATTGGCCCGGTGGCTTTGCCCTTAGCCTGCGCAGGGCCAGCCAGGCTGGGCGTCATGAAAAAACACAAGTTGAGGTCATACTTTATCATTATTTTAGCTATTGGTTTCTTTTTATGGTCTTAAATGAACATTTTTTTCCTAACGTTTTCAGAAGAGAAGAGTGAATCTCACAGCTCAAGTGCTAAAGTGCTCATAAATATTCATGGATAATTAGCATATGTCAAGCAGTCTAGCTAATAGGACGAAGCTGATAAGGGGTGGAGTTTAAAAACAACTAATAGTTACCTAATTTACTCAAGTTTATGCTACTAGGACCATATTCAGGGTTGGTGACTTAAGTTCAAAAGTTATGTCAGTGTTTATGCAGGAAAAATTCTTGGTATTCTTACAGATTCTCTGGGCAGTCCATTTAGATTATTACATTTTTCCTTTTTTCTTTGCTGACAGCTGCAATATCATGTAGTATAAAAGCAAGAGTCAATTTAAAAATACACAAATAAAAAAAGACTCAAAATTGAAGAGCTTTTTGTCATTGTTTTGGACAGTATTGCTCACACTGATGATACATGAATTAGAATATGACAAGCGTTCAAATGTATCTTAAATTGTTGTAGTATACTGCCATTGTACAGTCCTGCTGCAGAAATAGTCCTAACTGTATTTATTACATTATTCACTGTCTTCACTCATTATTCAGCAGCTTACAAAATAGCACTTGATCCAGCACATCATATTATTTATATATAACTAGACGTACAGTAACAGAAAGCATGAGGTTATGCTTAGTTACATGTGTAGTATATAATGGTGTAGTTATCTTTTATGCATGGGAGAAAAGAATCTGGTGAAAATTATTGGTTAGAAATTATTCTGTAATGCATTGCAAATGTATGTTTCATAATTTGGAATAAATGCATGATTACAATCAAGTTGTGGCTTATGAAATCTAAAGGACTAACATCAAAACATAATGGAACTAATGGGAGTTAGTTCACTTGAATTTTACAAGTATCTTTTTTCTAACTTCCATATGACCCTCCAAACAGATAACACACAGAATTACAGCAATGCCAGGGAGAAATGGAATAAATCACACCATTCTTCTATGAGTTTGATGCATTATGTTTTATGCTTAGGTGAGCTCGAAATACAAGGTTTTTGCTTTTATTCCTTAGTGCATCCTACATTTCCTTTTATATATTTTACACCATCTACAGCGAATAATAAATGAGAAAATACCAGAGCATGAGGAAAGGCTCCTTGTGTTTGGCATACACACACATACAATGATAGTTGTTCCATTCTGAAGACTGATGTGGTTATTTTTAATAGGTGATATCCATCTCAAATGACCACCAGAAGTACAGTATCGCTCAAGGTAATACTAACGTTGCAAAATGAAATGTCAAGCTACCTCTGTTATAAAGGGATTAAAGGTTCACCTAAGAGAAATTTTTTACGTATATGTACTTTGACTTTTTTTTGGCGAAAACACTTGTATGGATGTAGCTGTCAAATGATGTGGGGTTGTTATTAAGTACGGTTACCTGAATATACAGTTTTATCTGGTGTGCTGTCATGTAGACGATTAGATGTTGCTCAGCATCTAAATAGAATCTTTGCAAGCTTGTCACCCTGGTTAGAGATATGACAGTGGATACCTATGGACTCTGGGTGTGTGTGTGTGTGGGTGTGTGTGTGTGTGTGTTTGTGTGTTTACACTGCAGCCTTAAGGGAGCTCAATAAAAATGTCCCAGAATAAAGAGCAGCATTATTTGAAGCCCTGTTAAATTTATCTGAATAATACTTCATGCTTTTTATATAAAAGCTCTATACTGAATGCTCTGATCAGAAGGTGTTGATTAATTTTCTGTAACCATATGACTTTGACAGTAGTTCAACTGCAAGGTTTATATTAATTCACTAACATTCTAATGCATTATTGTTTCTATAGTAGCAAGTGGAGTTTTATGCTCAACATAAACATATAAAAAAGTGTTTAATTGTTGATGTGATGACCCCATCTTTGATTATTTTCCTATAAATTGTGGATTTTCTTTGGAGAACCTGAGATCACTCCTAGTCTTATTCCTGTAACACAAAAGCTGTGTGTGTGTGTGCGTGCATTCGTATGGACAAGAATCACAAACTGACGGAAAGCCGATTTATCAGGATTCAGCAGTAACCGTCAAAGGTGTGATCGGTCAGACTGCAATTATTCTCTCTCTCTCTCGCGCACACACACACACACACACACACACACACACACATACACATACACACACTTAAAGAAAATCAATAAAACCTCACGACAGTTTTTGTTGCTTTTGTCAACTAAATTGTGTTTTAATTGCATGCCAAGCTAATGTAAGCATCTGACAGTAATATATTGAAGCACTGCCTCATCAGGGAGTTGGCATGATCTTTTATCATTTGTTTATACACTACTCACTGGCTTGCTTGCATGATTAGAAAAGGTGCTTATCCTGAGATTAATGTGTTTACTTGCAAATCCATATGTATGAAAGGTGTGACTGCATATCCATAATGTATGTGCTGTGTAACCTAATGCTGGTAGGCAGTTATTCTAACATGTACAGGGTGTCTCGAAAGTCTCCATACATAGGGGACTATGAATGCCAGCACCACGTCGGTTGTGCCTTCATCAAGTGGATGTTCGTGGATGTCCACATCTTCGTTGGTGTGCAACACATCCATTCTTTTTGAATTTGCTAATAAGTTTGGCAACAGTGTCGTGTGTGATGTGCCTGCCATGTTTCCTGTTAAAGTCCATCGTAACCTTGAGACAACTTCCGGATCCATCCATGAGAATGATTTCAATACGGTCTTCTTTTGTCAAAGGCAGTCTTAAAGGCTATCTGAAAAAAAAGAAAAAAAAAAAAGACATTTTGCTAAAAAGTGTTCACTTCCCCTTTGTATGGAGACGTTTGGGACACCCTGTATTTGAATCCAGGGTAAATGTCTATAGTAGTTTATGTTACAGTAGCAGTGTCTGTGTCTTCAATAACACTTTACTTGAACTCTGTGTTGAAAGACTGCCTTAAGTCATAAACATGCCATGAAAATGTCATGCTGTGATGAGTTGTCATTCCAGTTTACATCCAGTGACATGAGTGTCATTATTGTAAACATTATTAGAGCTGTTACAGTGTTTGATGTTATGACATCTTACGTCATATGCTAATTTTATTTAAGTGTGCTCTAGTTAACATATACAGTACAGTACTGTGCAAAGGACGTAGGCACATGCAAAGAAATGCAAAGATGCCTTCAAAAGTAATGAAATGAAATGTTTCTACGTTTACAAAAAATACTATAAAGAGCAGTAAACAGTAATAAATAAAACAAAGTCAATATTTGGTGTGACGATCCTTTGCTTTAAAAAAAAAAAGTAGTCTTAGGTACAGTGTGTGCAGTTTTATAAGGAAATGAGCTCTAAGTGTTACTGAGCATCTTGCAGAAGCAGCCACAGTTCTTCTGGGGACTTTGACTGTCACACTTCCTTCTTATTTTTGCTGAAAAACCCAGCAGCCTTCATTATGTTTTTTGTCTGAAAAGTGCTCTCTTACATAATATGCTGCTTTCTTTACTAACATACAAACATTTTACTGTAACATTTAATTTTGTGCTGGAAAATGATTGGTTGGCAATCTAAAATGTTTTTGTACTGACTCAATAATATAGATGTCATAAAAATCTATAACAAAGTTTGTATGAAAAAAAAATAGGGTGCCTAAGACTTTTGCACGGTATTGTATATTACTATTTTGCACAATATTGTATACTACAGTACTGTATATTTTGATACATACTTATTCTAATTTATGATGCACCAAGGAAATGATTGTTTCTGATTGGCTAGCAGGTATGAATTATTTCTTATATTGGGACAAATTTTTAAGGTCTAAATCAATGATACTATGTACCCATGTTGGAATAGTGCCATGACAACAAGCATGTATTGTGGTTCAGACACTGCTAAATGAAAAAAGAAATATGAAATACCTGGATTTAGCCTAAAGGGAATGATTTTTTTCTAATTAAATGCACAAATATAATTAAGGAATAAAATATGACACAGCATGCTGTTACAAGACAATAATCAACAGTGAAGTGGAGTGATGAGTCCTGGTGTGAAGCTGGGTTACTGTTACCACCCCAAAGTTTTATTTTCTAAAAACTGCATGTCTTTTATACCTGTTATACCACAGCAATTTGCAAAAAAGTACAATTTGTATTTAATAAAGAATGTTATGGAATGTGTGTGAGACAATTTAGTTCCTGTTATTAAATATGTAAAAGCTATAAACAGTCTCTCTTTTTTTTCTCTCTCTTGAAGTTTATAAGACCAAAAAATAGCTTTTCATGTTATAGAGAAACCACAAAGCCCTCCATCAACCTGTTGCAGAAAACTTACTGACTGTTACAAAGCTCTGACACTGGAGACTCCTTCCATAAATCTTAAATAATCTTAAATAATCTCCTTACATAAAACTTTATCTTATCAATGATTATGCAGTTTCTTTGTTAAACTTTTAAACACATTTTTAATCCATATATTATTAGTTAGATTATGCCGACCTTCCGACACACACACACACACACACACTATATATATATATATATATATATATATATATATATATATATATATAGAGAGAGAGAGAGAGAGAGAGAGAGAGAGAGAGCTGTGTAACCCATAATACGTGTAACCCATAATATTTATGAAAAAATACAGTATGTGAAAGTGACATTTATTATGACATCAGAGCAGATGTGTAACATTTCATTAAGCATTATTACAGATGTGACGAAGTACGTTATAATACATAATAATAAAAACTTACAAAAAATATCTAATAATAAAAATTTACAATGACACTATATATTTACTAGGCTGTTATGACATCAAACATTGTGGCAGGTGTCATGACAGTTACGGGTAATGTTAATATGACACTGATAAACAACTAAATAAAACAGCTTTTGACAATGAAGCCATGGTTATGATACGAAAATAAAATCCATTTAATCCATGTGCTTAAAGATAAGCACAATTGAAGAAGTAGAAATCAAAATTATTATTTTGTCTTACTTTTTTTTAACGTTATCCAACTACTACAGCTGAGACAATCTTCTTTCACACTGAATGACATTATAATGAACTAAGTTCTGTTCAACATTCTTCTTCAATTAAACAGGAACAATACAATTGTATAGGAGACATTCCCATGTCTAGTATAAAGCCATGAAATTTATTCATATTACCTTTAATTCTTTTGCTGTTTATGAAAACCCTTTTTGGGGCTGGGGGGTGGGGGGTTGGGGGATGGTGGCTCAAATCTCGCATCCGCCCTGTTTGCCCGGAGCTTTCATGTTCTCCCCGTGCTTCAGGGGTTTCTTCCAGGTACGCTGTCCCCCCACCCCCACCACCCCAGTCCAAACACATGCATTGTAGGCTGATTAGCATTTCCAAATTGTCCATAGTGTATGAATGTGTGTGCCCTGCGATGGGCTGGCCAGGGTGTCTCTCACCTTGTGCCCTGAGTTCCCTGGGGTAGGCTCCAGGCTCCCCCTGATCCTGTGTAGGATAAGCAGTACAGAAGATGGATGGAAAACCCTTTTTGTCTTTGATGCACTTTATCCAGTACAGTATTCCAGAGTGTTAGTGCACTTTATTTCATTCCATTAAAAAAGGATTCATAACTATATATTGGTTCATAAAGCATTTTAAAATGCCATACGTCTAACTGCATATCTAATCTGTGAAACTTACAGCTACAAATAACTGGTGAAAAGCTATTTAGCAAGTCTATTTTATCGATATGAGTAGGAATTGAAATTAACACCCGCCTACCCACCAAATGTGGGGGAAAAAAATTGGCACTCGTAACTCTGTTAACACAAAAGCCATGTTGGCAGGTAACCTTACTGCTCATCAGCATAAAAAGTGTTTTATATGTTCCACTTTTAGTATGTCTCTTTGTGTATGCATGTCTTCTTTAATCAGCCTGACTGTTTCTCAACCACTGTATCTTACTGCTACATAATTAAAACAAATATCCACCCTGGATGACTCACATATTAATATTTATAATTAATATGTGGTATCCAGTTGTATCCCAGATTTATTTAATAATAAAATTCTGAGCTTACTGTTTAAGATTACACTTCTTTCAGTAAAGTGTTGGTCTATTTACACTTTGGCTAACTTTTTTTTTTTCCTTTACCCACAATGTTATTTGACATAGATGCAGCAGAGCTTTAGTCCTTTAGACTGTCCAGTTCTCTCACCTTCTCATCTGTATACTCAAACAAAACAGCTTTCAAATGTTTAAATTGCTTTCAACTTTCATGCTAATACTGCCATCAACACCATCACACTAGACATGCATCTCTTCGATCACTAATTAGCCGTAACTCTGCCGTAACTTAGCACAACTGTGTTATATAGCTTCATAACAACATTTGTTGTTTCCACTATATCTACATTGGATTCTCTGTAATATGACATTAAATGGTGAGTGAGGAAAGAAGCTGTTGTTCTTTTGTTTTTAGGAGCTAACAGCAAAACCTGACCATTATCCCTTATGTCTGGGATTGCTGCATTTTTTTCTTCTATGAAACACCCATTGTAATGTCCCCCTGTGATGTTTGCACTGGAGACAACCACTAACTTCTCACAAGAATAAATAAAATACTGTACCAATGGAACAATTTAGCACCAGAATCACTAAAGACATCACAAAAATATTTATATAAATATATTTAATGTGTTTCAGGGTGGGGGTTTCTATTAAATTCTAATTTCTAGACAGTTTGTCCATTCTCACTTCATGGGTGCTTAGCTTAGCCAATGTGGTGATTAGCTGGAGTACAATGATTGAGTGAAGTACTGATAGAACAGTCAGGACCTGAAAATTAAGATGTGGCTGGTGACTTCATTTCTATATAAAATATGTTGCCAGTGATAAGCTTCATGCTGTTCCACATATTAACACATTCAGATTGCATTGCTAATCAAATACCATCACAGCAATATATGTAAAAAATGTCATGGATGGTAAATCACTTGATCAGAATTGTCAGCCTCATTCCCTAAATGACAGGAATATATTAGTGGAAGGTATATGGCAGTACTGAAAAAGAAGCTGATCACAGTCATAAATACTTTGAGTGTCACTGCATTGTCAGCTTGGTGTCGCTGACAGATGGACTAAGAGGGTTAAAATGTTAACATGAATAATTCTGTTGTGACATCCTGGTAGATGGGAGGGGGATTGAGGATACTCGAGGCATGATTTGTCTAACACAGTGATACTGGTGTGATTTTTTTTTAGCACTATTTGTTCCAACATTAACAGAAGGGCGCAGGTGGGACAAACAATGGTAATAAGTGACTGTCCATTTGGATCAATGGTGATTGGTTGTTGGGAACAAAGGTAATCAGTTATTGGTCTCTGGGAACAATGGTGATCAGTGATGGATGGTCAGTGATTGGTAGTTAGGGAAAATGATGATCAGTGATTGGTTGTTGGGAACATTGGCTTGTGCAAGCGCTACACAGTCAGGCTTTACACACTTTTTGTGAGGCGACCAAACCTGCTGTTTCAATTCCTATAGCTAGCAGCTGTGATGTGAGCTGGACAGCCATATCAAGAGCAGGCCAGTAGCTAACATTTGCTGAAAGTCATTAGGTTTGTTGCTTGGCTCTTTTTCTGAAATAATTGTGTTAAAGTGTTCTAAAAAGTTGCCAAATCTAGTGCCAAAGTTGCTAAGCTGGTAGCGCTGGTCACTGTATAGGCTGCTGTTAAGAGTAAATACTAAAAAAACACATTTAATTTTCTTTATGTTTTCAGCAAGCCAAAAGGGGGCATTCTTAATTGAAAGTATTTTTTCCTTATGTTGACAGTTAATAATAGCAAATGTAAGATGCAAATGATATCTATTTTTTTGGATTGATAATGCAAAAACATACAGCTGGTCAAGAAACACATGAGCAGACTAATTCTAGTCCAGTAAAACGGGAAGGGTATATATATAAATAGCTGTTATTCCTACATCCACCATTGCCATTGATACACCTGAGTTAAAACACCATTTCAGTGTGCTGTAGCTCAGAACCAAACTGTGCCCTTACACAAAGATTAAGTAAAGCTTGATCTCAGTCCACCTCAGTTAATTCCTGTTCAGCAGACCATTCCAATTTGGGAAACTTCAAATCCCATGTTTTGTAGGCCTTTTCCATTTAAGAATACTATAGCGAACAGCTATATGACTAATGTACAGAAATTATTAGATTGAAAAAGCTTACTGTTGATCATGGACAAGTTTAATTACATTTTCATTATGGGTTTATATTTTGTAATCTGTTGTTAATCTACACTTTTTATGTTGTTTAGCTATTAGGATAGATTTTTATGCAGCCTGTAATTATTAGTTAAATCCCATGTCACAAATTCTCCCACTCAGTGCAAGTCATGGTTCCTAGTACAGTGAGTGCTGCGTGCATGTGACTTTGTTTATCCTATGTCCATGTACCTTTGTTTTTGTTCCAGTCATGTCATTGGTTTGTTTCCCAAATGTGTGAACCTGTTCTTTATTCATCCTTTAAATAGTTTAATTATTTATTCTATGGAATCTACATTCCTCAGGGCAAAGTCTTGCCGAGTCTTGTATCGAGTATTCTCTGTTCTTTGTAGACTAAAAGTTTGTCAACATTTGTCCATCACATCTATATGTGGGTCTTCCATGAATTGTTGCCACAAAGGCAGAAGCACACAATTTTCTAGAATGTCTTTGTATGCTGTAGCATTACAATTTCCCTTCAATGGAACTAAGAGGCCCAAACCTGTTCCAGGATGACATGCCCCTGTGCACAAAGCGAACTCCATGCCAAGGTTGAACTGGAAGAAATCGAATGGCCTGCACAGAGCCCTGACTTCAACCCCACTGAACTGGAACACCAACTGCACCCCAGGCCTTCCCACTTAATAGTGCATGATCTCACTAATGCTCTTGTGGCTGAATGGACAAATCCCCAAAGCCATGCTCCAAAATCTAGTGGAAAGCCTTCCCAGAAGAGTGGTGGTTATTATAACAACAACGTGGGAATAAATCTGGAATGAGATGCTCAAAAAGCACATATGGGTGTGATGGTTGTAGGTGTTCACAAACCTTTGGCCCTATAGTGTGTCTTTGTTGCCCGCCTGTTTTGAGCAATGCTAGAATCTATGACAAGGATACTTGGATTGCCTTAAACAAATACCATGAGTTTATGTATTTGCATCCTGCCTCTGCCTGCACATTACAGTCAGTTTATATATAGATTATGGTTTATGAAACATATAATGCTAACACAGACTATTATAAATGGTTTATTGAGTTTCACATATTTTAATGAATCAAAGTTTGTCCTCAGTTGGAATATTCCTGTCATTCGGACTCAGTGAAATATTTATGACAGACTGTTTATTACCTACTGTGTACTGAGTCCATGGACTTGTGTTTCACATATTTACAAAAAATATTATAGCTACCATTCCTATATAAACGTTTTTTCCCCCTCTTCCACCAATTTAGATATGGCCAGAATTGTAAAGGAACTGTGTATATATTTTTTGTTCCATTTTTTCCTTTTCCAATTACCTTCTGTCTATCTACCATCCTCAATTTCAGTAAGTGTTTTACAGGCACAATTAAGCTTTGAAAACATCAATAAATGCTTGTTTTATTAGTTGTGCCAAATATCCCCAGATTGGTATTTGCTAATTAACATTTTGTATTTGCAGCTAAAGATTCAACTGGCAGCTTTACAAAATATGTCAACTGGCAATTTTAGTAATTTTATTTTTAACATAATTCAACATCTAAAAAACTGGAACAGATACTTAGGTCTAGTGATTGGAGAGGAGACACAAAGCCTTCTGTTACAACCTTTTTTTTATCTCTAAAAACAAGTTAAGCTCAGGCTTGTTGTGCCAATAGGAAGTAAAGGTCATAACACAAATCAAAGAGACCAGACAACAGATTTGTCCTTTTGATCTGAGGACAAAAAGACAGATAAAGAAGTTTGCTGCTGGAGAAATGGCGTCTTTGTGAGTAACACCAAAATAATATACAAAACAATATCGCTAAATGAGATTTTTTCCTATTAATTCCCCTATAATTACCTGGAGAAAAATACAATAGCTTCTCTTTCTCCCTATATTAATGAAAAAAAAACAGGTGAAAAAGGCATAATTCCCAAAAGAAGAAGCACCCCTATAGTGTCCAGGCAACTATAAATGAACAGTTATCTATAGTAGGTGTGTAATACAATGCTACTATCTGTATCTGTTTATTGCTCCAAATATCTGCCAGTATATTCTGATTTAAACCTGACACGGGTGGGACCTAAATCAGAAGGTTTTTTTTTTTATTAAATATTTGTTTTGATAAACAATTATTTTAAAGGACGTTGTCTTTCTTTTTCCCCATGAGCTTTATATCTGATATCTGGCTGCTTCCTCATACACTCCATGAAAGTAAAAACCTCCCGCTTGTGTGACTTTTTTTTTTTTCGTATCCCATGGGATCCAAGTCCTGAGAAAGGCCTCTAGAACCTTTTGAGAATGTTTTCTTCACTTAAAAAAAAAAAAAAAAGGATAGTAATAATTTTTAGCTATATTTGTGAAGATGCAGAAAGGTCAAGTACAGAGAAGCGTAAAAGCACATAGTTCAAGTGCTGGCAGCTAGCTCAAAAATGAGTACAAAATCTTACATAATGCTTTTTTATGCAAAGTTCAAAGACTAGCATGAAGCAAAGAATGAATAATGAATTAAGCTTGAATATAGCTGAAGTAAACAAAATTGGGTGTTGACTGTTAACTCGGACTGAGACGATGGGCTCATATGTGGCACCGTTTTCACCGGCAGTCTCCCTTTTATATTCTTCAGATGTAATGACATAATTCCCTAAAAGCCAATCCCCACATAGAATCTGGGATATCCTAAATGTGCAGTGGAGAGAGAGAGGGAGAGTGGCGCGTGCACACACACACACACACACACACACACACACACACACACACACACACACACACACACACACAATAGAAGCTGAACACATCCAGGACGCAACAGAGAGGGTGCCAAATGTTGTTTGTGTGCTTGCAAAGCAAAACCTTAGACACTCAAGGTCGGTATGAACACATAATTTGTAGACAAGGTAGCAGTTTATGGTTCCACTGTGAGCATTACGCTGTCTTAAAGAGTGTTAACAGAAGAAGATTGTGGAACCCGGTGTGTGTGCGTGTGCACGTGTGAGCAATGTAGGACTCGGGAAGCGGGCAGGCTTTGATGGAGCTTCAGGGCTGGCTTTATTTTTACTTTTCTCTCCTTTTTCTACTAGGTGCTTTTCAGCACATCTTCATAAACGTAACTTCTTTCAACCCAAAACCAATGAACATAAAATTCAGACCACACAGTTTGTGGTTTTTGGCATGTTCAAGTCCAAATTCCCGTGGTGTGTTGTGTCAGCTCTGTGTCTGTTCTCTCAGGCTTACAGCCTCACTCAAAGACAAACAAAACACATATAAGTAAACTGGCAGTAATCACACACATGTGAGAATCATCACTCTTTACCTGCCAGTTCAGTCCCACCTCCTCTCCGTCTGCAGCCGACGCTTGACCACACCCCTGTAGTTGTGATTACTGGAAAATTTGATCTTTAAAATACTATAAACTTGGGTAGTAGGAAAGAAAGCACAGAGGATGTGCTCAATCATCTCTGATATAATCAGCAACTAGAATTTCAAGCTTTGAGTTGGGATTTTCTAAAGATCTTCCTGGATGTCACTGGCCTTGCGATTCTTAATATCCCTCAAGTTGACAAACTGTGATGTGATAGAAACAGAAGATATAAAGGCTACTGGTAGTTTCCCAAGTATTATTTCCCTAATTGTGAGAGCACTTTGAGAGCACAATTGACTCAAATACTCAATTCTGCGCCAAGATTCTGCTCATCTGGTAGAAGGTGTCATCATTACAGGTTTGCTTTCTCACCTAATTACAAGCTGCACAATGAGCAATACTGTAAGTGAAATTTTTACAAAATGGGACAAAATTTTGTTAATTCTATTTATTATTCCTATTATAAGAATAGCTTTTTAAAAGAAGAGACTTTAGAAGATATAATCACTTGTGTTAAAAATTATTACATTATTGGCCTAGTGGTTAACACTGTTGCCTCACACCTCCAGGGTTGGGGGTTCGAATCCTGCCACCACCGTTCTCCCTGTGCTTTGGGGGGTTTCCTCTGGGTACTCCGGTTTCCTCCCCCAGTCCAAAGACGTGTTGTAGGCTGCTTAGCATTTCCATTTTGTCTGTAATGTGTGAATGTGTGTGCAGTTGTGCCCTGCGATGAGTTGGCACCCTGAACTGGGTGTCCCCCACCTTGTGCCTCAAATTCCCTAATATATTATTATTTTTATTATTGTTGTTGTTGTTATTAAATATTGTTGTTGTTATAATAAATATTAATATTAATTTTTTTATGATTTTGGTGAGGAGAGGTAACTGTCAAAGTTGTGACATTTTGTATGCCTTTCTTTTTATGTACTGTCATACTTCTTTGCAATTGTCTCTGCAGGAGAGAAAAGGAGAGAGATACAAATCTGTCTGAGAAACCTGTTCTGTTTTGTGTCAAATTATATTCAAATTAGGCTGTATGCCCCCAGGCCTAGGCCTTGAGACTCAATTTGTGTTATATTCACTTGTTTGTTTTAAATTTCAAACTTTGCTTTATTGCACTGGTGAGCTGCTTGTGCCTAGGAGTAAAACACTAAGTGCCGGAGCGGTTAAACCCTAGGGCAACTTCCCTTCCTTTCTTCTTTTTTCATCTTTTTTTTCTTGCACTCCTCGAGAAACAAAGTCATATTGCTGCACATTTGAAATTCTCCAGGCTGGTAAGTATTTGCCTACAGCAATGTACAAGGAAAATCTCCTGCTGTAGAGTATGACTTGCATTTGAAATCTGCACTGGCTGTTCGTTCCATCGGGTAACAAATTGTCTACTGTTTTAGAGGGCTTCATAAACTGCAAAATAACTGCAGTTATACAATTACAGCTTTTAACATCACCCCACATCTTAAAAAGCTATAATTGTACAATGTTAAAGCTAATAAGGATTTTAGAAGTTACTTGTATAATATCCTGTTTAATAGGAATGTATAAAATTCCCTTTACACTTTCATATATGGTGATCACATTACATTATTCACAAATCACATTATTTCATAAATTCATAAATTTCATAAATAAATATTTCATCATCATTTCCAATATAAGTCATTAATGCACAAGTGAACTAAAATCACACTTGGGGTGCTGGTGAGGGAATAGTAACTGAGCCAGAGAGGACACCCATGCCCTTTTGCCCATATTCATAAATATGAAATTGTGTACATACGCCAGAAACATGAGTGTGGAATGTGAATTATTAAGCAAAAAGACTTGGCAACTAGGATCTGGTTCATAGTGGACAAACATTATTATTAGGTTAGGTTAGGTTCAACTTTATTGTCATTGTGCAAAAATATTTAAAAAAACTTTATAAAAACTTTCCATATTCATATATATCATATCATAGATATATATTATACAGTGTTCCATGACTATACATTTTTACTAGTTAACCAATCATTTGAAAAAGTAATGAACTAGCTGATATTTCCATAGGCAAAGCAAAAACTAATTCAGGACATTATAGGATATTTTAAGTAGTTGTACATGCTACAATTTATTTACAGCTTCAGTACTTTATTAGGCTATATTATTAACAATGAAAATAAATAAATCAGTGCAATAAATGTGCAAGCACATAAATCTATGTATCACATTACGCTATTTAAGGACAATTCTTACTAAAATAGTTGATTCTGGACCTGAGAGAGTGTAGCATGTAAGCTCATGTCCGTCAAGAGAGCCCTCTTTACATCTCAGTGTCCTTGGATGAAGGATGCTATGTCTACAGAAGCATCTGCGAGGTTTCTCCAGGCTAATAATGACTCAGGAGTTGATTTAAGTATCCAAAAAACAAGGCTCAATTGCTCTGTCAGCTGCCGTGTGCCGCTCAGCTGTAAACTAGCTGAATAGGATTGATGTGTACAGGTATTTAAAGTATTTTATTGTATCACTCATAGCTCAGTCATTTTTGGTGGTTTTATAATATTTTGCACAATGACATACTAACATACTAACATATCTCTTCTTTTGAAATATTTTTTTGGATTCTTCTTAGCCAACCCAATCTGTATACTGTAGAATCAGAGCTCTGTACCATCTGGACATTTTTTAAAAGATTAATTATTGAAAAGAATAAAAAAAAAGTATAGAATCTGAAAAATGGTGTGTCATTACATATTCCTGTTCCCAAGGGACAGTAAGAATAAGTCTGGGTGAATGTATCTGACACACTGTAAGATGAAGTTGATATATTCAAGCAGATAGCAAATAACTGAAGTCCACACTCATCCATTTTGTGTCCCAGAATGCACGAGAACAATGTGAAAAGGCTCCAAGCAGGGCTTAAATAGTGACATGTAAAAGAGATGGTGCTATCAGGCCTGCGCTCTGCTGTCATGTGTGAAATGTTGGAGTGTGTTAGCCAAAGCCCCTGGAGATATCATAATGATGAGAGTTTAATTAAGGTTCCACATAGACTACATCAGCACCTCCTTTCTCATGGGGGACTCACCGAAATAGAAAATGTTTCATTTTTTCAAGCGTGGGAAAAGATGAGAGAAAATGTTTAATCAAACGGGGATCTCAAAGGACTGTCAGAAGAAAAAAAGTCTTGTTCTGTGTTTGAAAGATATTTGTAATTTCTTGCTTTCTGAAAATCTTTTCACATCGGCATGCTGGGTTTCCTCTCACTCACTTTGTTCTCTACCATCTTTGGCTGTAATAGACTTTCCTTAACAAGGCTGTATGCAATGACAGTGCTATCAAGTGGCAAAATCATCTCTTGATGTTAGGAATATGGGGACATCTGGCTGTTCCTCATTAGGAAAACGGTTGCTTTTGTGCCGTCTGTAGTTTACTATATTCATTTATACTGCCTAACAGCCAAAAATCAATTTCAAATTTAACTTAATGTACTTTAAACTAAATTCTTGATTTACCATAACAGCAGCTCTGACAGTGGTTCTAGCTGCAAGCAGTGTTGCCAACTCAGATATTTTGTTGCTAGACTTTTTAGACCCCTTTAATGACTTTAATTTTAAAAAGAGCCTAGCGACAAATCTAGTGACTTTTTGAGCACGTTAGCGACTGTCCTGTACGCGATACAGTTCCCCAGCTCACATCACAGCTGCTGATACACGATTTGAGAGGCCGTTCGCTCCATTCTCCATCAGTGTGTAATGCATGATTGTGTTGCACTTTCAACCAATCACTGATCACCATTGTTCCCAAAGACCAATTACTGTTTCCCAAGGACCTATTGTTTGTCTTACCTCAAACATCTTCCTTTCATGAACACTCATTGTCACTGCTTCTTTTTGTATGTGGTCTTGATAGACAGTTTAGTATTTCGTAAATGCACAAAAGTTTAGTTTATGGTGCCATGACCAGAGATGACTTTTTTCTATAAGAAATAAATTATAATCTATTATTTTCTGCTCTGTTAAAACTCTACTCTATTATATATTATTATATTCTAAGTAAAAATCTTCCTTCTTCATGTACCCTAATTTGTAATTAGATATGCCAATGATCATGATGAATAAGGTAGTATGCAAATAAGCCCATGACATCATGTAGTGATTTCTCGTGACTTTTTGAATGTGCTTTAGCTTCTTTCCTCTGAAAAGAGTTGGCAACACTGGCTGCAAAGTGTGCTCAGTCTAATACACTATTGTTTCCATTGTTACTCCTTACACAGAGACTAGTTTGATGGACACTCCACATAAACGAATTTAAAAAGTGTGTAATTTGTGATATGGTTTTTGATATATGGTTTCTGTTGGGGACAAGTTTATTTAGCATTTTGGGAAGGAGTCTTCAGTGTCAGTTTTTTTTTTCTTATAACACTCAGAAGTAAAGCTGTAGCTTTAAATTTTCTGAGATAGGAAATTCTTGAAGGCAGAAGAGTCTGCGCTTCACAGTTTCTCAGTAGCATGACAAGCTGCGCGTTTCATCTTATTAAGTTTTGTGAGGGAACAACAGTTTATACCTACAACATGATAATGGGAACTTACTTGTTCCAGGATGTTCCACAACTTAGCTATACATAACTATAAATAGATAAAAAGCACAATGTGTGCTTCTGTAATAAATAAAAATTGTAAATGCTGACAAATTGCTGTAATATTAGAGAAATAAACAATATGGTACATGCTGTTATAGGAAAATAACCAACTTGGCACCATTGACACCACCCCATTGTTGATTATTTTCCTATAACAGCATGCCCCCAAGTGGTTTTTGCATTACTCATTAGACCTTCACTTTAACTGGATAATTAATTCCATTTCTATAAATATACTATATCAACAGCACTTTACTAGCACCATATACAGCATATATATACTGTACATATCACTCACTCACTCACTTTCAGTAACCACTTTATCCTGGTCAGGGTCGTGGTGGATCCGGAGCCTATCCCGGGAGCACTGGGCAGGAGGCTGGAATACACTCTGGATGGAACACCAGTCCACAGCAAATATAATGTATATGTATTTTTTTTTTTTCTTTAAACACTGCTAAACTTTATGAAGCACTGCCTGCTATGCTATATTCATAGGCATGTAAGCAAGGTAAAGCTGTGTGTGTGTCAGTGTGTGATGTTTTATGCCCTCTCCTTACTATGAAATAAGGACAGCACTCCCTCTGGTGCTCAGTCTCCAATCCAAATCATTCATGTAGACAGGTGTGTGTGTATGTGTGTGTGTGTGTGTGTGTGTGTGTGTGTGTGTAGTGATGATGAAGTTCGAATATATACAAAGATGGAATGGGGCATCTTTCTGACAAGAGAATACTGGGTTAATATGAAAGAGAAAAGATTGTGTGTATGGGTTGGAGAAGAACAAGAACAAGAGATTTACAACATGCAATAGATGTACATCTATCTACCTATTTGGGGCAGATGACTTAACATCTGTCAGAGACGTCATGCAGAACCTGGCTGTTTATCACAAGAACTTATTGGTTGATTCTGTGTTTTCCAACTTGAGGCAGACTCCCTGAATTGCCTCATTCCCTCATCTCAGAGAGCAAGGGAATGGTGAAAGCATTCTCAGGCAACCCATCCGGACAGAGCCAGTTATACACCGCATGCAAGAGCTGATGTGAATGAATGCCAGGCATGCTGCGCTGGTGATAGCCCGGGTTCATGGCAATGTGTTCAGGCAAGTTAGCACTACACCAAAAACAAAGAATCAATTGGAAGGTGAATGAAAGGTCGAGTGTGTGTATAACTGGAAGGATGTTGTTATCAAGCTTCCTGTGTGGTGACATGTGAAAGCTTCACATGGTCTGAACTGAAGTTTTTTTTTTTCATTCTCATTCATAAGTAAAGTTCTAGCATTTTAAAATCTGGTTACCACCAAAAGTAAAAAAGAAAGACAATTGCATTTAAAGACTTCATTACAATTTCGTTGAAAGATGCCCTGCCTGCCTCTACATTTCTAACATAATCTACTTGGAAAAACATCAACTTCATTACTTCCAAATTTTAAAGAATTCTAAATTTACACTGGGAAATCACCATCAGTCTTTGTCGCATCACCTGAGGTAAAAGTCACTCACATTTTCTTGTTCCTTACAGCCGTACATATACATATATAAATACATAAATATATAATCTTTATATCACTATACTTCAACATGAATAGGCTACATATCCCAATTACTAACTAAATACAACTGACTGAAAACAAACAACTCTGTTGAGGCTTCGAAATTACAGGCAGAGAGTTTGATGGGCCATTACTCATAAAAGCTCCATATAATTAGTAGAATCAGCATGAAACATCATACAGTATAATCAATATAAACAAAAGAATGTCTAAGAAATGACAAATGTGTTAAACATATCATATGATAAAGGTGAGGAAATAGCTCATATAACCACTTATATACTAACGCACACATGATTGAACACCCACAAAAACCCACAAAAGGACAGAAAACAAATTTCTAATTTTTTGTAAGTTATGTCAGCCAGCCAGTTATTTATACCTGTTATGCTCTCATCCTCATTTATGTGTATTTTGCTTCCCATGGCAACAGTGGCTTTGTCTCATAGTGCATTCAAAACAATTCACACTAACAGGATTTGTAGCACACAGCTTTTTTTTTTTTTTTTGATTGGCCATTATAGCAGAAAAACTAAACACAACATTAGATACTGCACTTATTCAAACCCCACTTGCACCACTCTTCACCAGATTAGTACCAGTGTCAGTGGTCACTAAAATGATAAAAAATATATAATGCCAAAATTGCATGCTCTGTTTTTTGCACCTTAGGTAGATAGTAGCTATTTTCATTATTTGCATTTACCCCAAGCTATCAATAGACAGGCTTATCAATTGTATTGGATTCCTAAAGTACTTAAATTAGCACTTAAGAAAACAAACAAAAACAACTTTGAATTATCTGAGTGCTTGTTACTATATTACTTCCCCAACAGAGTTTTTGGACTGATGGTATTCTTAGTTTGTGACCTAGTGAACCAGTATCAGAATGTATTTTTTGATAGAGACTTCAAAGTTGCTCTGGATAAGGGCGTCTGCCAAATGCCATAAATGTAAATGTAAATGCAGCATATTTTCTCTTTGGATCTCAAAAGTGGACCAAAGCTAAGAGAACAAAAACAAAAGCTATGGGAACGTGTCCCCTGTGTCAAAGGATCACTCTAAATTTCATTCGTTCATCTTCAGTAGCATTTTTATCTTGGTCAGGGTTGTGGTGCTTCTGGAGCCTGTCCCAGGAATACCTATGCATGAGGCAGGAATACAGCCTAGATGCCGGTCTATTGAAGGGCACCATGAACACATACCTGCACTGCTAGGTGTAGTTTAGCAGCATAATTTTGAGAGGTGGGAGGAAACTGGAGAGCTCAGAGGAAACTTAAGTGGCCCCAGGAAGAAAATGTGAGTCTTTGCACAGATAATAACCCAAGCTCAGGATCAACCCAGGGACTCTGAGGCTGTGAGGCAGTAACGTTGCCTGCAGAACTACACTTTGCAATTGACCAGTGTGCTCTGGCAGTACTGCATTATGCCATTTTAGGCTCCATGGTGCCCTTCCATAGATATCATGCTGCACCCGCTGTAACCACTCAGCTCACATCAATGATGTTCTCATTTCCTTGGAAGACTGGGTGGAACATTTTGCATACCTCCAGAAGGTGCTTGGCAACTTCATGTAGGTAGGACTAACTGGCAACCCAAAGAAGTCTGTGTCTGGCATCTGTGGCTGGAAGAAGTGTGATACCTTGGCTGAGTTATGAGAAAGAAAGATTGAAGCTGTTTCCTTGCTAGATAAAAAAAACTGTATGTGTGTTCCTAGTGTTGGCAACTTATAACAGACAATTTATTCCACACTTTTCTTCCTTTTCAGCCAGAGATGATAGAAACTGGCCTCCATCCGAGCCCGCTGTTTATCCTGTAGACAGATGTGGTTGGGACCACCCCTTTGAGGGATGCTGTAAACCACATACCCTGACCTTGCAGCACATCTCCTCTACACTATACCACCAGCCAAAACTTTCAATAAAAGTTCCCTTCCAGGGTTCATGGTAAGTGCTAAATATCACATAACACCATACTTTTACTGCTGTTTTATTCTGTTGCTAGCAATGAATGTGAAGCTGTGGTCATTTTTAATTGTAATAAATAGCAATATCAAATAAATTGACATTCAGTAATTACTTTATTTACTTTAGATGGTAAAATATGTCAAGTTTCTTTATTTAGCTAAAAGCGTTTGCAGTATGATTTGAAAAATACAAATTGAGTGTTATTTAGTGTAGAGGAGGCTAAGTTCTCAATGCAAACAACCTTTTAAAATGCGCGCACACACACACACACACACACACACACACACACACCATCAGACAGTGTGAATGTTAACACTGCTAAACACGTTGCATGACCTATTGAATGACATTCATATGTGTGGAAGGAGGGCAAATGTGTGCATCATTGTGTGTGTGTGTGTGTGTGTCTGTGTGTGTCTGTGTGTGTATTTGAAGTTGTCTGCCCTTGAGAGGCTCTTTTTGTGTCTGTCACTATGAAATGAGGACAGCACTCCCTCAGGTACTCCTTTGCCACTCCAATTCATTCAAGTAGACAGGTATGAGAGTGTGTTTGTGTATTTGCATGCAGGTGTGTAGTGATGATGGAAATCTGTAGTGATGATGGAAATCACAATATATAGATTGGTTCATCTTTCTGATGACAGATGTTTGGAGAGAAAGAGAAAAGAGAGAGAAAATGAGAAAAGGAGGGAAATAAAGGAGAAAAAAGAGAATGGATGCACAGCTGTCTATCTATTTTACCATCTCCTGTTTGTCAGTCCACTTTCAACAGTAATCTACAATTAAATTCATCAGCCAGTCACTCTAGCTCACCCCACAAACACTTCATTTTTTTCTAATGTTCCTTCTGTACCTCTAATAAATCATTCAAATATCACTGCCTTTCTTTCTCTCAGTTAGAGCTTTTCTAATTCTACAGAATCCATCCCTCCCTGCAGATCCGGTAAAAAAGAGACTACTAAATTGTAAACATAAACAATAATCTGTTGTCTGACACAGTGGTGTTAATACACACCATCTATACAGCATAAGGATGGTGGAAAGTTTTTGCACCTCTGTATCATCACTCCAATTATGATAAAAATAACAACACATTTGTATTCCTACACTTCACACATCCATTTCCTGATGTACAATTTGTGGGGAGTAAAATTTGTGTGTACATACACATACAGTGTGTATGTGTGTGTGTGTGTGTGTGTGTGTGTGTGTATGTCTGCATTCGTGTAAGAGATTGCATGCACGCAGTCTCATTTGCATTGAAATTGGTATGTTTTTCTGCGATTGGTAAGGGTATGAAAAGGAAAGGATTCATAAAACCAGGTTAGCTTGGCTGAGAGGGTACACTTCAATATGCATCAAGAAAGCTTTTTGTCTCTGTTTGGTTCTTCCACTGGGAGCCCAAGCAGGACACGGAGAGGAGGACATGCAAAATTCATCAGCCGGCATTACATGTACCGGAAAAGAAAGACTTACTATATGAGACACACACAGGCATCTCTTGAATATATAAGCACAGTATGTACTAGAGTGCTCAACTAATAGAAAGCAAACCTATATCCCACTTCACAAACACCCTGGTGCTACATACACACACTCTCTCGCTGAAAGATAAGGCAATGGCTGGATTTCTCCAGGGGGGTTGTGAATCTCACAGTCATCTGTGGAGGTATTAGCCTCAGATAGATATGTTCCCTCTGTCCCCTGAGAAGCAAGGACAGATTGGGTGGCAGGTAGAGAAAACAGCGAGAGATAGAGAGGGAGAAGGGTGGGCATCAAAGTGAAAGAGAGAGAGAGAGCACACAGAGAAAGAGAATCAGAATGTAGTGTGGTAACAAACAGAAGTTGGTAGAATGTGGACTGGATGTGGACTGTCAACAACAACAACAACAACAATCATAATAATAATAATAATAATAATAATAATAATAATAATAATAATAATAATAGACTCTCTCTTTCTCTCTTGAAGTTAAAAAGACAAAAAAAGCACTGTTACTGAGAAACTAGAAAGAGCAATGTCCATTTCCATGTAAGAACACCTACGTTTACAAAGCTTTACAAACCTTTACAAAGCACTTCCAAAAATGTTAATTATATCCTTATGTAAAACTTTATCATATCAACAATTATATGGTATTCTTTGTTAAACAGGCTATTGTGAATATGATTTCCATACAGTTAAAGAAGGTAGACAAGCTGTTTAATAATCGCTGTAATCTAATATACTACCATTACTATTTGCACAACTACAGTTATGGGCCGCATCAGCAACACTGATGAGTCAGCATACAGGGAGGAGGTGAACCAGCTCACAGAATAGGGTAGAGACAACAACCTATCTCTTAATGTAGACCACTCACCCCTGCACATCAACAGTACAATCTAACACTGTTGTGTATTTGTACTTTATGTAGTCTTGCGTACTGTTATGTGTTGCACCATGGTCCTAGAGAATCAATATATTTTTCCAAAAGCTATATAGAGGAATGACAATAAAAATCCACTTGACTTGATGAATTTGTCAGTGAACAAATACATTTTGTTATGTGCATTTATATCATATTACATATTGACCAAAATGGTTAGGAAAAAAAGAAAACAAGTGTTTTTAAAACTGATTAGCAGTTAAATACTGATATTTATAAATTCTTTAAAACACAAGAAACGTATATGAAAACTAGCTAGCATGCCAGAGTTATTTTCTTAGATGGAATTCACAAGCTTCTAGTTGTTATGGCCACACTGACACTAAATGCCTCTCCTTGCATATGCATTAATTTGCATGTAAACTAAGATTTTCAGCAGATTTCCAGCATATGCATTAATTTGCATGTAAACTAAGATTTTCAGCAGAAAACTAAGATTTTCAGCAGAATGAATATGTTTGATTTGACAAAAAACCTTGTATGTACACCACTGAGCACTTACACTATAAATCTGTGTAATGGTGGGTCAGGCAGCCTACATGAGACTGAAGAAGAAAGTCTAACCCCGACCAAAGCCTAAAACCATGACCTACGACCACATAGAGCTTCCTATCCCAACCCAGCTTTTCGATATACACTCTGAAATGACTCCCTCAGTCTGTTACCAAGTCACTGCAGCCCTGTGCAATAAGCAAAGCACTACCTTAATCCTTTAATATTTGTGCTTGGCAACTCTTTTTATTTTTGTTTGTTTGTTTACTGAGGTTCTTTCCTTGCAAACTTCCTTCACCAGTCTGCTGACCTGCTGGTCTTTCCCACTGGTGGGCCTTTCCTGATTCTGCCCCTGGATCACTCTCATGCTCAAACACTCACTTATATTTCTCAACAAAAAAGAAACCAGTTTCATATAGTCTCTAATAAATAGACAATAAGATATCTACACGGTGATTTTTATTCCCAAAACACATTGATTTTATTGGTTTGATGCAAAGTCAACACATAGCCACTTGGACTTACGATGTTTTGTAGTTATACAATTTGCAAGCATTTGTCACTGTGTGTGTTTATGTGGGTCTGTGTCTGAAAACAATACAAAGGTTATCTCACAGACTGCTGCCATCTGTCTGCAAAGCTCTCAGGCCACATGGAGTGACAGGAAATATCACAACCATCTCAGCTGGAGCTGTGTGTCGGTGTGATATCTCCTCATGCTGCGGCTTGTGTCCAGTTCAGGGAAAATTGAACCACACCCTACTGCCATTATTAAATCTATTTCTGCAGCACCTCAGCTAAATTGTGATTTTCTGCTCCATCTACTGGCCTGCTTATCCATTCAAGTAACGGAGGTTAAGATGTGAAGTGAAAAAAAATTTTCACTTCCTTGTAGTTTTTAAGAAAGAGTGCCGTTCACATTTAAGGTTTATTTCAAGATTTCTAGGCAATATTAGATCTTTTCTTTTGTTTCTGCCCCACATGAAAGATGTGAAAGTATAGTCAGCAAAGGATAGACATGGCCAGTGGAAAAAAGCTAGGTAGGGTCAGCAAATAATAGCGGAACTGGGGCCATATTGAATTGTAGATAGGGTGGGTAGAGAGGGGTGAGGAAAAGGCTAGAGAAGACAGGTAGAAGAATTAGAGGAGGTAGAAATGGCAAGTGAAACAGAAGGTTAGATAGGACCTACAAGAAGAGAACCAGTGAGGAAGGCTAGATAGGGTCAGCAAATGGAGTAGATTGGGAAGAACAAGCCAAGTCAAGTGGAGTTTATTGTCATTTCAACCATATACAAGTACATAGTGAAATGAAACAACGTTTCTCCAGGACCAAGTTTCTACATAAGACAAACACAGAACAACACAGAACTACAAGGGACTACATAAGTTATACATAAAGTGCACAAGTGCAAACGTGCAGACAGCACAAGACAGTACAGTTGAGATGGTATGTACTGTAGAAAAAAGGTACTATGTAGAACTAAGAATGATGGCTCAAGACAGTGAGTAAAGGAAAGTAGATAGGGCCAATAAGGAATAGCAGACCGGGGCCAGTATACAATGAGTAACCAGTTAAGATGTGACTAGAGAAAAACCTGTAAAAAAGTGAGGACAGTGAGGAAGGCTAGATGTGGTGTAGTAGACAGTGTAGAAGGGTAGATCAGGTCAGTAAAAAGAGTAGAGAGAGTCAATGAAAAGGGTAGAGGGGGCCAATAAGACGAATAGATAGAATCACTGAAGAAGAGTAGATGGGTCCAACAAAGAAGAGGGGATGGAAGTGAAGAAGGGTAAAGAGAGCCAGTGCTGAAGGCTATATAGGGCCAGCAAACTGGCTACATAGGATCAGCAAGAAGTATTGAAGGATTGAAGAAGATGAGAGAAGGCCATGAAAAAAGTGGATTGATGTGAACAAGGGTAAAGAGAGGATATATAGATAGAGTACACATGACCAGCAAGGATGGGTAGTTAGCTCAGTGAAGGAGAGTAGAGAGTGTATATAGAAAAAGGGTATATAGGACTAGCAAGACAGGTCAAGATGGCTAGTAAAGGAAATAGATAGGGGCAATAAGAAAGTGTTGACAGGATATGTGAAGAAATATGAATGGGGTCAGTGAAAAAGGCAGATTGCCCATTCTAGATCTTTTATTTTTTTTGTGGCCTACATGAAAAATGTAGAGCCAGCGTAGGATACAGCCTGTGAAAAATGCTAGGGCGGGCCAGTGAAGAAGCATAGAGATGGCCAGAGATGAAGAGTATAGAGCCTGTGTAGATGGTTGTAAAGGCCCTGTAAAGAAGAGTAGGGTGGGCCACTGAAGAAGGGTAGATGGGGCCAGTGTAATAGGGTAGAGGGGGCCAGAGAGGGTAGAAAGGACCAGTGAAGAAGCGAAGAAACAGTCAGCAAAAGGGATAGATAGAATCACTGAAGATAATTAGAGGGGTCCTGCAAAGAAAGGTGGATCAAAGTGATGAAGATCAAGTGAGGCTCTAAGAAAGGCTAGCTGGGGCCAGCAAGCAGAATATTTAGGACCAGCAATAAGTGGTATTTAGGTCTGTGAAGAAGCTACTATATGTAGGACTAGCAAAGATAGGTCAAGATGAATAGTATGGGAATGTAGATAGGGTCAGTAAAAATGGGTAGAAAGGACCAATGAATGAATGTGAATGGGGCCAGTGAAAAAGAATAGAAAGGCCATTATTTCATCTTTTTTTGTGCCCTATATGAAAGGATAGACAAGGCCTGTATAGAAAAGGGGGCCAGCAAAAACGGATAGAGACAACCAGAGATGAAGGGTAAATATAAAGTTCCTATAAAGAAGCACAGTGTGGGCCAGTAAAGAAGGGTAGAGAGGATGATTGTAGAGAGAACACAGATCGGTACCAAAAATATGTTGATACGAATGCTGAAATTGCTTAAAAGATATGAAAGGAGGAGACTTATAAAGGGTCATTGTGCATGACTTCCCAGATGGAGTGCTTTTTTTGTGTGTATGCGTGAGTTTCTTTTCCCTCCTGTAAGAGGAGCTCAGTGTGAGATCAGTGACTTATCTCTGAAAGCTGGGCTATGTCTGTGAGAAGGGTCTAGCTCTATTGATCTCAGCCCTTTTTCCGGCTGTCTTTTTCCCACATTCACATGTGCCACACGTCTGCCTTCTCTGTCTCAGCACTCTCTTTTTTATGAGGCACACATATACAGAGAAGTGGCATTTAACCCCCTTCACACATGGAGTAGAAAATCTCAAGTGTTTGCTTTCTTGAATGTATGTTGAATGACAATTAAAAGATGATAGTGTAGAATAATGTAAACAAGCCCAACAGAAATTTAAAAGATGATCAAAATGTGCTTAACTAGGAATTACATAGTAATCATCTCAGCAACAGACATACAGTATAACATTAGGTCTATCGTTGATGACCTGATTTGGAGTAGAGCTTCTAGTCTCTTCTTGTCACTTCTAGTCTCAGAATTTAGTGTTAGGTAATGTACCCTATCTGTGTAGAGAGTCTATGTGGGGAAGGCCAACCCAAATAATTCTCTGCACAGCGCATACAAGTGCTCAACACAATGGATGGAGCCCAGTGCTTTCCGCTCAGAACAAGTGTCGCAGGCTATCAGTATGGACAATGATTTGTTAAGACAAGCTTTTTATACTTCAGTGAGCCAATGTATTGTATATTGGCAGTCAGTTATATGCTGTGAACATATATGTTTGTAATGTGTGTTGAGAGGCAAGAGGCAAGTGTGTAACCTACATATGTGCTTTATTGGGGAAAATCCAATAATCCTAATCCAAATTCATAGCAGAGGTCAAACACAGGCAACGTTAACAATGACATTTCATAATCAATGTCAAAATGGGCAAAAGTAAAAACAGAACGAATTGTGAATCAAGAAAGCAGAGCTAGAAATCTTTGATACAAAAATGCACGGTAAGACTTTGTAACACTACAAAGAATCAACAGTATATACATAGAAAAAATTAATCAAGCACTGACACAGAACAGGTGAACACAATCGGGTAACAAAGAACTGACAGGAAGTGGCAGAGATAGGACTTTCACTGTAGGAACTGTGACGCTAAATGGGAAACCGTGACAGTGTGCCACAGTCTTGTCCTTGCTGCTTATCATTGAGGCCCTGTGACAACATTGCCATATACCTTTGTTTTGGTTTTAGTTCCTGTTTTGTTCTAGTTTCTGTCTTCTTCCTATTGTTGGTTAAATTCCTATGGACTCTGACAGTGATTTTCATTTTTCACTGAATAAAGATAAACATATGTATGTGACAATCTATCAATCACTGTTTATATGTTTATCCATGCATAAGAATACATACATCCAATACGTACATAAGACGTCACTTTCAGATTCTGCTCATCTCATCAGCCATAATCTACAAAAACATCACCCAGCACGACTGGCCTTCAAATTAACTATGGAGGAAGGGATCATTGTTTGGCCAGGATTGAGCTACAGAACAGTGCTGAACCTTTCGCTTGATGAGCCCAGATAGTGAGAAAATGAGATGGGGAGAGAAGGAAAAACATCAGGTAGGTAGGTATTTATTATTTGACACTATCAAACCACATAGCAATAATCTACAGTCTCCTCTGAGGTGCTGACATCCTATTAGGGAGGTGCAGAGATTGAAGATGTGAGAATGAGATTTGTAATTCAGAATATACTTTTATACCACAGAGGACCAGATGGCTTTGCTGAATAGTAACAGAACAGTTCCTGTGTTCTTTGTCTTTGTCTACTATTATCACATCTACATGTATTTGTGTGAAATGGCAGGATTAATAATAAACTTTCAGCACTAACTGAGATGTTATTAGTGTGGACCTCCCTCACATACATCTCTAACTTCATGGTACTATAGTCAAAAGTGACCTATCGCTAACAGTTCCTGATATCAGCTGTAGACATTGTATCTTCAAATACTATATACAAATACAGTGATTTAGAGCATGGTCAAATTACTGTTGAAGTAATTTTTTTTACATTATAGCTATATGCCTAACTGGTCACTTTAATTAAATTTCAATTGTTGTTTCAACCTAAGAACAATTACAAATAATGTCAACATGAATCTAAGCCCAATTTTAATAAACCTGGGATGATACAATAGAAATTGATTCTACTTTTTAACACAGTGTAACTATTCTGGGTTCTCTAGTTGTAAAGTTTAATATTAAAAAAGCAGTAATTCCTCAAACAATCACTACTGTCATGTGCCAATCCAGGATCCACCACAAATCCGCAATCCAAGCCAGTCCTGACATTAGCTTGCTCTTACTCTCCTGCCTGCTGAACTCACCTGTTCCCTGTTAAGTCTCCTTAACTTCTATGTGTTTATACCAGTTCATTCACCACCTGTCTTGGTAAGATTTTGCCATTTCAGTCACTTGTCTGATCATTGGTTTCTCTATTTGTTTGTCCTGTTTTTGACGAGTTTGTCAGCTGATTTGGATAAATAGCTCACACTTACATCTATTAATCTTCACCTTGTGGCAACTCCAAAATATGATTATGCACTTTTGCCTAATATATCTAGTATATAACTAGTTCATAAAATATATCTGTTGCAATCGTATAGATTTATTTATTTATTTATTAGGAAAAAGGGTTTCACAAGTGTTCTTTGAATGTGTTCTACCTTCCTAACCGGGTTCAATTTAGAATTCTAAAAAATGAAATTCTCAGTTGCAGGGCTCTTCAAAGAGACTTTAATGGATTCTCCAAAGGTACAAGCCAAAGAAACCTTAAGAGTGCTAGAGGGAAATGTTTTCCTATGAATATTAGTGCCTGTTTCATCCATAGCCCATTTCTTCGTTTCTAAGGCACACACAGCATCGAGTCATCAAGTAAGTTGAAGGATAGTGTGCGTGAGCACACACACACACACAAACATATATCTTTGGATGCATTTTAAATCTTGACATTAAAGAGTTCCTCAAGGGTTCGCTGAATGGCTAATGGATGTATCTAAAGTAAACTATTACAGAATGGGTCTATTCCTAGCTTATGATAAGTGTATGTAAGTTATCATTTCACTAGGTATGTGTATATACAGTATACAGTGTGTTCGTAATGCTCTACACATAAAGCTCTGAAAATTATAACATTTAGTATTAATATAGCATTTATGATAACTGTGATAATAATGATCATAAAGAGGCAAAAATAGTGAGCCGGAAAGACAGTTAATGATGATGAGATGTAAATGTTGTCATAACATCTTTAGTAATGACTAGAATCCAGGATACTGTATCATCTGTAGTAGTCAACTGGTGGACTACAGACTGAATGCTGACATAGTAAAGTATTTCAGCAGTTTAAACTGAGCAAGCCAAAATAGTGAACAGAAAAATACAGAACCAGAACCTTCTGTAGCAGGTCCTCTGTTGTGTAGCAGGTCCTCTGTTGTGGCCAGTTACATGCATTTCTGTAATTTTTTTTTACATGAAAGCAACTCCTCCATACATCATACATGGAAATAATCTTCCCAGACTTTTTATAATTTTATTCTAGTTTCTTTTTAACTGCTTAGTGAAGTGACAAATTTAAAACAAGTATAACTCAACATCAATTAGCATCAATGAGGACACCTCCCTCCGCCAAGATGTTTAGTCCTTATTGTTACTAAATTGTATGCCTGAAATATCCTTAAAATATACTTCCAACAGACAGGAAGCTATGACCTCGCTCTGACTTTGACCTTGTTTGGATCAATTCCAAAGTCTAATCAGTACAGCTGCTTGGTATAGTATAAAAAAATAAATTCGTTTAAAAATATTGACTATGAAAACAATGTTTACAGATGACTGGACAGAGAAGTATGCATTTATTCTCCAGTTTCAAACAGATGCCTCACCTGTCCACAGCGCTGATCAAAAGTGGTGACGTGAAGCATCCCTGTGAAATAAAACATAACCACTTCAGATGAATGTGTCTAATCTATATCCATGAACTAATCACTAAAAAGTGTACTCCATTCAGTCATGGTAGTGCTTTTCCAGACCTTTGTAAACTGGATCTTCTCAAATTTTAGCTGAATTCCCCTGATCTAGACTAACAGCCATTGCTATGAAATGCTATGTCATTTGGACAAAGGGTGAAAATACCATCCACTTATTCTTTCTTCTTTTAAGGAGGCTAGGATTACTTGCATTATATTCAGAGGAAGTAGTCATAATCATTCGTTTCAATTTTATAGTGAAACTATACCAACCTTACATGAGGCACCTGGGACTTGTCTAGACCAGGGATTCTCAAACCTTTTGCAACCTCCTTTGACTGTAAAATCAATTCCACAGACCCCTCATTACAGATTTTTAAAACAAAAATATGCTAATATTGTGGCAAATGTATTAGAGCCATCGTCCTTTTTAATTACTGAATTTTCCACTAAAAACAATTCCAGTTGTGAGTATTTATAGGACCACTGGTTTTTGAGTTACTAATGTTTGGATTAAACCCATTTAATTCAACTGGACAGCTAAATATTCTAATAAATGTAAGAACTCAATAATACACATAATAACTTTGATATTGGTTTGTAGACCACTTGTCTAGACTCTTTTTAAAGAGATAACATTGCTGTCCTGGTTTCTCTTACCCTCTCTATTTCTGTCTCTGGCAGACGTTCATAGAGGTGACCATCTGTCATCCATACACAATAAATGCAGTAGGCAGTGTTTATTCTAGATGATACATGGAAAAAAACACATGTGCTCATTAAACCCATGTTTTCAGATCAGTATACATTGTTTGTTGTAGTCTGTGTCACAAAGCTTTAACTGTCTAAAATGGAAATTGACTCCGGCATGATGATAGGAACAAAATACTGCATTTCTGTATGAACTTAAACACACCTGTATCTGTCTGCCCTCCCTCTTTCTCTCTGAGACCAGATGAGCAACAGTTGATTGCTCTGAGAGACTCATTAAGTGACTGGAAAGTGGAAATGGATAGAGAGTAGAAGGGTCGCTTATTTACAGCACTGCTACTGAGCTCTGCTCTGGTGTCCTTGGCACAACATTTGCTTCCAGAGTGGTTATTCAACAATTTGACAATTGCGGGTGTAGCAAAGAGTAAACGGAGATTTGGTGGTAAGCTTCAGACACCTCAGAGAAATAAGACAGCTTGAGGAAAACATGCACAAAGATTAGCGATAAGAGAGAATTAACCCATGAGAGTGTGGGAGTCTGACAAGTCTGATAAAATTTGTTTTTTATTGTTTTGAATTTGGTTTAGTTTTTGTTTCAGCTGAAACAATAGTAAAGACTGCTTCCTAGAATGCCTTTGTACAAAAAAAAAACGCACACAAAACCTCTATTCCCACTGAATATACTCGAATATTTTACCAATATAACAATTCACATTGGACGTATTTTACCTGGGGTTATTTCTTCTGGTCATTTTATAGAAGGTAAAATACAGCATAATCTGTCTAGACATACTGTATTTACGCACAGTCTGTAAAAGTTACTGACATGACAGATTCGAACGGGACTAAAATCCCAGAGATAGTCTAGCAAAAACTACATTACCGCGCTTCCCTATGTAAAGTGAATCTAGTCTTAATAGGACTGTAGCTCAGCATGTGATTTATTGAGGGTTAGCTCACAAACACTGTCATAGATCATAGCAGGGGTCAAGAACAAGCATCAAACAAGGAGTGTCCATAATCATCAATGCAAACACGGGTGTGGGTCAATACCAGGAAGTCATATGAGGAATGAAGGAACATTAACAATGACGAGAATTTGCAAAGAGACAAAGACACAACAGGGTATAAACAGGCGAACTAATGAAGAACTAGAGACAAGACTTAACATTGTGTGTTTATACTAATTCCTAATCTGGAAACCTTAGTACCAATAGTTTTAAGTGGTTTATATATGAGCCAACACTAGCTAAATAGTGTACTACACTCTTTAAATAAAAAGTTTAGATAATGCCAGTATAGATAATGAAACCAAAATTGGCTGTTCTCGCTGGGTGTGTGTGTGTGTGTGTGTGTGTAACAGGGAGCGACAGGGGTCAATACTGATGTATGTGACGAGAATAATTAGGTATTATTAGAATCCAGATGTTGCCAGGCTCTGTCTCACCTGGAAGGAGTGTTTCTAGTGGAGCAATGCAAGACATCATGCAAATGAACATCTGAGTCCACAGTCTCTTGTGTGTGTGTGTGTGTGTGTGTGTAAAATGTACTTGGGTTCCTCAGACTGCAAAACTAGATCATGAAGTCACTATTTTCGGAAAAGATGTAAATGAACTTTTTCCATATGACATTCTTTTTTTATTTTTGAATCTTTTAAACTAATCTCATGAGATGTTTCTGTGAACTCGAAGGACAACGTTGCTGGCAGTGTAGGAAGAGAGAAAAGCAATAAAAGAAAAGAAGAAAATGACATTGCTGACCTGTGTGTGTCACACAACCATCAACAGAGAGAGAGGGAAGAAAAATAGAGATCAAAGGTTGATTGCTCTTGATCACACAAATTCAGCAGCCAGTATGAAGTCATGGTGTGAGATAATGAGTGAACTCAAATTGGTATGTGTGTATGTGTGTGTCCATTGCCTAGTGGACCTGTGGTGTCCAAATTGCTATGGATGTTATAAATGTCATGATATGTCAAGTTAACCCCTTAAACTCCCAGGATCCTCAGTGGCTCACTATCATATACTGTATATATCCCTTTTTCTATTAGTTTCAGTGTAGATACTGAATCATTCATAGTATTTATGCAAGGAATTAAACCCAGTAAGGTGTTCTCTTGTAAGAAAATAATCAACCATGGAGTGGTGTGATGTATCCCACTGTGAAGCAGAGTTACTGGTACCGTACTGAAGTTGATTATTTTCCAATAACAGTCCAGATAAATTGAGACACGTGAAGAATGCTATATGTACTGTTAAGAGCTGTAACAAGTGACTGGACAGGTCACACAAAATATTACTATTTTTTACTTGTGCACTTTCCTGGGATAGGCTATTTATTACTAAAAATGAATGAATAAATTAATGAATTTTTTTATAGTGCATAGTGAAACAGTTTATTAGTCTGCACAACCTTTTGACTTAATGTGGCTACAAGATACTAAATCAAGATCATGAATTCATTAATGTGTGTAATAATGTGTGTACAAAATGTAGGCTACTTTAATTAGCTATTTCGATTTGTCGAAATAATAAAATAACACCAATGTTTTGGCCAATACAATGCCCTCTCCTGTAAACTAAACAAGCGCACGTGTTTGACACACATTTCCTCTGCTTATGGCTGAATTTAAGATAAGACATAATTTTTTATCCATAAAAATTCATTTCCTGAGTTAAGCAATGTCTGAATAAGATGTCTCTTTGTCAATTCCAATCTCCATCATGAACAAAAAGACTTTTTGCAGACTTTAGAGATCATATGATTGATAAATTAATTAATAGTATTGTATTTATGTATATAGTATTGGCATTGTATTTTTTTTTAGCGTATTTAGGGTCCAAAACATACAGTTCATTTTATGTTTATATGAAACTGTCGGATGGTGGCACTGGAACTAATACAGTTCCTCAATTGAGCCAATAAAATTGCGAATGTGTCCATTTTTGGGATTAAATCTTCACAATGCCCACATAACTCAACTCTTAATATGGCTCTGAATAACTTTGTGTTATTCTCCTTACTATTTCCTTACACATGGCTTTATGTACAAAATGAAATCAAAGTTTGCCATGTTTTTCAGTCAGGAAATGTTGATATCTGATTAGTGATTATGGAGGTTCAGCAGACAGATTATAGGGTCAATTTATTTCATGATATTTTAGAACATTTCTCATGGTCCATTTGTCATTAAACATTTACGCAATGTAAATGGCAGGTTGTATTTTCTAGTGGCGTTAAAAAGGTGCACGTTAAAAGGTTTCCTTTTGACAGCAACAGTATATAATATGCATTACCTCAACAGCCCTTAGGTTAACATGCACTTGCACAAATCACGTCCTCTTTTCCAAAGAACCGTTGATTGCAAAGATAAGTCCCAAGGGTTGTTAAACGTGTTGCATAGAGGTCAAGAGGTCTCTGACACCAGCTGCTTTTAGTGCTTTATGACATGATGGGTTTCATTTGCTATGATGCTTTATGAGCCTTTAGAGACAGGTCATAATAGTACAGACCTCTAAACAAAAGTGCAGCCATGGATAAACTAAGAGTTAATGGAAAAGCCGATTTGTAATGCAAATGACCTTGCTTTCAACGTCCTATACTATAAATAAGCAGCTTTACAAGGCAGATTTTAATCACTACAGTCAGAGATGTAGTAGAGGGCAAATGCATGTAAATGTCATTCACAAACCTTTTTTAAAAGTATGAAATAGCATTTACTCACCTTTTTTTTTTAAGTTTATGCAACTCAATTCATCAGTTTTTCAAGTTTACTCATTTATCGTTGTGGGAATAATAGAAGTTGGAACAAGACAAGCAAAAAAAGGAAAGAAGTGGAAAGGTTTCTTGAGCCACACTGTATTGATAATCACCACATTGCTTTGCTTTTCATCAGGATAAAGTGAGATTCCACTCAACATAATTGCATCACCAGTAAATCACCACCTATTATTGAAAATGATTGACTTCAGGCCACTTTGTCGAATCCCAATGCTGCCAGTGTGAATGTAAAATAACCTTTTATATTTCAGTAAATTAGCTAGCTTGGTTATGTTCAAATACTTCACATTAAATAAGCTTTAATAAGCAAAGAGCTACTGTGTGGCTAGTAAACAATTTTAATACATCACAATTTCTACATGAACAGTTTAAAGAAATTACATGGAGTGGCGATTCTAACAGAGAGACTGGCAAGATAATGAAATGGTCAGAGAAGGAATGACATAGCCAGAGATAACCGTGAAATGCTAACAACAGAAAATATACTGTGGCATCATCAAGAAAGAAGCTAGGACAGGAAGCATCGTTAAAACAAGGCACTTGCTCTTTTATTTGCAAGCTCACACTTATAGCACTAAGACAGGCTTGATGGTCAGTCACAGAATTAGCTCACTTGCAGCCAAAACAGCAATGGGAAACACATCCCCACTTACTTCTCACTGGAACGATGAAAATACAGCACCAACCTAAACATAAGCACCAGAATCACTAGGCACAACAAAAATATTTCAATATACATATTAATGTGTTTCAGGGTGGACTTTATTATTAATTCTACAATACAGGGAAACACTGAAGCCAAATGTTTAAGATAGCATTTATACTGAAAGCTGATCAAACTTGAAAGTTGTGTTTAGTGTCCTTTATGGTTTAGCATTTGTGAAAAATGAAATCCTTCTGGGTTTCTTAAATGCACAAAGAGAAAGACTTCAGAGAATCTTTCAAAGTGCTGGATTAACACATTTATAAGTAGCTGTGTCATTTCTTGACTAGCATCCCGTTTATTTTGCAGGAAAAAAAGGAGGTTTGTTGAATGCTTGCAGTGTGGATTATAATGTTTATTCACTTCAAACACACAGTACCATCTGTCAGTCAACCCTGAAGACATAGAGCCACAGGCTTTAGCCCTCTGTCACTGATGCAGTCTGCTGCCAAAGACTCCAATGCAGAGACAGACAGCATTAAGCATTAGAGAAGCAGAGCAAGACGGAGAACAGTGGATTTCAAGCAAGAAAACAGTCTCATAAGTCACCGTAAATGAATGCCACACCTGACTTACTTATCCAGTGCGTTCTCAGGCCTGTGTGTCATACGAGACCAGCCAGTTAAACCGTCTCTCCCCACATGGCCATTTATCAGTAAGAGCCAGGAAGAGCCAACTGCAGTTATCAAGTGTGTCCTCCTTTCAAATCCGCTAAACATTTTCCCAAAGCTCACAACACTCTGCAATGAAATAGAAACTTTTATACCATGCCACCCAATACAGGATTTCTGAGGCTTTGTGTTTATCTCTGGCAAGGCTGATAGATTTTTTTTTTCTAAGTGGCTATCAGTGAATTCTCTTATCTCACTACAATTCTTTATCAGCTTTTTTGAGCTCTTCTAAAAATAATCTTCTCTTAGCACTGGCTATGTACCTAAATCTTTCAAACCCCTAATTAGCAATCCTGTCCAACTATAGACCAATATCAAACCTCTCCTTTATCTCCAAGATCCTAGAAAGGTTTGTAGCACAGCAGTTATGCTCATACCTACATAGGAATAACATTCATGAAATGTATCAGCCAGGATTTAGGCCTCATCATAGCACAGAGACAGTGCTGGTTAAAGTGGTAAATGACCTACTACTGGCCTTTGATCTGGGTTGTTTCTCCTTGCATATGTTGTTTTACCTTAGTGCAGCTTTTGACACCATTGATCATACTATTCTCTTTGATAGACTAGAAAATCTTGTTAGAGTTAAGAGAACCGTCCTCTCCTGGCTCAGATTTTATTTGACTGATCATTATCGGTTTGTAGATGTAAATGGTGACTTCAGTTTGGTGTTCTGCAAGGTTCTGTTTTAGGCACATAGCTATTTTTCTTTATACAGTATATGTGTGATAAGCTGTATGTGAAAAATACATCTTTACCAACATTAAAGAACATCTAGATTTTTTAAAGAACATAGAAAAGATGCTACTATTTTTGTATTCAAGACAACAAACTATATATGATTCAAGAAAAATGTGTTTTTAAGGGCAAATACCAACCAAAAACTGAATATAACAATGTCATCAGTAACCTGCTCAGAAACACTCCAGACCCAGAGTAGGAGGTCAGATAATCTTTTCATCTAGGTTTGTGTCTGTGGCTCAGTAGTCATTTACGTTGCAACACATATAATCCAGCAGTTTTCCATCTCATGCATCACTTTCTGCTTCTGTCTTTTGGCCACAAAGGCACTCACTCATCTTGCTGCTCAGGTAGAGAGAGGAAGAGAGCAAGCTCACATAAATATATCAAGAAACCAAGGCTCAGGTGTGCCTCGTAAGTCATTACAACCTGTAGCTTGTCACCAAACTCCACCCACCCAAACTCCCACTAAACCACGCCTCCAACCTGCCACACTGACCCATAGCTACAGTATACTGACTGATTACACGACAGTTAGTTCTGGTCCACTAATTTGATTAGATTAGCAGTGTTCCAACAGTGATCATATTTAATGTGGCTACATCCACATTAATCCGTATAGATCGGAAAACTGCATTTTCATTTTAAAAAATGCTTTCTGTCTACACTGGCATTTTCAAACACTGAAACATCTGAAAATGCTTTCATCCCTATAGTGCACATCAGGACTCCATCAGTGGACAGTGGATAGATTTTAGTCAACCGGACTTCTTGCAAAAACTGTGATGAATTTATTGGTTGCACAATTGCACTATTTGTCCTTATAGTACACAATAATAGAAGGGATTTATTTATTTAATTGTACTATCTGTTGCACCCAGATGAGGATGGGTTCCCTTTTGAGCCTGGTTCCTCTCAAGGTTTCTTCCTCATATCATCTCAGGGGGTTTTTCCTTGCCACCGTCGCCACTGGCTTGCTCATTAGGGATAAATTCACAGTGATAAATTCAAATATTTACAATATATTTTTTTGTGAATCCATTTATTTCTGTAAAGCTGCTTTATGACAATGTCCATTGTTAAAAGCGCTATACAAATAAAATTGAATTGAATTGAATGTGTAAAAACATAAGAACCATTGGCTTGGTTCATTTCCGTTCCACCGCTGAATAGCAATTGCGAGTGCTGAATTGTGGCCCCTTTCAAAAAATGCAATCTGAAGGTTACAAAAAGTACAAAGTGAGATTAATGATTAACAACGCTATCAATCTGGAAAACAACTGCAGTATAACAGTGTCCACCATCTCGTTTGTTTTGAATTGAATGGGTCACATGAATGTGTCACATGACTAAAATACATTATTATTTTTGAATATTTCTGTTTTCTCAGTCCAAACTAAAATGCGAAAACGGCATTTTCAAATTTATCCACTTGGGAGGGAGTTTTCGAAAGGCTCCATTTTCAGTGGACAAAACTGCCGTCTCAGTGTGGACAGAAGGCCAATAAGTTTAGAAAAAGATGCATTTTCAAATTTATCCGGATTAATGTGGACGTACCTGTGTGTATCATTTCTTTTTAACCTTTTTTTTCCTCTGTTTCTCATTTAAAAAAAAAAGACTTGAGCATAAGCTCTGTAATCTTTAAAAAAAAAAATTTGTTTTTCTTTAGAGATTTTGACTAAAGAATATAAAGATTCATGAAGTTTCATGTTCATGTTTTTTGCTCTTTTTTAGTCCCTTGTTTAGGAAAAACTGCTTTGACTCAAACATATGTGGTTAAAATTATGCTCTATTTATAATTAAGGTTTGTCATTTGTTCTGAGGTTCAGCATTCACATGTCCCATTTGCATGCAAGGAGAGCAAATTATTCCCAGATTTGGTGAAATTGGTACAAACTGGTTGTCCAGGCAGATCTCACCCACTTTATAAACATGTCCAAAAGCTCAGCATATTATGATTCACTCTATGTTGAAAATAATTGTCAGCTAACACTAATACTGTCTATGATACACTATATCTAACTAAAGTGTTACAGGTAGGTTTGTCCACAGGTTTAATATATTTGAAAGTCAATAGCAATTTATGTATAGTTTTAAAACAACACAATCACTCAATTGCTAATTCATAAGAATCTACACAAGCCACCTAATATGAAAAGTTACAATGGTTAAGGTGAAAGGTGTAGTTAGCACACATATGTGTGAAACACTTATTGCGCTCACAAATGCACTTATTCGTTGGAAAAAAATGTAATAACTTTGTATGAATTTTGTGTGTGATCTGGGCCAGTGTTCTTCAAATAATCAAAAAGTTAATCCTAATTAATCAATTTAATTCAATTTTCAATTCAGTAAGCACGGTGCACTCTTTATGGTTGATTCAATGTGATCCTCACTCCGTTAACTGTGAACTCTGTGTTGTGGGACTGCTTTTACACATTTCATCTGTGTACCTCAGGAAGAGAGGCTGCATATAATAAACATGTATTGAGTATTTGGAGTGATAAATACAGAATACACTATGGTTTAAAGTGATGTCTCACTCAAACCCTTGGTCAAATTGGTTCAAGACACAGAGCTTATCCTAGGCAGCAAGGCATAATGTTTCCTGTGATGTTCAGAAAATGGTAGTGCTGGTTTGAAATTTGTCACTACCAAGAAGGACTTGGATAACATATTTTGGTTTGAGCTGGTGGGGAGCAGAGCTAGGGATGGAGTGTAAATACAGTGCGGAAAGCTTTTCCTCTAGCACACTATTATCACCACTCTCACTGGACAGAGGATTATTCTTAGTGAAAACGTTGCTTAGCTGCCAATCTTCAGTCCCATGTTAGAGTTTCTTACTTTATTTTTTCCTCTACCCTGTTTGTCCGGAATTTCTCTAGCTAAAAAGTTAACTAATGTGCAGAATTTTTTTAATTTAGCTTTTTCCAACTATTTATTTCTAGAAAGATGAAAAATATTCTGGTAATATTTTCGCTGTCCCTTTTTCCTTTTCCCTCTTCCCATTTGCTCCCTTCTTTCTCTCTTTCATCCTGTCCTTCAGTCCCAATTGCTCTGCTGACTCATCTTCCTGTCTCTTATGTGTGACACTTCTGGCCTGAGGGCTTTACCACTGAACTTGTCCTCAAAATAGGTACTGTGTCCTCCAGGCTCAGACTGAACCTGCCGGTATTCCCGGAGTAGCAGACTTCTAACCTGCACAGTCTCCCATAATGTCTTCTACTGCTCTGTGCATCACTGACCAACATAAAACACAGAGAGACACAAAAAGACTCCAGGAGGCCAGCTCCTCCCTGTGCAGTCTCTCCAACCCTTTTCATCAATTCAACAAAACTCCCTCTTGGTGTTTTCTTTTTCCTTTTCATTTTCCTTTTATGTGTTATGGCATTGAACTGTACTCGCTATGCAATATAACAGATTTCTAACCATGACACACACAAGCAACATAGTTCGTACACATCCTTGAAAATCTAAACAGTTTTGAAACATGGTCATTCTTTGAACAAATTACTTAAATGATAGATTTTCCATTATACCGTGAATATAAAAGCCTACACACACCTGTTAAAATTGCAGAGTTTTTTTGTGAAGTAAAAAAAAAAGAAAACAAGATAAATCATGTCAGATCTTTTAATGTGATAAAGCAACCAACAAAATTCAAGTGAAAAACAAGTAGAAATGTTTTTGGGGGGAGAAAGGAGTGTGCACACCCTGTTATAATTGGGCATATGACTGAGCTCAGAATTAGCCAATCACATTCCATCTCATGTTCAAAAGTAATAAGAATACACCTGTCATCAGTGAAGTGATTCCAATTAACCCCAAATAAAGATCAGCTGTTTTCATAGGATTTTCTTGCCATCTTCATGGTTTCATCCAATTGTGGAAGCCATGGTCAACAAAGAGCTTACAAAGCATGAACAGAATCTCATTGTCAAAATGTATCGATGAGGAGACAAATACAAAAGAATTTCCACAACACTAGCTGTACCAGGAAACAGCATGAAGGCCATCATTAACAAGAAGAAAAATGGGGCACCACAGTGACATTACCAAAAACAGGACGTCCCTCCAAAATAGATTAAAGGACCAGAAGAAAATTTATCAGCGAGGCTGCGAAGAGACCTACAGCAACATTCAAGAAGCTGCAGGAGTATCTGACAAGTACTGGTCGCTCCCTGAATGGGACAACAATCTCTCATATTCTTCACATGTCTGGGCTATGCGGTAGGATGGCTAGATGGAAGCACTTTCTTACAAAAAAGAAAAAGAAAAAAAAACAATTCAAGCCCATAAAATCACCCAAAAACGTGGTGTGTGTTATGGTCTGATGAAACCAAGCTAGACCTTTTTGGCTGTAATTCTAAAAGATATGTTTGGTTCAAGTCCTAGTACTAATCTACTTTTGCACAAAACCTGCAGGCCTCTTTTATACAGCTGAAGAAGAAGAAGAAGAAGTTTACCTTCTAGCACGGCAAAGACCCAAAGCACAAATCCATGTCAACAAGGAACTACTTCAAAGAAAAAGAAGAACATCAGTTTTGGAAAGGCCCAGTCAGAGCCCAGATCTAAATCATATCAAAAACCTGTCAGATTTGTCAGTAATGTTTGTTGTTTGTAAATTAAGTCAGTAAAATTGGTGAACTTGAACAACATGGTTATAAAATTTTTACTCTGTGAGCCTGCCCCCATTCGCACCCATGTACACAAAGCTCCACCCCCAGAGTTAGCATTAGAAAGGACTATCATCACGTTCAATCAATGAACTAGGCTGTTTATTTACTAATACAAGACACTGCCTTACTTCATTATTTAGATATAGATGATAAAAGTACCTAACATTTGTTTTACCACATTTGGGAAAATAACAATACCTCACAAGTACATAAATACTTAGCTAGCTTTATGCAAACATTGATCCAAATACTCGATATATGTAGCCCATGTCTCAAAGGAGTACACAGGTGTTTTTCCCTTCACCAGTAATTAATCCATCTCCATCATAGAAAATCATTGCCAGTGTTTATTCTGGTTTTACTGCAGTTATTGTCAGTCCGTTTTTTTTTTTTTTTAAGCGCAGCATGTATTTTCTTACTGGGGAATTATCTGGCTGCACTTGGCAATGACCAGAATACTACACCTTTAAAGTACAATATAAAAATGAAGTGAATGTTCCCTACAAAAGCTGGCTCAAAGAGTTGTCTCATTTGCAAAAGATTCTTCACCAGAAAACAATGAGTAGAAAAAGTAATGAGTAGACCCAATTTAGATTTATAATCCTAGACTATATTTACATGGTAAATCCAACATAAATGCTTTCAAATTATAGATAAAAGTTATAACTGTGATGCTTAACATATAGCATATTTCTGTTCTGACCTTTAGATGCAGGTCATTGCTAGCTTATGACTGAAGAAATACTACTGGTAATACTGTGCATGCTCTGCTGGTTGCTCTTGACAACTGGCTGACGGACAGCGAGCAGAAGAGCAATGAGTGTGAAATAGAGAAAAATCTATTAAAAGAAAGAGAGAAACAGAGGGAAAGACACATAGTCTCAGCGAGCCGATCGGTACTTAGTTGATGAAAAGCAAACAGTGTGTGTATGTTAGCAAATGAAATTGAAAATAATCTTCTCTCACTCCTAGCACACTTTCTACCAGATAACATTTAAGAGAGTGAGTGTGTATATGAGAGAGAAAGAGAGAGAGCTGTCCTGTTTGTTCCTGTTCACTGGGCTTGACTACAAACTGACGTAAGATTGCATCTTTACACCACCTCTCAGCCTGCTGCTGATGACAGCATGCTGTGTGTTTGTGTGTGTGAGTGTGTGTGTTTTCAGCTAGGACATAACATTATTAGGCTATAAGATTATTAGAGTTCAGTATTGATTCAACAGGTTCTAAGAAGGCTAGACTGTAATATCCCAAAAATAACACAATTCCCAAAATCTCTCGCACAACATTTCCAGTCAGACAAACCTAATGCAAAAAAAAGGGCAAGATAGGAGTGTAAAGAGAGTGTGTTCAGCTTTTCCTCCTCAAAGCACAGCTCACAATTATTTCTCTCTCACTGGAAGTGAGGATTATCCCTAGAGAATGATTTGATTAGCTGGCTCATGTTGCATTTTCCACTTCCTTCCTTCATGTTTTCTCTGCACTGTTATTCCATCCTTTCACTACTTCCAAGCTTGAATTTTTTTTCTTTTTCTATTGGCAGATAATTTTGCTTATTTCAAGAATTTATTTCTAGAAAGAAGCAAACACGTTGCTCAAATGAACAAAACAGTTTCAAGCTTTAATCAAGGAAATAAGCTTAATAACTTTAGGAATACTGTGAGTAGGGAACAAAACATGACAGGGTATCTGGTTGTTAGAAAATAATTAACAACAGGATGGTGTGCTGCAGCCTGACATGAAGCGGAGTTACTGTTACTACCCTAAAGCTGATCATGCTTTCTTGCATTTATAGTTATGTTTAATGCTGTGGAGCATCCACAAAATGAGTGAGTCAGTTGCTGTCATCACTTGCATTATAGCCACTATAAACAGTCATTTCCTCACCAGCCTCTCTTTTCTCTCTCTCTAGAAGTTAATAAGACAAATAAGTGAAGCTTGCCATGTTACCAAGAAATCACAAAAAAATCACGCGGTCCTGAAAAAACTTTCCAATGGCAGAAAACTTGAAGAAAATTTTTTACCTCTGACTGTTGTAAAATGCTGACACTGGAGAATACTTACATAAATTCAGCCGAACTACGGTTTAAGCAGCTGTAAAAAAAATAAAATAAATAAATAATAATAATAAATAAACAACACCTTCTGACCAATCAGAATTGAGAATTAAAGTGATGTAGTATTATGAGAAACAATAGATTAATTTACATATATGTAAATGTTTATACGAGTTGTATAGCAGTTTAAAATCTTAGTAACATTCCTAATAAAATGTAGCAGCAATGTAGAAATGTCTAAAGAAAAAAAAAAGTCCTCAGAAACCCAGAAAGCTTTTCAGATTGGACATTCTTTGAGCCAAAGGTTCTACTAACTGAAAAAAATTATACCTGGGTGTTAGCTTGCATTTGTGTGTGTATGTGTGTAGCTAGTAGATAACGTTGTGGCCTAACATAATCCCTGTGCTGAGACTGAACGATAAAGAGCATGTTACTATGCACATCACCCAGGGTGCTATCGCCAGCCGAAACACACTCACACACACAACACACACAGCTATCATATCATTGCATAAATATCACTTGTGGACTCCAGAGGCAGAGGAAATGACCTCTATTTATCTCCATTGCTCCACTCAGTTTCTGAGCTGTGAATAGCAGCCCTGTGAGAGAACGAATGGCTTTACTTCTCTCTCTCTCTCTCTCTCTCTCTCACACACACACGCACACACACACACACACACACACACACACACACACACACACACTGTGCGAAGCAGAAGATTGTGTTCTGTATGTGCAGGTCTCTCTCGCCAATGCAATATCACAGGCCATTAAGGAGTGTGTGAGAAACTTTGATCCTCTTTGATTCCCGCTGGACAGGAGCATTAGTGTCCTACATAAAGGCCTGGGCCTCTGGGAAAGGTGTGTGTAATGAAGGTCGAGAGGAATTCAGAAGTGATTGTACATGCTGGAGCACAGCAATAATAAAATGATGGCACTCTTTTTAGGCAGACAGTATGCTTTTTAGGATGTATGTGTGGTTTTTATAGCTGTGTGTGTGTGTGTGTGTGTGTGTGTGTTTGTGTGGTGTCCTGAACTAAGACACATTTTGAGGTCTTAGTGCCAGCTATGACATTGTTACAGGATTCCCTACCAGCACCAGGGACATGCCATATGCTAACAGAGGACAGCAGCATATGTCCTGCTGCAGACACACTCACACACGTTGTATTTAAGATAAAATAGGAACAAATTTGCGTAGGAACATAAGGAACAATTTGCACCAATATACATACACTATAGCTTTTACTTTATTGTTGAACATATTAACGAATAAAAATCACTTTGGACTGAGTAATTGAGCATTTTACCAAGGATGGAAGCAAGACTTGTATAATACTAACTACACTTCTTTTTTATAATTAAAGATATTTTCATTAATAAAACACTTGGGGACATGCTGTTATAGGAAAATAATCAATGATGGGTTAATAGACCTGATGTGAAGCCCAGTAACTCATGTGAGCTCATGTGGAAAAGGGCGGACAGTGCTTTCCTTTTAGTGTGTTACACTACCCTGTGACGCAGAATGAGCAGCAGTTCAAAAAATTGGCTTCACTTGTCTCCAAGGATGCACATGTTATCCTTCACCCTCCCTGGTTGGTTGGGGAGAGCTGGCTAGTGGGTGGGATTTGGTAGGTGACTCAATCGAGGAGAAAATGGGTAAAAAAAATCCAAAGAACCCAGGCATAAATATAATTCTAGACATATCATCTAAACAGTCAGTAAAGAAGACAGTGCAACAATCAACTTAAATATTTACAAAGAAATGATTGCTATCCTATAGACTTTAAATTTCAGTTCTTTTTGCTGAACCTGAGAGAGTTCCTCTAAACTGACCTGTTACTCAAGCAGCTTGTCTCTAGGCAGATTGAATATAAGGCCACTGCTGGTGAACCTGCTGTACCTGCTGATTTTTGCATTATGAGTGCGTCTGTAATTCTCGATGTTGTACTGTATATCCTATATGTCTTATGTTGTTACATTTAGCACAGTGTTTAATTTGTGTATCTGTATCTTAGTTAGCCTGTGTATATACAGTATATTTGTGACTGTGAGTGTAGGTGTGAGAGAGCAGATGGTCATGTTGACCATGAAAGCAAGAGATGTCAGCAGTTTGGTGGATTTCTCATCATTAGTCATCTCTCCTCTCTCGTTCTGTAATAATTAAAATTATATGTCGTGCTTCTCTATAATTGTGAGTCCTAATACTCTTCTCTGCAAAGCTTTCCATTTCCTTGTGGATGTATTTATTTGTACCTTGTGTGTGTGTGTGTAATTCCTCTTGAGTCTAATTCTGGGTCACACTGTGCTATAATGTGCTATATTCTTCTGGAGAAAGAATATTATGCATTTTTTTTATAAGTCATTTTAATTTGGTCACAACACAATACAAACAGTATTGAAAATTTTGGTAGTGAATGCAACGCTTTTCTTTTCATGAACAGAACAACTTTCCAGGTGCTCTCCATATTTGCTCTAAGTGCAGCCCCATGAATAAGACAGTTTTATTGAGCATTACAACACAGTGCTGTTGAATGCTTAATTCTGATTGGTCAGAGGTTGGTGATTAATTTTCTATAACAGCATGGCTTTGACAATAGTTCTGGCTGCAAAGATAATTCTAATACATTGTAGTCTTTATAGTAACAACTTAAACAGGGATTTGTATAGAGGACATTCCACATAAACTGATGTCTAATTGTTGATATGGTGAAGTTTTCTGAGTGGAGAGGTTTATTTAGCATTTTTGGAACGAGTCTCCAGTTTCAGGACTTTGTTACAGTTAGAGATAAAGCTGTTCCTGTAATATCACACCCCATTATGTTTTATTTCTTCCTTTGTCTAATCTTGTCTAATGTCTAATCTTTGGTGTTTCAAGATTTGCCTTCAAGTCTTTTCTGCTAATTCTATGGCACCTTCTGTACCAGCAGGCTGTGATATGGTTGATAACCAGACTATTCACTCTGGCCTTGAAATTACATGGATGGCACTCAGTTTGGTTTGAGCCCTATCATCTCAAACAAAATTCCCCCCAGGGATCATCCACTCATATGGTCCTTCCATTGCTGACACTCTGTCTGCCAGTCCTTTTCTCCGGATGATGCAACGATCTCATGGAGAGATTCTCAGAGATAATTTTAGCCTCCCCACTTTTTCAAACATGGTGCTCCTAGTTAATTCAGCAATCCATCACTATCACTACTGAGATTGTCCCCTCATAAATATCTTCTGTAAAAATCTGTACCATGGGGTATTGACTGACAAAAAGCTGACCTTCTTGTACGCCATTGATGCAATCTCCCAGTCATGCAAATTCAGCCTCTATATCATCAGGAAGCTCAGAGCTTATCTATCATAGCATGCAGCTCAATTCCTTGTCCATATATCATCTAACATCTGGACTGCTGCAACTACCTGTTAGCTGGCCATCTAGCAGGCACATAGTGATTTAAAACCAAAACTGCACACATTGTTATCCAGACTTCAGACAAGTGCTATGCAAACAGCTGTGTGGGATTTACGTGAGCCAAAAACAGAGGCACGCCTCAGGTACACATGATTCTGACCTTTGACCAGCTCAATATTCTTGCACAATATCAACTCAAGTGAGGAGCAGTATTAAGTCCAGTAGCACTTTCTGACAGTTTGATGTAGTTGTAGCACATTGCAATGAAATGTATGTTTTGGACTGTAAATACACTTAAAAACATTGTAATGCCATCTGTTTTTAAATACATAAATATTTATATTAATTAATAGTATCATCCCTTTAAAATCTGCAAAAATGATTTTCTGAAATCTCGGGTTACGGTTACAGTTGGAAGTAGACATCTTATCCACTTATATGGAAATATAGTAAATGTTTCTATGGATAAAATTATGAACACGTCCATAAATGTAGCTGTAAGCATAGCAGTAAGCACTTAGCTTATTTCTCAAACCGTAGCCACATTTTCAACATTACAAGTGACCACACTGAATTAAAACATTGGCAATATTTTATTACTTTGAACATTCAAACATTATGATTAAATTTGACAGCAAAGAAAAAAAGCTATCTGTGTAAGTACTCATGTTTAAATACTGAATGGAACGCCCACAAAAATCAACTTAAGCATGTGCACAACCCGACTCTGAATACGCTTAACTTTCCCTGTGTAAATAAAGACATAATTTTTGGAAATTGTCAACCCTGATTAGAGATTTTTTTAAAAAATGTAAACACGATAAACTGATCTTAATGCTCTTACATCTTTGTGCTGCAGACAATGTCAGGTGAAGTTGCATAATGGGGCAATGATGGATTATTTTGTATCCTAAAATTGTACTACTCACCATATAACTATTATAGTATCTGGAGCTCTTGGTATTTCACGGGATTTTCTTTTCTTACCTCCTACATCTATCTTTCTCTCTTCCTGAAATAGAAACTTAGTCACATAGCACTTGCCTCAAAGTTGGCTCCTGTCATCGCTGCATGCTTGGAATGTACTTGCCAAACTTGTAAGTCACTGAGAAGAAACGTGTCGTCATGTAACTGAAAATCCATGAATGAAAAGCAACAAGTCCCTACCAAAGTTGTTTTTTTTTGTTTTTTTTTTTTACCAGCAAAGGGTATATCTGCAATTAGATATCTGTTTCAAAATTAACTGTGTCACATGCAATTTTCATGGACAAACAAACAGCTTGGCATAGCAGTGCATTTCATGTTTCTTAAAAAAAACTCAATATATAAATGGAAAAATACATGATGGATGATGATCATAAAATTATCATCTCTTCTATGGGTTTAAGAAATAGTAGATAAGGAGGAAGGAATAGTAGATAGGAGGAAAAGGTTCTCCATTGTTTTATGAACAAGATTCAGTGGCAGATAGAAAAGGTTGATCCTACTCCTTGCTGAACGTAAGGCTAAGAAAGCTAAGAACAACTCCTAGGTACTGCTATAAACTGTAAGTATTTTTAATCATATTAACACTTAGATTACTAGTTTATTAATAATTCTGCAAAGCTGATGGTCAATGAAATTTTCAGACTCTTCAACCTTTTTTCCAAATACAACCAACCAATCTGAGTATGGCTTAAGGCTGTGATTGAATAGTGATTACATTTCAGTGTGGCACAGCTGCAGCACACTGATCAAAAGTGCAGCAGGGAATTATATTCACTTCACTTCTGAAGTCAGCATTTAATTTTTTTAAAAAGATTCTGATTCTTTTTCACTCATTCTTGCTGACTATTTTTCACTTACAGTGATGGAAGAGAAACGCAAAGCAAGGTTTTGCTTTTCAGTGGGGCACATTGTCCTCAAGTCACAAATGAAAAGCAATACCATCTGTATACTGCATTTAACATTTCCCCCTGGTGTGATTATTTTGTATCCGGCATGGAATCTTTTTCATAAGTGTGTGACTGATTAAGGACCATGAAATATACTATTGTCCCATGCAAATGTATGCTTATTTGACATTTTACTTAAGTCTACCTTAAGTCTTTCATACAGGTCATATTGCAGGTCATTTGCAAATAGATTCAGTGTTCTGTATTGTAAGGCTCGGTTTTGGATTTGTGTTATAGCAATGCATTAAAAAAAAAAAAAAAGCTGCACATAAAGTGATGATGGCACACCTTTGGTTCAGAATATCAATTGCTCCAATTTCTCTTTGTGTTTGTAACTATTATAAAGTTGAGGGCTTGTTTGTTTAATATTATCATATTTGTTACTTAGCTATTTCCTGTCCATTTGATATTAATGTCAAAACTCTATCTGAGTAAATGTAAGCACTTGCAAATTGGGCTCTATAAATGTGGTTTTGCTGATACAACGTAAGATCAATCAGAAAAGCTTATTTACAGTTTGCTCCACATTAAGTGCTGTTACTCCAACTGTGTGAAGCATGGGAAAAAGTGAACTTGCCCCTGAAAAATGCTTGTTAACAATTAAAAACACTCTGATTAGTTTAGTGGGATTTTAGTTGGTGTTGGTACATGGTACATGAGTAACCAAACACAAGGATTTTTAGCCATTTTACAATACAAAAGTGTTTTCCAATTTTTAAAAAGTGTCTAAAAAGTACTGAGCTTCCTTTTCCAAACCTCTTTACATAGTCTGCACAACACTCTAAGGAAGATCATCTGTAAATAAGTTTTTCATTGCTTAAACACAAAATAAATTAACTGGACCCAGACTTTACAGAATTGCATTTATTTCCCACTAGAGCACTACCACCAGCAAAACTATGCATTTCTACAGTCTAATTTACAAATGTTTGCATACTGTATTTCAGAACTGATTACAAGTTCAAAAGCAATGAACAGCATCAATAGCAATTATATAATTAACAAATGTTGAATTACACTCAAAACTATAAATAAATTACAGTGGTCACAGAAACAAAGAAAATATGCTACTAAATCTGTCCAATATCACCAGTGTATAACAATATTATCTAATAGATTAATAGGACACAGTATTCGAATCAGGTCTAAATGTGACCAATTGAAGCTGAACAACAAAATTAGCTTTTTTTTCTATGTTTACAGTAATATTTGGTTTTATTTAATTTTTCATCAGTTGCTTAGATGCATTTCTTGAAAGGCTAATATTTTTCTCAAAATATTGTCTAAAAATATTGTCTCAAAACCACACAAACCTAACACAACTGGTCACAGAGCTATCACATTTTGTACTAGTAACAGTCAGCTATATACATTTCATATTCGCACAAACATATTGTTGTTCATCGTGTAAATCATTGCATGCAAAATGCTGTTTACAATATGCCATGTGTTTGTACAAAAGTAAAGGCCTGTATGATGTGCTGTTCCATTGTGTAACTTCCCCAGTACAAAAACAGAAGTGCAGTTCCTCTTCATTGCAAGGGTCTAAGAGCATTAATTGCATATGTGTCACTCAGCTGGCATTGCACATGACCCCAAACCTTCAATATGGTTCCATATCGCCATTTTGGGGTAGAGTGAGTGACCCAGTCACCAGACACTTGCCTGTGGACACAACCCTCAGGCCTACTTCTAGGTGTGAAAGTAACCATAAGCCGGGCAGGTACATTTAGTCACTTTAGTTGGCTTGGGAATGTCTGGTGATTGCCCAGGAGGACTCTATGGCTCAGGATCTCTGGCTGGGGATAGAGAAGTCCAAACTGACCTTATCAGCCTGTGGACATTGGAAAATCAGTAGGAAAATTAATGAATGAAAGTGCACACCTCATGTCAATATCAACCCTTTGGTGTACATTGTACAGGTAAAACCATAAACACATATTACAATGCTACAGTGCTTTGGGTTGCAGTACAAAGTGTGTCTAATATTATAGCAAGAGGCACACAAACTAGGCCTTGAAAGAGGAAGAGGTTTTTCTGCATATGGTGATATTGCATGGGGAAGAGCATAAATGACTGAAGCAGTTTGATTAATGATGTCAAAATCGCTGCACTTCCAAATTGTCATATATGGATACCTGAACAATCACACCCATATGTGCTTGTTGAACATTCTAAAACAGATTCCCCCCCCACTTCACTCTTCTGGGAAAGCTTTCCACTGCAGTTTGGAATATTGCTATGGGGATTTGTGCTCATTCAGCAAAAAAGAGCATTAGTGAGTTCAGGCACTGGTTTCAAGTGGGTCCATATTCCAATTCATCCCAAAGGTGTTCAGTGGGGTTGAGGTTAGGGCTCTGTGCAGGCCACTTGAATTCTTCCACTCCAACCTTGGAAACTATGTCTTTATGGACCTTGCTTTGTGCACAGGGGCAGTGTCATGATGAAACAGATTTGGGACCTTTAGTTCCAGGGCCCAAGGGAAAAGGACATTCTAGACAATTTTGTGCTTACAACTTTGTGGTAAGACTTTGGGGAAGAACCACATGGGCATATAGTGTACACTGCATTGCTTCAGGTTGCAGTGTAAAATGTTGCTGATATTGTAGCAAGAAGTACACACATCAGGCTTTGAAAGAGGAACAGGTTTTGCTGCATATGGTATTATGGCAAGGGGAAGAGCATAGAGGATATATGGCTGAAGCAGGTTGAAGAATGATTTCAGCATCACCACATTTGATGTCAACATGGCTATATTTCCAACTCATGACATAATGGTGTTCAGAAAATAAAATAGGGCCAGAGTCAAGAAGAAATAATGAACAGATAACTAATTAGAGGAAGAATAAAGCAGGGAAAAAAGGAATAAATGAGTGCTGATAAGCAGAGCACAGTAAGGAGGTGATGAGGGACTGGAGAGAAGGGGGAGACGTCAAACACTGACAAAGAGAAGCTTTGGCACTACTGGGCACTCAGCCCAAACTCTCTGGAGGCTAGAGCATGTGTGTGTGTTTGTGTGTGTGTGTGCGTGAGTGAGTGATTGACTGGCATGGCTGGAGCTATTTCAGGCAGTGGTTGCAGCTGTCTTTAAAGGGGACAAGAGACTGAGCATTTTAGATAGAGATCTCTGTCACTGAACACACACTCACACACAGATATGCATGCATGGTCTCTTCATGAAATTCAAATCATGTCACTCCATCTTCACTGCTTTCCTCACAGTGCTCATGTGTTCTCATGGCCAATTTTCTGTGATACTTTGAGAATAAAACAAAGGGCAACACAGACATGACACAATATCTAAGGGTGTCAGTGAGCAGAGAACATGGTACAGAAGTCTCATAGAAGGGCCCTACTTGGAACTGTCTCTGGTAGAGAAGCATTCTGTTGTAAAATTATACTTAAAACTTTAAAACAGTTCTTCCAGATAGATAATTAAAATTTTCTAAGAGTGCATAAGGGTACTATCAGTGCTACATTTTCTGTGTATGGGTATGTGGGTACTGTGGTACCTGACCTACAAATTCATGTTCAGTACCATGGAGAGCACCCCTAGAGTTCGTAACAACATGGTGTAACACTTGTACAGCAAGTGTGTAAGAATTAGGAGTAATTGATTCCTAAGGTTAGAGTTGGGGATATGGTCAACAATCCATTATTTTTTATGAAAAAGAAAGGCAAAATACCACCACATTGTCCTTACTCATTTGAAGACATACACATTTTGCACGAGATCAAGGCCCAGTTTTTTTTCCCAACCCTGGTCCTGTAGTACCTCCTGTCCTGCACATCTTAGTGTTTTCCTTGCTCCCAACATACTGTACTTGGTCCAACTAATCAGTTAATTAACAACCTTTCCTGAGTTTGGAAGTGTTAGGACAGGGATGTATAGTAAAGGGGGTACTCCATGACTAGGGTTCAGAACCTGCAATCTAACTGGTAGAGTGAGTTCTTAACATGATGTTCATGCTATAATTTAATATGACAGTCTTTATAATGTGATGCTTTTGGGAAACCTGGGCCAGATTCATTAATTCAGACCAACTGTTCAGTTTTTAACATTTTGGAGATGACAGATGAGCTATATTTCCCAGGTAGAGTCCACAGGTGTACTATATAAGTAAACAAACTCTAGCCCTGGAGTACCCCTCATCCTGCAAATTTTTACTGTTACAAGTGCATTACAGGGGGTACTCCAGGACCAGCAACTTGGGAACCTGTAATCTAACTGGTAGAGTGAATGTTCAGTATGATACTTCCTCTACAATTCTATGAGAGTTATTTGATGTGATGCTTTTGGGGTAGCAGATTCATGATTCAGACCAACTGTTCAGTTGTTGACATTTTGAAGATGACAGGTGTGATGACTGGTGTATATTTCCCAGCCAGAGGACAAAGGTATACTACATCAGTTAAGAAACTCTAGCTGTCCTAAGCAGATCATGCATAGCCAAGAGTCAGATTGGTTTGGGCCATGGAGCTGACAGATTCTGAGTGACTGCTTAGAGATTCAGTGCCAGTTCAGTGCTTAAGGCTTTGGGCTTCCAATTGGAAACTTCTGAAGTCAGATCCCAGCACCACCAAGTTAAATATTAACAGGAAATCTGGGTGAAATTCTAGTCTTGCGTGTGTGTACTTTCTGTGCAAAAAATTTGTTGAACTACAAAAAATCGAAACTGACTTGATTTGGTGGAAGACGCATAGCAATGGCTCCCAAGAGAAAATGTTGGCCTCAACACTTGTAATCCAATGTGTTAACCAACCCTGCCTCACCTCTAACTCTCTTATCTACAACCCCAATGGGATCTATTATCGCTGCAGTAATTTCTTCCCAATGGTGCTCTTTCCTCTTCATCATAAATTAAATTTATTTATACTTAGATTTGTTGAGGGTGGAGTGGTGGGAGACTATGTCCCTATGTGCCCTCATGCCTATGTTACCTTCTGGCTCTCCCTTTTAGTTAATCTGTCATAGATTTAGAGACAGTGCTAACAAACAGCATGTGGAAGGAGAAAATGGTAACACACTGAGCACTGAGCTCATATCCAGTTTACTGCAGTAGAAGTGTGTTAGGCTGGAATGATGTCCCTGCTTACACTCTGATCATAATGTACACCCTTTTAGACAACTGTAGAATAAGAGCATTCCTAATAAAATGTTTTGTCCTAGATACACTCCTCCTGCCTGATGTGATGCCACTGCTTGATCCCGACATGCTTCTATTGCTATAGCTCCTCTTGAACCTGCCTGTTTCATCCTAAAGCTCTACTTCTGCTAGAAGCTTTCTGCACTTGCGACTCACCTTTGGATGGTCCCACATGGATACCCTAAAGACATGCACATCCCAAAACAGTTTATGCCCAAGACTCATCCTTGCTTCAGTGGATAATCTCACCTGGATACTGAATTTCTGTGAGAACTGCTGCTTGAAAGTCTGTTCTGTGCTCATCCCTGGACTCTTATTCAGGACTCTTATCTGCTCAAAATCCTTTCAACACAGTAAGTACTGTTTGAATTTACTGTACGACAGTTGATTTTTATTTTCCCACTACCAGGTGTCACCCAGAAGAGGATGGTTTCCCTTTTGAGGATGGACTCCTCTCAAAGTTTCTTCCATACAATGTGCCATACAAATAAAATTGAATTGGATAAGTAGGGCTACACTGAGCTGTAGCATGCTAGCAGATTTCTGTAGTGCTGGTGCTGTTCACACAGTAAGTGTACACTGTGTGCTGCATCTGCTCCTCAGCTCTGGTGCTGACGAACAGAAGCTGAGGGCCCTGTGGTAGAGAATGTAAACAATCTCTAGATCCTTCAACCACACACTCTTTGCAGCTAAGTTTGCAGCTTCTACACAGTGCTGGATTACTTATGAGACTAACCCACATGGCAGAAACTTGCTTCACTGGAAAGGAAATATTGGTTATTAATTAGTCCCCTGAAGCAACCCAGCTGTTCAGGGAGTGCTGGCCAACAGAGGTTAGCAGGTCAAGAAGATGATCAGCTTTCTTAATGAGAGAGACATTTAGCAAGGATAGAATGCTTAGACTTATTCATGCTCTCCATTTTCGTAACTTAATGTTGTATAATGAAAATACTAAAATGCTCCTTGCTGGTTGGAGATGCAGCACCTTAATCAGGATTTGCTTCTGGTTATTCTGGTTGGCATCTTGGCAAGTACTGTCAAGTCTGATAATTAGCCATTCTATATCTTTCTCTAAATATGATTCACATTAGTTCAAAAATCTAATCTAAAAACAGGCTCCACTGTCTCATTAATTTATACAGAATTGCCTAACATGCCGATGACAGCAATATGAGAGCAAATCAGAACTCTATCAAGCAGCTCTTAAATATGCCTCGAGTTATTTTGATGTAAATTATGATTGGACATTTGGACTGATTTCCTGGAATGAAACTTGATTTATTTCTTCCCAAGGAAGTTTGTTATACATAATGGGCTGAGCTGTGTAATTAGATGGAGGTCAGTCACATCCTGGCATTCTGTTTGCTAGTTAAGCAGCTGATGTATGATGTTCTGCTATTATGAAGACATTATGTTCACCATGTTGCCTGTGTAATATAACTGTAAAACAGTTTAAAAATTTAGATTTTCACATTTCAGCAAGTCTTGCTAAATCAATAGGAAATGCATTCCAATGACCAGGCATTTCTTTCTGAACAGTATTTACAGTTGTCCCAGCCTCATATTTTGTTCCAGTCATCAGTCAACACTATCTCTCAGACACTTCAAATGCATGTCCAACATATTTGAGTCCTCATCATTTTCCTGAAGTCTCTTGCAGACTGGAATAGGTTTTCTTCCAAGATTGCCCTGTATTTGGCTCCATCCATCCTACCCTCAACCCTGACCAGTTTCCCAGTCCCTGTTGATGAAAAGCATTTACACAACATGATGCTACCAGCAACATGCTTCACTGTGGGGATGGTGTCCTCAGAGTGATGAGCAGTGCTGGGTTACTGTTAAACATAGGATTTTGGCATTATCAGACCAAATGCAAGTGGCTTGCCACTTTTCCATTAAGTCTCCTTTTCCACTAAGTCCACTTTTCCTTCCCAATTTCTCCCAATTTAGTTATTGTCAATTCCCAGCCACTGGCTAATCCAGCACTGGCCATTGCCCTTATTCTCCTCTAAGATAACTACCACAGAATTTCAAGTTGCTGCTAATATATGCTAATATGCTAAAATATGCTAATTGTATTCCAAATATGTGCTCTCTTGGACTCTATGTTATCATTATGGATTGAATTCTTTACTCTTGCCCCAGTGCACCCAAGCAAACATGTTCTGTCTATTTACTGCAGCACTGCATCAGAACCAGTACACTTGTTCAGACCAGAAGATAGAGACATCTAGTAAATGTTTTGCCACTGTATGTCACTAGAATCAGGGTGTATAGCTCGGCCACTGAAAACATAAATCAATTGCTTGAGGAGCCATCCAGAGGCACTACTCAGCAGATTGGATTACAGTTTTTCATGCTATGGTGCAGTGATAAGGCTCTGGTTCTGAAACAGAGGAAGTACAGGATTTCTTTTAAACCTCACATTTATCAAATATCAGTAACTAGATATGCATTTTACTTTTAACCCTTTATACAACTGTGACCCATTGCAGGAACAGACTTCATACTACAAACTACACACTTTGTCTATAAGTTAGTTTCATAAGTTGCATTCTAGTTACTGGATTATTCATACTAGTTACTGAATAATATGCTTTTAAGAGCCAGGCATCGCAGACAATCAGATTTTTGGTTCTGGTAATTTTCAAAATCAATTTTCTGATTTTAATTTTATTTATTTATTTATTTATTTTCCATCCAAAGCCCATATATCTAAAAAGAGCTGTATATATATATATATATATATATATATGTATATACAGTTAGGTCCAGAAGTATTTGGACAATGACAGAGTTTTTGTGACTTTGCCTTTATACACCACCACAATGGATTTGAAATAAAACAATCAAGATGTGATCGAAGTGTAGATTTTCAGCTTTATTTTAAGAGGTTCCACAAAAATCTGGCATTTACCATTTAGGAATTACAGTCATTTTAAGCAAAGTACGTCCATTTTCAGGGGCTCAAAGGTATTTGGACAGTTGACAGACGACAAGAAGTTAATTGACCAGGTGCGGTCCATTCCCTCGTTACTTCAAGACAAATGAAGCAGATAAAAGGTCTGGAGTTGATATCAGGTATTGAGTTGGCATTTGGCAGCTGTTCGACTGGAGCTACCAATATGAAGTCCAAGGAGATCTCAATGCAAGAGAAGGAGGCCATCATTAGGCCAAAACCAAAACAAACCAAAAATTTGTTGGAAAATGGATGTTTGTAATATGCAAATTAGCAAATATTTATGATGTGTTGTCATATTTGCATATTTAAATACCTGTCAAATCCATTGAATTGAATTGTTAAAACTGAAAAACTCACCAACTACTAAGTCCACAGTTATTTCACATTCTAATTTGACTGTAAGTGATATAACTAAAACTCCATATTCCATAATACCCATGCACCCATTGATCAGCTCATATCATAATTATTCTATTCTACGCTAGCAGTGCACTTTGTTAATAGTGGTGTGATCATAATGAACATAACCATAAGTGCAACTGAGGCTTGTCTTGACAAAAACATCAGGCTGTAAAGGATCTTAACTCTAACTGACAGAATGCACTATTGTTTCATGTTCATTCTCTGAGCTTATAGGTCCAATGCTTTTGCTCATTCTGATCCATGGCAGCTGTGGCATTGATCCAGTGTTCTCTGAAACTCCACAGACTGCAAAGGGGACCCTCCTTCTGGACCAGGCAATGTGATGAATGAGCAGTGTGGCATGTTTGTGCTGAGAAGCATTGTCAGGTATGAAAAATGATGTTATTACAGTCAAACAGCAACCGTGAAACCTGTCACCGTGGCTTGAATAATATCACCAGTGCTCTTGATGGCCACACAGGCAGACACCCCAAAAGGATTAGCCTGTTCAATAAGGAAAACATTTTTGTTAGTTTTCCCCTTGACCTTTTCCACATTTTGGGTATTACAACCTGGAAATGAAATGGACTTAATTGGGATTATATACACAAACTATCCCATCATGTTGAAGTGGGAGAAAATCAATGTAGTTTGCAAAACTGTTTACCAAAATAAAACACTGCAGATCACCCTGAGAACACCATCCCTACAGTGAAGCATGGTGGTGGTAGCATCGGGCTGAGCGTTACTCTTGGCCTCTTGATTATTTCTCTGACTAATTCCCACCTTACTCCGTCACTTTTGATGGACGGTCTCTTTACGTTTTTCTGTAATAGATTTAATGGTTCTCTGCAGGATGTTCAAAGATGTCTGGGATATTATTTATAACTAAACCCTGACTGACTTGTTTTAATATCTACTTGATCTTCATGATGCTGTTTGTTCAGATGTGTTCTCTAGCAAACTCTCATTTCATCCAGGAACATCTGAATTCTGATGGCTAATATATGGGCAATGGGAATGAATACTTATGCAATCACGTTATTTTTATTTTTTGTAAATCATTTTGCAAACTATATTCATATTTTCCTCACTTCAATATTATGCCCTATTTTGTGTAGATTCATTCCAATTCTAGGTTGTAACACTGCAAAACCTTGAAAAAAAAAATTCATGATGGTGAATACTAAAATCCATATCCGAGGCAGTGTACCTCCTTATATTTGCCATTCAAATACTAGAAGTTAGATCATTGTGATCTCTAAAGCTGGAACAGCATAATATACATTTAACATAAAGGAAAATAAAGTTACACTAATCCTTTTGCATTAGTGCACTAGTAGTTGAAGGGCACATATTAGATTCACATTTTTCTTTTTACCATAAAGAAAGAATTCAGTCAGCAGTCAGCAGAAGATTGTATGGCCACTGAGCTGCAATTATTGAGGGTGCCTGAGAATTTACCTGCAGAGACGGATAAAAGTGAGACAGTGAGGTTCCCTGGATGCTTGGAAACACTACCAGAAAAATTCTGTTAACACTATGCATACGGGTAAACGTTTGTTGTAAATAGTAATGTCAAATAATGATTGATAATCTCAGTTTCTAGTGTCACCCAGTAAAGGATGTGTTCCCTTTTGAGTCTGGTTCTTCTAAAAGTTTTCCTCCTTGCCACTGTCACTTCCAGTTCATTAAGGATCTAGATCTACATCCTGATTTCTGTAAAGCTGCTTGTGACAATATGTACTACTAAAAGCACTATAGAAATGAAATCGAATAGACTTGAACTCATTGTATGTTAGAACTGCATGATAATTGATTTTGAAACACACAATAATTTTGGTATGTTGGCATCAATATCTAATTAACCACACCTGGCAAACTGTGTCACATCATTGCTACACTGAAATACCAGAAGCACACTCGTCTTGAGGTATGAATGCAAGTTAGCCCAGAAAGTGTCACTTGACTCTGGTGTTATGTGAATTTGACAAACAATTTCACAAAAAAAAGCAAAAAAAAAAACCAAAAAACAGATGATTCCTACTGTAATAATGCTTTATAATATTTATTAATATATATAGGCCTAATATAAACTACTTATAAAGAAAATGTTATTTGCATCACATAAAAATGTACAACTGTGTATTTAATAGGATTGAAACAATTATTTTATATTATTGCTTTTATGATATTTTTTTTATGTTTAAAATGTTTTGTTTTGTTATTTTCTAAAGCATGTTCACTTTACACAATTTTCTTTCACATATACCCGACATTTTCAAAGCCATATCTGTTTTGTTATGCATGTTATTTGTGTTGTAATTATTAGTTATCATGACTTATTAGTTTAAATTATTATTATTATTATTATTATTATTATTATTATTATTATTATTACTTAACAGCATTTTAGAATATTATTTAGATAGATATTATTTATATATTTATATTTATATCATTTATATTTTTACTTATATATAATTATTATTATTATTATTGAGATTTATAGACTGTCTGATTAGAGCTTCAGTAATTCAATTGTGTCACTGCTGGTTATGCCAGTAAAGCACCTTGGATGGATGGATGGATGGATAGATAGATAGGTGAAGATCATGTGTTTTAAAAGGCAGTAAACACTTAGGATGTACTGGTTGTTGATGTGAGATGACCCTGTGGAAAATAGAGGAATTGATTTTTTTGTCTCGTGTTTGTTATTGATTTTACAAGCTGTGGTGATGATGGGATCATTTAACTGTGACTTGTCTCACAGTCAGAAACGAAATCTGGCACTGACAGCAGCTCTTCAGTCAGAAGCGTGAGGAGTGGAGTCACTTCCTCTGTGATGGGTTAAAAGATAGCATATGTTTGCACACACTTCTGGCCCATGGGACTGAAATAGATTTACTGGTAACCATGGTGACACCACAGGCTGCCATATTTTGTGTGACTTCACAACATCCCGAGGCGGAAAGACGCTAAACACAACTAAACACAATTTTGGTTAATTATAATAAAGAAGACTGAATATGTGGTCACGGCCAAATGCACCAAGAAAGTTCCACATAAACCTCCACTAATTAATCTTCCTCTCCTAGGCTCGTATTTTCACACTCGCTTCTGTGTGGAGGCAAAAATGAGCAATTATAGCGCTGGCATTTCACTGGTGAGGTGTAAGTGTAGAATAAAGCGTGAGTGCAGAGCTGGTGGCCATATTTCATTTAAACACACTGAGATAGAAGAGCTGGAATTAGTGCACTTCATTCATGCTGCTGTGTAGTATCTCTATTCTCTCCCTCCTTCTCTCTCTGTATACTCCCTCTTACCCTGTGGTTATACTAACTCGTGTTGCTTGTAGTTTGTCTCTTGTGGCCGTGGAGTAAGCACAACTGTTGTCGCTTGTGGTCATGCAGCATCCGTCCAACATTTTTAGTTCCCATGAGAAACAATTTCCCATGAAATAAGCTAGAATTTACTAGCTTCATGTGAGTTCAGATTTGCTAGCTTCATTCAACATGTGAGTTAAGATTTACTAGCTTCATTTGACACGCGAGTTAAGATTTACTAGCTACATGTGACGTGTGAGTTAAGATTTACTAGCTACATGTGAGTTAAGATTTACTAGCTACATGTGAGTTAAGATTTACTAGCTACATGTGACATATGAGTTCAAATTTACTAGCTACATGTGAGTTAAGATTTACTAGCTACATGTGGCATGTGAGTTAAAATTTACTAGCTACATGTGAGTTAAGATTTACTAGCTACATGTGACATATGAGTTAAGATTTACTAGCTACATGTGACGTGTGAGTTAAGATTTACTAGCTTCACTTGACGTGTGAGTTAAGATTTACTAGCTACATGTGAGTTCAGATTTGCTAGCTTCATTCAACATGTGAGTTAAGATTTACTAGCTACATGTGACATATGAGTTAAGATTTACTAGCTACATGTGACGTGTGAGTTAAGATTTACTAGCTTCACTTGACGTGTGAGTTAAGATTTACTAGCTACATGTGAGTTAAGATTTACTAGCTTTGGATAAGACACGTGAGTCAAGATGTACTAGCTTCATACATCATGTGAGTTAAGATGTACTATCTTCATATAAGACGTGAGATTCACTAGCTACATACAGACACAAGTTTAACACAAGTTATGTAAGCCTTAAATAAGTGTGAAAATTGGTTGTTTGATTTACATGTCATGAGCCAGGCTTTTAGCAATCAGCACTAATACAGTTAGCAATTACAGTTAGACACCAACAATCTCTTTCTTCTGAGCTTTATTTTTCTTCATCATGTCTCTATTACATTTAATGAGAAGTCATATATGACAGGATAAGATGAAACCATAGTCAAGCAGTGCACAGGAACCAGGTCAAGATTTCCTAGCTTCATATACGACATGTGAGTCAAGAACTATGTTATGATTCACATGTCTCATGTTGCGCTGTCATGTTATCACTAGTGTGACCACAGGGTTCTCTCTTTCTACCTCAGCTCTTTCTCTCTCTCTTTCTCCCTTTCTTTGTTCTCCCTTTTACTTGCCCGCTATTCTTGGTCTTTCTCTTTTTTGCCCTCTATCTTTCTCTATTCTTGATTCTCCCTTTTTCTTTTTCTCTCGTTCTTTCTTTCTTTCTTTCTTTCTTTCTTTCTTTTGTAATCTCTATGTTCTCCACCTTTCTCTTTCTTTCACTCTACTTTGATACTTTGTCTCTCTTTTTCCTCTCTTCTTTAGTTTTCACCGATCTATTTTCTCTGCTTCTCACTTTTTCTCTATCTCGTTCTCTCACTCTTTTCCCTCTATAATGCTATTTCTGTGTCCCTCTCCCTCTGTTTATCTATCACTTTTTCTTCTCTTTCTGTTGCCCTCTTCTCTCTCTTCATCCTTTTATCTCTTTTTATTTTTTTACTCTGCTCCTCTTCTCTCTCTTTTTGTTTTTTCCTCTCTTCTGCTCTCTCTCTCTATTTTTTTCTCTTTTTCACTTTCTCTCTAGTCCTTGAACACCCCTTTGTCTCTCTTTCATTTTCTCTTTTATTTCTCTCTCTCTCTCTGTTCCTTTCTCTACTACTTTCCTCTACCATTTGAATACTAACCTACTAACTTCGCACACACACACGCACACACACGCGCACTCTGGCGCAGCTGTGCTGGCTCGAAGCTCAGTCAGCTTTCGCAAAATGGCTCAACTCCATTGGGAGTCAGGGATGAAGAAGAGCAAATCCTCCAGAGATGTGTTTGTGCACAAATCACAGAAACCTCGAGTCAGTCACACGTGAGAATGCTCAGTTGATTTCACATCTCCTTCACCATTATGCTGATATACTCGGGTTTATCACATGTCAGTGAGCCTGTGGTTCTTTACTTCTGCTGTCATACACACAGCGCTTACAGTCGAGTTGTTTGGGGTCTTTAATAATCCAATATTTATATATATATATATATATATATATAATGTATGTATGTATATGTGTGTGTGTGTGTGTGTGTGTGTGTGTGTGTGTGTGTGTGTGTGTGTGTGTGTTTTTGTGCGTAATTGTATTTATTTATTTATTTTACAAAGATGTGCATGTGCTTGTGTTTTCCCTTCTGGCACATCTCACAATGGGCTTGAAATTTAGCTGATAAGCTCAATTAGATGTGTAAATTAGGGAAAACAGCAAAAATGATTATAGCAGTTCAGTCTCCAGAGCCGGTGATTGGTACCAATTACTGTAAATAAATGAATACTATAATCAAGTTACACGTTAACGTATTTGCTCCATACAAATAAATAGTAAAGGCTCTTTAGAGTAAAGGTTCTGATGCCATAAACGAACCATTTATTGGTTCCTTAAAGAGCTTTTTCAGGATTCTTTAACCATTTCACAATGAACTGAGGAATCATATAATACCACAAATATTCCAATGAACATAAAACCGTAAATAGTGTCCGGAACTGTTTTTATTACCACAGCAATTTGACAACAATTGTAATTTTTATTCATTGAAAGACAGCACATTTAACATTCTGTTTATATTCACATCTAATCTTGAATGTATTTGTTAATAAAAAGAAATAAATGTATTAATTAAAACCAGAAACCATAACGCCCTCTTTCTGAAGTGCAAACAATGGAGACTCTTTCCATAAATATGAAACAAACATCCCTATGTAAAGCTTTCCCATATCAACAATACTTCATTACTGTAGAGTATTATACAGTATACTGTTGTTACTACTGAAAGAATAACATTAGAAATAGTACATTAATATAAACCTGGGATTTGCCATGCCCCTGTTATAGAAGATTAATCAATCACATTTGAGAATTTAACAACACTGCGGTATAAATGTTAAGGTGTAAGGTTCTTTATGATGGGACTTTTTTCCATTTCGTTGTGACACAAATGATTAAAGATAATGCAGTGAAAGGTTATTTGGGGCACATAAAAATGGTTCTTCTATGGCATTGCGCTGAAAAAATAAACCTTTTCTGGCATCATTATCTTGTTGTTATTCAGTCCTGATTATGTTTCGCCACTGATAAGGGGATTCCTATTAGGCAATTCTACCTGATGAAGTTAAAATCTCCATTTAAACATAGTATGTGAAACAAATGTGTTATATTGACAACAGTCCAGAGATGTGAATTGGATTGAAACCACAGAGGTAAACATGCCAGAACGATGTTGCTGGTAGGTGATCGATGCTGTTGCAGACTTTTGCAGAATGTGTACATGTCCTTAAAGGTGTGTCCTTTGTCCTAGTTGTAGGTACAGCTCTCGCTCCTGATCTGGCTAAACTAACCTTAGCTGTGTTAGTCTTCTCAAACCACTTAGCAGCCTTAGCAGTGAGATTGTTGCTGTCCGTTTAGTGAGCTTGCATTTTAATTGCATTATTTTAAAAGTTAAAATTAGCCTCGTCTTTGTTTTGGTTGGTTACAGCTTATGTCAGTGGTGGTAGATAGGCTGTCTAAGGTCTGATGCTTGCTGGTTAACACTAGATACCAATCTTGGGTAAACTCACATCACTAGCTCAAAGTAAATGCTTATTGATTATAAGGAATCCAAAAAAGTTGTTTTAATTTTAGTTATCTGATGGTGTTACACCATGATTTTATTTCCGATAATGTTAATAGCAAAATTAGATAAATAAGATATCATTTTTTTTGCTCAGCCCTTCACTTCATCTCTCAGTTCATCATCAATTCATCATCAACGGCTTTGTTTCCATCCAGTGATGTTGCAACAACAAATTTGCCCCGAAAGCTGAGTTATTTCATTCCAGTGAAAACATTAAACCAGACACAGGGTTATAATGGCAACACAGCCATTTTGTTGTCTTAATTACAGAAAAGTAAGGTTAACATAACATGAAACAAGCCAGCCAAAAATCTGCTCATCCCAGCATTCAGGTTATGTAAAAAATCCTTTTTATAGTGTTATAAAGTGTTATAGACTTTTTTTTATAGTGTTCCAACTGCACAGTACTGCTTGATATGAAGTCTTCATAAATTGCATAGAATTAATAAATCTGTCAAAAATGGGATTAATTGGGATGGCAGCTGACACTATGAGCCTCCTGTGTCGCCACACCTCTTGCATTTGTGCACTGAATATTGGCTTGATATTGGCAATTTTATTGGGGAATAAAATGAGAAAGGAAGGCTAGGTGATTATTTTCTGCAGCATTCCCATATGCATTTAGTTCATTAATAAGATTGTGTTTAATAATAATGTTTGATTTACTCCCATGCAGTGCTGAATGCTAGACTGCCTACATAAGCTTTCCTGAGGCTTCCAGACTGGATCTGCTAAAAGTACATGTTTTTTAATTGTTTATTTATGTTTGCTTGTTTGTTCTATTTATATCATATCCTATTGTTTCATTTAAAATTAATTTTGTGTTACTTACTTACTTGTTAATTTTTTAATCCATTTTATCCTAGGTTTCTAATTTTCATTTCTTGTTTGCAAAAGCTTTGATTTTATATTTTATATAGGATACAGTGCTGCTAAAAAGTTTATGAACCCTTTACAAGTTTCTGTATTTCTGCATAAATTTGACCTGAAATGTGATAAGATCTTCATCTAAGTCCTAAATCTAGATAAAGAGAACCCAATTAAACAAATGATGCAATAACATAATAGTTTTTACATTTATTTATTGAGCAAAATTATCCAAAATTAAATATCTTCGTCAGAAAAAGTATGTGAACCTTTGCTTTCAGTAAGTGGTGCGACCCCCTTGAGCAGCAATAACTTCAACCTTCCACTTAAACGTTTCCGGTAACTGGTGATCAATTCTACACAAAGGGGTGGAGGAATTTTTTCCCATTCTTCCTTACAAAACTGCTTCAAGTTAGTGATGTTGGTGGGCTTCCTTGCATGAACTGTTCCTTGTAGGTCCTTCCACCAAATTTCTGTTAGGTTAAGGTCTGGGCTTTGACTTGGCACTTCCAAAATATTAAATTTCTTGTGCTTTAACCGTTTCTTTGTCAACTTACTTGTGTGCTTTTGTCTTGCTGCATGACCCACTTGTGGTTAAGTTTCAGTTCACAGACAGACACCCTGACATTGTCCTGTCGAATTTGCTGTTACAAGCCAGAATTCATGGATCTGTCAATAATGGCAATCCGTCCAGGACCTGAGGTAGCAAAGCAGCCCCAAACCATACTGCCACCCCCATGCTTCACTGTTGGGATGAGGTTCTTATGTTGGAATGCAGAGTTTGGTTTCCGTCAAACGTAACGATTTTCATTTAAATCAAAAAGTCCTATTTTGGATTCATCACCACAGAACATTCTTCCAGTAGGCTTTTGTCTTATCTACATGGTCTTGAGCAGACTTCACATGGGCAGCTGTGTTCTTTTTGGAGAGTAGTGGCTTCCTCCTTGCTATCCTGCCTGAACATTGACATTACTCCTTAGAAGTTACCCTGGGGTTCTTTGTGACTTCCCATAATATCATTTGTCGTGCCTTTGGAGTGATTTTTGGTGGAAGACCACTCTTTGGGATAGTAACGGTGGTGCTGAATTTCCTCCATAATAATTTGTTATTAATCACTGGTCACTCCTCTAGGGTGGGGAAAATGTGATGAAATGCCCCTCAAATTAAAAAAAATAGATGAAATGCCCACTAGGGTTCTTGGGTCTGTGATAAATTATGATAAATTGCCATTTAAGGTGTCCTTTCAACAGAGAACACATGATGCAGTGCCCTAAAGGGTGCCCCTGTGTGTGAGAAAATGTGAGGCAGTGCCCTATAGGGAGCAAGAAAAGGTGCAACAAAAAGTGACAAAGTGCCCATTAGGGTGCCCTTATAGTGGTGAACATGTGCTGCAGTGCCCTATAGCGTTCCCCTATGTGTGAGGAAACATGATAAAGTGCCCTCAGGGGTGTCCTTCCAGTGGTGAAAAAAAACGGTGCAGTGCCTTCCTGGGTGGCTCAATAGCAGAAAAAAAAACCCGAGTTATTGCCTAGGTGCCCTGAGGCGCCCCTGCCCCGCACACAGCCGGTGTGCACCACTTATTATTATTATTATTATTATTATTATTATTATTATTTTCTCCTCTGAGACCTGTCTCCATCTAGCGGTCCCGTGCGCATCATGAATCAACGCTCCCTCACCCTGTGAATATCCGCAAACCCATCGCGCTTTTGGCTCAGCTTGCGCATTGTCGTGCCGCTTCCCCTCCCTTCCACTTCCTCACTTCATCACGCGTTTTACACTTCAGTTTGGGGAATGACGAGAACCATTTCCAGCACGTGCTCTTCCCTAACCCTGGTCTTCATTTTTTTGTTTGTTTGTTTTCCCCTTTGAGTGTCATTGCATATTTAAAATTAACGCGCGCACGCCGCACAGTTCCTCAAGAGCTCCATTCTTCCCGCAGGACGAACCCGGTGCGTGGAGCACGTGACTCTTCTGGAGCCACAGAGCAGCTCGCGCTCCCGCCGCATGCGTGCATCTCTCTAACGGAGTCTCCAGCTTCAGGACGATCATTTGTTGCTGCTCAGATATAAACCCTTCTTTTTCTCCTCTTCTTCTCTCAACGCGTTTGCTTTTCCATTCCGGATTTTTTTGTTTTGTTTTGTTTGTTTTTGTTGTTTATTTTTTGTATCTCCGTTTCTGTGAGAGGGAATGGAGTAGAAATGCAGTGGTGACAGATGCGGAGAAGCAGGTTGCATTATTTTTCCACGCTTACACCCTGAGCACACTTTCATCAGGGTGGTCTTCTGCATATGGACCACTGGCACCCTGCGTTCTGGCACCGCGGAGTGTACCACTAACAGCATGCATGCGCTCGGCTCACTGCATCTCAACCGCTTCCTGACAGTGTCTGAGTGCTGAACTTGTTGCTGTAGAGCGCAGAACAATATCTGGGATACTTTTCTGCATTTTGGTTCGTTCTTTTTTTTTTTTTTTTTTTTTTGTTCCAGGAAAACAGCGGAGTCAATCAAAGAGTACAGTACAGTACAGTTCACGTCAAGTGCACGCGCTATTTGAATGGAGGTAAGACTGTTTCCTATTTTCAAACACACCAGATAAAGTGCAAATGCGTGCATTTTACTGTACTGCTCACCGAAAAGTGAAAGGAATCCGCTTTTTACGCACAAAAACGCAACTATCTGGCTTTCAAACTGGTCGATTTCTCTCCTGCAGTCTGTATTAGAGCTCGTTTAGCTTATATAATTTGTTAGACGCTTATATTTTGCGTCTTATCCACAGATGTCCTTTCACTCTGTCGTGGATCTCTGAGCGGGAAACGGAGCGTCGAGTCAACCCGAGTTGGACGAGCTTGCGCTACAGCTTGAGAGGTCAGCATGGCGGCCGGAGTTGCAGCCTGGTTACCCTTCGCGCGTGCCGCGGCTATAGGCTGGATGCCGGTAGCGAGCGCGCCCATGCCCGCTCCACCACGGGACAAGAGGCGCACGCAGGACGGCCTGATCATCCTAAACGTGAGTGGCACTAAGTTTCAGACGTGGAAGAACACGTTGGAGCGCTACCCGGACACACTGCTGGGCAGCACAGAGCGCGACTTCTTTTACCACGAGGAGACCAACGAGTACTTCTTCGACCGCGACCCGGACATCTTCCGGCACATTTTGAATTTTTACCGCACCGGGAAGCTGCACTACCCGCGCCACGAGTGCATCTCTGCGTACGATGAGGAGCTAGCCTTCTTCGGGATCATCCCCGAGATCATTGGAGACTGCTGCTATGAAGAGTATAAAGACCGCCGGAGAGAGAACGCCGAGCGGATTCAAGACGACGAGGACACCGATAACAACAACGACCTCGCGCTGCCGGACATGACGTTCCGCGAATCCATGTGGCGCGCTTTTGAGAACCCGCACACCAGCACCATGGCCTTGGTGTTCTACTATGTGACAGGTTTCTTCATCGCCGTGTCGGTCATGGCCAACGTGGTGGAGACGGTGCCGTGCGGCACGACGCCGAACCGCGCCAAGGATTTATCCTGCGGTGAGCGTTACGCGCTCGCCTTCTTCTGCCTGGACACGGCTTGCGTCATGATTTTCACCGTCGAGTACCTGTTGCGCCTGATCGCCGCACCCAGCAGGTACAAGTTTGTCAAGAGCGTGATGAGCATCATCGACGTGGTGGCCATCATGCCTTACTACATCGGCCTGGTCATGACGGACAACGAGGACGTGAGCGGCGCCTTTGTCACCCTCAGGGTCTTCCGAGTGTTTCGGATTTTCAAGTTCTCGCGCCACTCGGCCGGCCTGCGCATTTTGGGCTACACGCTGAAGAGCTGCGCCTCCGAGCTGGGATTCCTCCTCTTCTCCCTCACCATGGCCATCATTATCTTCGCCACCGTTATGTTCTACGCGGAGAAAAGCTCCAACGCGAGCAAGTTCACCAGCATCCCAGCGGCCTTCTGGTACACCATCGTCACCATGACCACTCTGGGGTAAGTGGCTGCGTTGACGTGTGCGCGCGTGTGTGTGTGCGCGTGTGAGAGGGTGTATGTGTTATGTGTGCGCAGGCGGATTAACAGTGCTCTGCTCCTGGATTTTCGGGGTTATGTTTGACATGAAAGAACCGCGTTGCCTGAAAGTCACATGACCTCCAGATAATCCGGCCTCATGGGAAATTATCTGCAGTCATCAAACTGGTTCAAAGTAATATCATTGCAGCTGCACTGGGGGAAAAAGTAGAACTATAAATAGAACGTATATGAAGGGTCTGGGGGAATCAATAAAATGAAAGAACTCAAAACACTCTCTCTCTCTCTCTCTCACACACACACACACACACACACGCACGCGCACGCACGCACACGCACGCACTGCACCTCTCTTCAGTCACCTCATACACACAGCACAGTTGAGTGCGCAAACAGCAAACGGATGCGCTCGCCTTTTTAGTATCTTGTGGCAGTTTGTAGCAGTGCTCTAACTGCAGTTCTCACAACATCACAAAGCCAGGAGGCAGCTGTAACAAGGCATGGAGCTGTTTCAGTAATAATCTCATATGGATGTGTTTTGCTGCTCTGTGCGTAAGTGCGCTCTCCGTGGTGCTGAAGCATTTGCCGCACTATCTTGTAGTTCTGAAACGCTTTACCGCGCATTGCCCGGCGGCTTTACTAACTCACAAGCCGGGAGACTTCCACTCGCCCACGCAGGCGTTGAGTCACCCTCTGGGCCAATCATCAAACTGTGCGCTCCGACACTCAGCCGGGGCTTTGATCAGCGCGCTTTGCAAGCGCAGTGCGGCTGCTGTCATAACATGAACTGCAAATGACAGTGCGCCTGGGCCAAGATGACAGACTACTCATAACGGGTCAGCGGGCTGTAATTCTGATTTAAAGCCTTTGAATGTTAAGCTCACTGAAGTGTGCATGTTCAGGCTGCTGACAAAGGTTTTTTTTTTCTACCTCATATCTTTCTGACTTCCTGTCTTTCCTACATTTGTCATCTGGCTGCTGTTACAACTGTGCAATGGTTCTATTTTCTATTCGCTATAAATTATGTTAGACAGCATCACGTAGCAGTGCCATCTCACAGTTCAAGGGTCTCAGGTTCGATTCTGAGCTCGGGTTACTGTCTGTGTGGAGTTTCGCATCTTCTCTCCGTGTTCAGGTGGGTTTCCTCTGGGTTCTCTGGTTTCCACCAAAAAACATACTGGTTATGCTAAATTGCCCCTATATGTGAAGGGGTATGTGTGTGTGCGTGTGTGTGTGTGCGAGCATGTGCTTGGTGCCCAGTGACATACTGGCATTCCATCCAGTGTGTATTCAGACTCAGCCTCATGCCCAAGATCACCAGATTCCTCACAACCCTGACCAGGATAAAGAACTTACTGAAGATGAATGAATTAATTGTGTGATGTTGCTTCTCTAAAAACATCAGTGGTAAAGGTTTCTTTGGTGGGCATTGAATATGACATATAAGACATTTGCATCACATAAGTGACCATGTGTTCCAATTCACACCACAGCCACTCCATAAGCAACACTGGTACCACATCATGCTTCAATATTAGAAAATATATGTGTATATATATATATATATATTGGTCATACATATAGCAGTAACTATAAAGAATAGGGTGACAGCAGTCAGTTCACCTAAACACATGACATGAGACAATGGGACACTACAGGCAAACAGTATATTTAGGTTAACCATCAAGGTGTGATGAGTATTATCACCGTACAAGCACTCTCTTCTTCACCTCCAGGCTGCACATCATTACATCGTTAGTTCATATCATAAGGACACAGCAGCATGCATGTGGTGGAATTTAAAGCACAAGTCGGGCAGCTCAGTGAACTGGTGTTAAGTGAAACACTGGATATTATCAGTGACAGCTGGGAGATGGGAGGATAAAAGCTCTATCTAACGATAGCTTGAAAATAAAACACACACTTAGGAAGCTACATTCATAATGTCTATTTTTTTTAAATGTTTCCCATCTGTAATGCTCTACAGACTTTTCTATGAATATAAAACATTCATTCATTTGCCAATTGTGTGTAGTTTGTACTTTGATTGGATAATGTGTGCTTAGTCTACGTACTTTTAATTTCTCCTCCAAAGACATTTTCGGGGGGGGGGGGGGGGGGGGGGGGGGGGGGGGGGGGGGGGGGGGGGGGGGGACGATTGAGTAAATAATCCACCTCGTTCGTGTTCATTACACCTCGATTGTATTGCACATGCCCCTTCTCAATAACTGCTGATGATTTTATGCTAGCTGGATTATATGCAAATATGCTGGATGAAAACTGATCTATATATGTAAAATAATGGCCCATGTTGATAAACTGGCACTGATATCTCTAGTTTCATGGGAAGCAGCATCAGTTTCGTACTGCTGATAGGGTGACAGGTCTGATATGGATACATTTAAAATAATAACCAAACTTTAGATTGAAAGAGAAGTGAAAACAGGCGGGAGAATTCTGAAACTGTGAGACTGATCAAAGAGGATCGCCACATTTCATTGTGTACAGTGAAAGTGCTTCCTGGTTGTCAGATTGGATGATATCAGTAAAGGAAAAGCAATTATAGTCCCACACTCAGCAGTGAGTTAATGGCAGGAGTCTGTGTGTGTGTGTATGTGTGTATGTGTGTGCTTGTGCAAGTGTGTAGGTCTTCGTCACTTGGGAGGGAGAAGTGACTCACAAGGGCTGGCTGCTAATGAACTGTGTCTTCCAAACAGCCACACAGCTGCAAGACCTCCGTGGTGCAGCCCCTCCTTTCATCTGCCTTCCACTGGGCCTGATCACAATGCACCATTACTTCTTTCAGCCCTCCTTTCCTTTCGTTCCTCAGCACCCATGGTGGAGGCTGAGAAAGGAAGAGGAGGCAGACACTGCATTAAGGCACTGAACCTAAATCATGGGTTTTCAAACCTTTTGCAGCTAGGAACGCCTTTAACTGTAATATCTAATCCCACTGCAGCACAGCTTTATAAGATTAGAATTCAAGAATTCAAATAATAATTTTTTCTATTTATTAGAAGATTTTTTTTTACCCTAAAATGCCCCCCACAAATTGAGTGTGTATTTGTGTGTGTGTGTGTGTGTGTGTGTGTGTGCCACATCATTATAATTATGCTATTAAATAGATCTTGAGATATAATGCATTGCTAAACCCTAATAATTACATGGTCAAGTTATTGAACGATATTAGGGTTTAGCCCACCTTTCTAATATCATGATTAGCTGTCACTCACTATTGGAATAATAAATATAATAAATAATGGTGGGTTGTGATTTCCAACCACTGTAACAAATAAAAAATCAATCAAAAATAAAATCACAGACCCCCTGTCTATGCTTCATGGACCCCACTTTGAGAACCACTACTCTAAATCACTGATCAGGTCTTTGCCTTCATTATCAGTTGCTCAGAGTGGAAATAAACTCTACACTTTTGGCATTTTAACATTTCTCCATAAGGCCAGAATTCACACCATCGATGTAACAGCTTGCTCTGTGTTAGAACTGGTGTTACATCTTATTCTTGGCAGCACTCCACTCCATCTCTTCAGTTAATACAGCATGACACTGTTTTTTCAACTGTTGCTCCCAGACCTCTTAGAAGATCAGAGTGGTTGAAAAGCGTAGCATCTTTAAAGGCGATAGAGCAGCCCATCAATGCCCTAGTCTAAAAGTTAATCCATTACACTTTCACACATTTCTGAGCTCCCATTCTAATCCTAACCCTCTTCAGAATCACTTCGGAAAGTAGAGAAGGACTGCCATTACTAAGCGCCTTTGCCCACTCGCAGATGTGAAACGCACAGAAATGTCCATATCACTTTTTAACATTAGATTTACTCAGTGGTGTGTGTAGGGTGACAAGGTTTTGTAAGTTGGAGGCAAAAGGAAATGAACCTCTACAGTGCAGTAGTGCATACTATAAACTCTTAGGGCTCCTAGTACATTCCTCATTCTTGTTACTACATAGCTTTTCTATTAGTTTCATCATAATTACAATACAAAGTATAATACGCCAATAAGCTGTGATTTTAAGCAACAAAAGCCATGTAACACTTGACGTAAGATGAAGATTAGACCAATCAATATGGCTCACACATGACAAGATTGGGGTAAAGGGTGGTGTTAGCAATTGCCCCTTTTCTTAAGATTTAATCTGAAGGAAATTTAACAAAATTCAATCACAGTGTTTTGACCAGGAGACTCCTGCAATTAGCCTTGGTCCCCCGGAAGGAACAAATTAAAATCAACCTAAATTTTTAACGTGAGTTTATTTATCTTCCAAAACTGTTTAGCGTGGTGTTTCGAGTGCAACACGAGTGCTGACGAAATGCAAAAGACACATTCGCTGAATAATTTTACTGAATAATTTTGTTTTACACCTCATGTTCATCCTCATGTCCTTTTACGTCATGTTCATCTACATGCAATTTGAACAGTGAATTCATAAAACTTGGACTTGTGAGCCAATAGAAAACATGAGTGCTCATGGTGGCCAGAAACAGAAACTACCCTTGTTTCACAAATGTTCCACAATATTGAATATAAATATAAATGAATTAATATTATATAGTGTTATTCCTTAATTAAATAAAAATTGTTGGCAAATTGCTGTGGTGTAAAAGGGAATGAAACACTTTAGGACTTGCTGTTATAACAAAATAATCAAATCCCGTCATTGATTATTATTCTGTACCCGCACACCCAATTGTATTTTATTCCTTACTTATATAACCTTACATTTGCACCCTGGAGAATTGAGTCACAAGGTGAAAATGTGTTTTGACTGCCGTTTTACCCAAAAGCAAACATTAGCTTATTTGTAATGGTGTGTTCAAGCTGTGAGACATAATACACTGTGTGGAGGTTTATCAGGTATTCTTGGCAAGCTGTTCTGTTGATGAGAGATATAAAGCATTGTGTCTGTTAGTGCTCTGTTGGATAAGACCCAGATGTTTTACCGTAGTGCTACAGATATTACCATTGCTAAAGCTGGTCTATCTGGTCATCAGTCGTCTAGATAATGTCTCTGCCTTCCCACTATCTAGATAACGCCTTTGCCTGCTAGCAACACGTCTTCTATGAGATAGCTAGGACAATGCAATCTCTCCTTCAAAATCCTCTCTCTCAAAATCTCCTCTCTCGCAAAATCTCTCCTTTCTGTTGTAGAAACAAGATAGGTAGGATAGGGTCTTGGTAGAATGTGACCACAGTCATTTAAAACGTTCTTCAGGATGTCTAGGAAAGTGATGTTGCAGGCACATTCTATTAGTAGTATTTTATACAGAGTACTGATACAATTGACATACACACTGTACACCCACTTATTCATGCAATTATCCAAATCATGCAGATACAGGTCAACAGCTTTTTTAAATATGGTCTTCAGCTGTTGTAGCCCATTTGCCTCAAGTTTTGATGTGTTGTGCATTCTGGGATGCTTTTCTGCTCACCATGGTTCTGAACAGTTGTTATTGGAGTTACCATACCAGGGTTCCTATCAGCATGAAGCAATCAGGTCATTCTCCTCTGACCTCTCAGATTAGCACTTTATTTCTGCCTATAGAACTGCCACTCACTGGATGACTCTTTTGAGTAAAAATCCAAGTAGATAAGTAGCTTTTGAAATACTCAAACTGTCTGCCAGCAACAACCATGCCAGAGTCACTGAGATTACATTTTTTTCCCCCAATTCTGATGGTTGATTTGAACATTAACTGAAGCTCTTGACCTGTATCTGTATGATTTTATGTATTATGGTGCTCTCATCTGATTGGCTGTTTGGTTAATTGCATGAAGATGTAGAGATGTACAGTTGTTCCCACCAGGGTGTGCACTATTGTGAACAAAGGTTTGGTTTTTGTAGTGTTTAGTGTTTACTGTTTAGTTTATTTACTGTATCAGCTATGTTCTGTATTTATTGACTTTTTTTATTGTCTGTCACTGTTACTTATCCCTTTGTCTGAAGTTTTTTTTTTTTCAGATTTACTGTAGCACCATGATTCTGGGAAATTACATGTTGTTCCTAACATTACATCTGTATGTAGGAATGACAATAAAGCCTACTTGACTTCATTTCAACAATGTTTAACTGACTTCCGCTTAACATTTTGGTTATATCCCAAGCCTGGATTTCAACCTCAGCTCAAAGTTTAATTCTTTAAATGGAGTAAATATGTCATAGTGGGCATGTACTGTGCTGGTCTGAACACCTCTCATTTTTCCTAATAGAGTCATTTCTGGCCAGCTTAATTAAATCAGCGGCACTTTAATTGACTTATTCACTGTCAAACGCATCAATTATATGAGCAGCTGTCACAGTTAAAGTCATGCAGACAATATGAGAATGATAATATGAGAATGTACGAGCGGGAGCAAAGAAGAAAGTGAGAAATTCATTAAGTGCATCAGTTGCATATGATGTATGTTTTAAATGAAATGTCACTTGCATTTGTCCTACATTCATCCATCACTCTGGAAGAGGCCATATGCAGTAGATCTTGTCTCTGTGTCTCTCTCTTTCACTCATTAGCTGTTTCTTCCCATAGTGGCTTTTACAGTCACTCTGCTGCAGGGTTCATAAAGTGACATAATGAAGGTAGATAAGAGAGAGCGCATAATGGACTAAACGTGAGTTCATCCCACCTTTATTAACTTTCACTGGGTCAGACTAGGTTAGCCAGCTGCAAAAAAGGATGAATGCTCAATTCTGATTGGTCATAATGCATTTAATAATTTTCTATAGCAGCAGTTCTGACAGTAGTTTCAGCTGCAGGGTTTATATAGATGTACTCGTTCTAATACGTTACGTTTCTACAGTAGCAATAGATTTAAATAGATTTAAAACAAAACACAAGTTCACACTTGTGAAGCCAAATTGATTGATTTAAAAACATTTGCAATAGTTGATATGGTGAAGTTCTCTCTGAAGAGATGTTTATTTGTCATTTTTTGAAAGTAGGCTCATTGTCAAGTGCTTTGTAACAGTCATGGGTAAAACTGTAACTTTCCGACAATGGAAAGTGCTCAGAACAGATGTCTTTGCAGTTTCTTGGTAACATGACACAAGGCTGGTGAGGGATGGACCATTTATAGCTGTTTTAATCTAAGTGACAAAAGGGACTAACTTGTTTAACAGATGTTCCACAACATTAAAAACAAAACAAAAAAAAAAAAACTACAAATGGAAAAAAGGTATGTCTTTTTTTTTTTTATCTAATTAAAAAAATACAAATGTTGGCAAACTCCTGTGGTATAAGAGGAATAAAAGTCGGGCCACATCACATCATCCCGCTGTTGATTACTTTCCTAGAATTAACATCTCCTGTCATGTTTCATTCCTTACATATTAAACTGTAGAGGACAATTAAGAATGGATGTATTGATCTGAGAGCTTGGTTCAGTCTTGGTTCCTTCAGAGGTAGCATGAGGTAGCCCTATGGTTAGGGCACGGGTTGAAATGTAGAAGGGGTTCATTAGTGTGTCTGATAGGCAGTTCTGGTGTGGGATTACCCTCATTAGCACACCCTGATTAGCCTGGGCATAAAGAGACATGGTCCACAGAAAGGTAATAATGCCACCTGTATTATTGATAGCCTCTCAGAGACTCTTATCCTGAGACACAGATACAAGTAAAAAATGGCACAATTCAGGATTTAAAATGGGCTATATTGTTATAAACATTTCTACAGTGGTAACACAGTAGTCCCTTGAGCAAGATTGCTCGCTGTGGGTAATGATGATGTTTGCTTTTGAAAGTACGACAACCTCTCCAGGGACAGATCATTTTGGTCAGGACATTTGATTAGCTGCCTCGAGACAAAATGAGGCTCAAGTGATGTGATATGAAAGAAGAATATAGCCTGTTTGACTTACAAATTAAAAATGTATATAATAATATTCGAAGTGAACAGTGTTGTAATCAACAATATCTCAACTGAGTGACTATCCTGACTAGGATACAGGAACAACTTGTGACCATAGATTCTGGTGGGGCAGAAAGACATTAAGTAACGACAAAGTCTCAATGTAAATTAAGTCAAGAGGCCATTACAACTGACTTATGCTATGGCTAATATCTAGGGAATTTTTAGAGCAATGCTTTATTAGGAACTTGTGAGTTGACAATACTTGAATGAACTTGAACAAACAAATTATATACACCAATTTTCAAAGAACAGAACAATGTAGTTGGGTCTAAAAGCCAGAACCCCTAGCACATATGTTTAGCCTAACAAAAAGTCAAACAATACAGCTCCCTAAGTTGATCTGACATTACACTCCCACCTCACTTTTTTAATGTACGTCATTTGTAAAGAAAATTACCTTGGCGTTCTTTTAGATGCACAGACTTTTCAATCACAGCATTACAGAAATCAGAACTTAAAATTTTATAAGCAGTTGGTTGTAATTTTGATGGTTTCTGAGGGGTGGCTTAGTGGCCAGCACAGCTGCCTCGCACCTCTGGGGTTGGGGGTTCGAATCCCGCCTCAGCCCTGTGTGCACATAGTTTGCATGTTTTCCCCCGTGCTTCAGCAGTTTCCTCTGGGTACTCTGGTTTCCTCTCCAGTCCAAAGACATGCATTATACACTGATTGGCATTTCCAAATTGTCTGTAGTTTGTAAATGGGTGTGTGAATATGTGTGCGATTGTGCCCTGCAATGGGTTGACACCCTGTCCAGGGTGTGTCCCGCCTTGTGCCCCAAGTTCCCTGGGATAGGCTCCAGGCTCCCCACGACACTGTGTAGGATAAGCAGTATGGAGGATGGATGGATGGATGGATGGTTTCTGAGTGCAGAAAATTGCATTTCAAGACACGTTAACAGCCTAGCTAGTGACATAGCTAGCTAGATAAGAGTGTCGATTGAATGGATACTTTTTTCCTTTTGTACATTCAGATGTGCTTATGAAAGATATTAAGCTGTGTTTCATATGGCAGATGTGGTTTCCATTGCCAGAGTATGCGAGATGAACACAAAAGGTAATGTTACTCACTGTCCTGTCCACTACCCCTCCCCCACTCATAAACAAAACATTCATAGAGTGAGTATGGGGCAGTGTGATTCTTACCCCAATGAGCATCTGTTAGCACTTGTTTCAGTTCCAATTTTTGACTACTAGGTGCAAAATTTGCTCTACCAAGTTAAATGGGGTGCTGAGCATGCTGCTCCACAGTTGTGCAACATCTACAAAGGTGACCAAATCAATGGAACATCGGCATCTGTTAATTTTTTTTTTTTTTTTTTATCGTGGCTCACTCAGAAGAGGTCATTTCAGTGGAATTAAAAATGCATGGAGTTGTGAAGGAGGGCTTGATGAAGATTAACGTTTGTTGAATGACTGATATATGTGGTTGAGTTCTGCCGCACCTACCCCTATCGACAAGCCACCACTGCTAGGACATCAACATTAAAATGTTTGGACAGATTTTGCAGTTTTAGTAGAGTTTTCCTGTATTTCTCTCAATGAGGCTCCATTATGCTCTGTTCTTACATAAGCAACATTTTTTTCTAGTTCCCTAAGTAACTCCATTTATCATAATACAATCACTAAAAAAAAAAAAAAGAATGTATGTGTATAGGAAATGCTCATGAATGTGATTTGCCTTTTCTTCAAATGTACCTCCATAAACTTAGGGAAAATTCACATATTTACAATTTATTTTGATTTAATTTAATTTTAATGTATTTATTTCTGTAAAGCTGCTTTGTGACAATGCCCATTGTTAAAAGCGCTATTCAAATAAAATTGAATTGAATTGAATTAAAGATGTTTAAACCATTACTTGGGTTCTATTTTGAGTCTGGTTCCTCTCATGGTGTTAGCTCAGGAGGTTTTTCCTCTCCTCCATCGCCTCTGGCTTGCTCATTAGGGATCTAAGTCTACATCTGGATTTCTATAAAGTTGCTTTGTGACAATGTCTATTGTTAAAACTGCTATACAGACAAAATTTAATTGGATTATCATAGTGAGAAAATATCGATGGACAGCAAAATGACAATATGACAACTGTGACATTTGTTGATGGCTGCAATGTTTTGCTAGCAATCCTGCAGAAAATGATAATTAAAAATATCAAATGCTAGCTTTGTGCCAGAATGAGGCTAAACTGACCTAATTAGCAGATGCTTAGATCAAACTGTGGCCCAGTGGCACAGGAGGTAGTGTTGATCTGTCACAACCCCATGGTCCAGGCTTGAGATTGTAGTCTGTGTGGTTTTTCATGTTTTCCCCCTGCCCATGTAGGTTCCCTTTGGGTTAATGTAATTTCATCCCACTGTCCCAAAACATGCCAGATTGGCTACTATTTTGCCCCTAGGCATGAATGTGTGTGTGTTGCACTGTGATGAATTGGCATCCCATCTAGACTGTATTCCTGCTTTGCTCCCAGTGACTCCAGATACAGTGCCAAGATAAATCGCTTACTGAAGATTTTTTTTTTTTGTGTGTGTGTATGTCTTTCAATGTCTTTTATCTAATTTGAGCATTGAATTGAGGAAGGACACAAGACTGCATGAGTGTTCTCATGAATGTGAGTGAATGTAGGCTATTAGATGTATGTTGGCTCTTACCGGATTAGATGGTTCTAGATTATCTGAATGACTTGTGCATTAGCTCAGTCGTGGTAACACAGAGAGAACATAATGAAGTAATTAAAGTCTCTTTGTCATGCGGAATAATCCCTGCGGCGATCGCGTGTGACTGCACGGATGTTCATCCATCCGTATGACTCCTGCACCACCACTGAGAGCCTAAATAGGCCCTTTCTCTTGCTCTCTCTCTCTCTCTCTTTTTAAGTGTGTTGGGAAATATGATGAAACACAACTCAATTTCTATAATCAAAGAACTTTCTATTGCTTCATCTTCAGTGTATTAAGTTACCAAACTGCTTATCTTACATGTTGTCCTAACATAAACCTTAGAAGGATTGTGTTTTTATAGCTATACAACGCATTTGTACATTTCTTACTAATGATGTATTAGTAGCAAACATCTGGCTTATAATGCACATAGCTAAAAATAAGGTCAAATTCTCAAATTGCTGTAGTGTAAGCAGAATAAAACACTTCGTGACATGCTGTTATAGAAAAGTCATCAACACAATCTGCTTTTCCGAGTCTAGAGATAACGGCATTATGCTAGTAAATGTTAGTAAGCTAGCTAATGTACAGTAATGTCAGTTGTCATGGTTGCCTAACAATGAATTTAATTGATTTAATGAATCTTCATTAAAATGGTAGTGTTATTTAGAATTAAAGTTAAAGCATGAAGTTAAGAGAAGAAATTATGGATGGAGCTTTTATGGCGTATAGATTAATGTAATAGTAATTGTACTAAATAAGAGTTTAAGTGAAACTGTCTTGGCTTCTAAACAGATAGGATTTTTCTGTTATTTGACCCCTGATGTCATCTATAAGATAAATTCATTCATTCATCTTCAGTAACTTCTTTATCCTGGTCAAGGTCACCTTGGATCTTATCCCAGAAACACTGAATGAAAGACAGGAAGACAGTTCATCACATGGAATTATATGCATCACACCTCGCACAATTTAAAGCCAATCCACCTACCAATATGTTTTTAAGAGATATAAGAAAACCTACACAGACACAGAGAGAACATGCAAAACTCTGCACAGACAGTTGCTTGAGCTCAGGACCGGATCCAAGGCCCTCGAACTGTGAGACAGCAGCACTACCTGCCATGCCATCTCACAGCCTATAACACAGATTGATGACCAAATATCAGTAACTGGCTTGCTGAAGTTTGTGAGCTCTTGAGGCACATGAGCATGCTTCCGGTGGACATGGAAGCTCATGGTGTGTAGCATCAGAATTGACTTTTGCTCAGAGACCCTGATGGGTCAGGAATGGCCTTTAGCAAAGAAAATAGTTCAATAACCTGCACACTATGTACAGTACTACAGCCAGGAAGATTTGATTTAAAGTTTAAAGATAAAACTGCAAAAGATGCCAAACCTTAATTCAGCCGTAGCGACATCTGAAGTGTTTTCCCAAGCCATCACATTTTTTTTGTACATTTTTACCATACAGTTTCTTGAATGTATGCACTTTAGAGGATGCAGCATGAGACCGTCTAGCTGCACAGTCTCTCCACAGACAGTATTTTAACCTGAATGTCTAATGAGGGTGCCTAGAGAAGTGTTCAGGACAGGAATAATGAGTTTACCTAGAGAGAGAGAGAGAGAGAGTATAATGACCTTGGTTGGATTCCAAGAAGGAAGAAAGAGTGTTTTAAAAAAAAAGCTTGACTTATACACACACACGTGTGTGTGTGTGTGTGTGTGTGTGTGTGTGTGCAATGGACTGGATATGTTGAAGAGAAAAAATGGACACTCACTATTAATCAAAACACCAGTATTTAATGTAAATCTCAGTAGATACTAGAGAAACAGGCCTAAAGCAGAGACTCATGCACCAAGCGGAAGGAGTGTGCCTTCACTATATTTAGTACAATTAATATAGTATTCACATCAATTATTATAAACAGTAATAATAATTTGTGTTTGTTTTTCTTTTGTCGATGTGTGAGGCTTTGTGTGAGCAGTTCTGTTTCCCAGCCTGAACAAATCACACTTTTTGTTTTTTGTCAAGGTGAATCTGGTTGGCTGCCTGTTTGTTGATCTGTGTGATTTAGGCTCAAATGGAGTGAATCAGTGGAAGGACACTGTGTAGCCATTGCAAGTGAAGCAGAACACTAAGACACACACACGGACACACACATACAGACTTGCACACAAACACACAGACTTGCACACACACGTACACGCACCCGCAAGTCAATAGTGGATGTGTGGACTTATGGTTTACTTTAAAAGGGTACACCGAGAGAAAGTTCCATTTTAGATCAAATGTTTAAGCCTGCCTAGTACAGCATGTGTATCCCTTAGCCACACACACACACACACACACACACACACATTAAAACCCTCCAGAGGATATTATCTAGAGATGTTTTGTGGTATGATTCCAGCATTAAAGCTCTAAACTCACTGTGGTTACTCTCCTCCTGTATTCCTCACACTTTTTCAACTTTTCTTCATCTCTCTTCATCTCTCGTATGTACGAGAATCAATACAACTCATATTCTACAAAATAGAACAGTGAAAATAGTGATATTCTTATGCTACAGTAACATGCTCCTATAGCTAACATAAGGTGTGTATGACATAACAGCATACAGAGACTGTATGTAATATGATAATGCATAATATAGTATGATAGAACCAAGGGTGGAAAAAGTACTGAGAAATTATACTATACTAGTTCCTACTTTTAAATGTACTCAAGCATAGAAAATTAAAAAAGTTTTTAATTCGTGAAATTAAGTGATGTCATTTTTTTTTTTAAAAATAAAACTGTTCTAAGCAGTCTTATATGATACTTTTCCTAAAAATATCATTCAGACTGTAAGTTTGCTGGTCCTGTGTATGACTCACACGACATAGCTTGCTAATGAATTAATCAGGAAATAAAATATCATGCAAATAATGAATATTTACCATATTTAGCTAGAGTTTAAGTTACTGCCTAGCCAATTACATTACTTACTGAAATCAATGCTAGTCTAACCTGGAATTAGCAAAGAAAACAGGCTGACTTAGTTAAATACAGCCACTTAATGTTAGCAAATTATTGAAACTTACCCCAGGATGCTTTTTCATATAAGATGGACTCCATTCCTTCTAAGGAGACAAAAAAAGTCGCCTCATTTTAAACGAGTCTTTGCTTAGTCCAGCATATTGAAACTGAGGTAGGGCCAGGAGTGCTCATCCTCAAGTTCCACACTGCAGTCTGGTGGCTCATCTACAGCTGTAGTGTTTACTACATTGTGTAGTATGAGCAGGTCACCACAGATGATGAACTGGCACAATTCTTGATAGTTTGTGAGCCCTTTCTATTGAGTCATTGGCGAGAAGAGAGGAGAGGCCTTTGAGAATTGTAACGAGCACTTTGAAGGTTTAAAACAATGTAAGGAGTGAAAAGTATGTTTTTTTTTTCTTAGAAATGTAATTAAGTACAAGTACAAGCATGTAATTTAACAACACTATACCTGTGGGAAATCAAAAGTTTATAGGGAAAAATACAATTTTGACAATGCATACCATTCTTCAGCCACTACAAGAATGTGGTATGAACATGCAGGTAATTGCCCATTGCTTGAATTAGAGAAAAGATTTTCTTAAGATTCCAATCCCATTTGCCTGGGCAAAGTGCCTGCATCGACAAGAACAGCAGCAACAATTACTAGTGCTCTTGTGTGGGCAGGAAGTGTAACCTTCACGTTCAGTTTTCTACATGCATCATAAATTCAATTTATTCAATATTCTAGTTTTTGTTCATAGTTTTATTTAAGTTTCTTCTGCAAAAAAGATGGAAAAATCTCATGAGTACTGGGTTGCTGAAGGGTCACATCCTTAGCAGCCAATTATAATGTTACAACACTAGAATGCTGTAATAAAAGAGTTTTTCCACAAGGGCTGGGTGACATCATGATTTACTCTATACCACAGCACCAGTTCACCAATTGATTGCTGTCCATTAATATAACAGCTCTGACAGTATTTTAAGAATTTGTTGGTATTTAACAATGAAAAACATCACCTGGTCTTTTTCTAATCTTCAACTATAGTTTCGCTGAGCTTGTGTCCACGGTAAACACAGATTCCTGTTCTTGGCTGACAGGAGTTGAACCCAATTTGGTCTTGACGTGTTTTGCATTCTGAGATGCTTTTCTGCTCACAGCGGCTGTAAAGAGTGGTTATTTGAGTTACTGTAGACTTCCTGTCAGCTCAAACTAGTCTGGCCATTCTCCTCTGACCTCTCTCATCAGCTAGGTGTTTCCATCCACAGAACTACTGCTCATGGGATGTTTTTTTTTTTTCCACACCATTTTGGTGCCCCATCTGGCACCAAAAAACTATGCCATGGTCAAAGATCGCATTTTTTCCCGATTCTGATGTTTGACGTGAACATAAACTGGAAAAAAACTGCAAAATTGCTGTTCCTTTTTTCTACCCAAATTAGTTTTGGGTTAGTTTTATAATTGGGGCAAAGCACCTACTGAGGTGGTTATATAGAAATGCATGCTCTAATGATCACTGGTGATCCCATGGGGTGGTTGGTGTAGCTCTGCATAGTTTTAAACTTAAAAACAGAAAATAGCAAAGGAAATACTAGAAAAGCAGGTATGATAACCAATGTTAACCACTGAAAGATTGTTCTAATATTTATTTATGGCAGATTAACAAGGCTAAGTATGCTGGCTTGCTAACTAACTGGTTCACATAGGCATTTCCTGTGTATTTAGGTAGGACTACTTGTTTGAATCCACCTTTGTCCTTGGTGTTCTTTTTTTTCTTCAATTTAACCACTGGTAACTGCTCTGTCTTCCCCAACTACAGATGTCCTGCTGTAACTCACGATAAGGTTAGCCATGAGATTAAAGGCAGTGGAGGTCAATGTGGACAGAGGGACGGTAATAGGAGAGTGATTGAAATGAAGCGAGAGGGAGAAAGACAGTGAGATTGACGACGTTTAGAGTGTTGTATGTCACTGGAACATGTTCCCCTGAAGACACAGAATCCACTTACCATCTAATGTCCTCTCTCTGGCCCTCTCCTTTGCTGGTAGATGGCCTATGATTGTGCACACACATACACACACACACACACACACACACACACACATACACTCCCACACACACTCCCACACATACATTCACACACACATGCACGGTCAACTGGAAGTCACAGGACACTGTGCTGATACACTAAATAATCTGCCAGTCACCGTAAACAGACTCAAGAGCAGTCACCACATGGACATTGGAAATGGGATTGGTTGAGTCTGGCTGCCACACACACATACACACACACACACACATCTCAATACAGCCTGTTATATCTCGTAATGTCCTTGACACAGGAAGAATGGAGCGTCTTTAAAATTTGTTCAGGTTGTGCTCTTTAATCCCTGATAAGTCTACTGAAAGCAGGCAGAAAGAGGCTGAGAAGATGCAAGTCTCTCGCTGACTACTATCTCGACCTCATGTTTTAAATATCAGACCTCATTTTTCTCACCACCTGACATTCAACAAACTTGCAAACTCTCTCCGTCTGTCCGGCCTTGATAGTGTCTACCGCCTGCAAGATCACTCCGGTAACCTAATTATCATACACATACACACTCACACACATGCTCGCTGACAAATCACCTTGAGAAAACGTTCACAAACATTTGCCTCAGCTTCCCAGGGGAAAAATAAGATGTGCACATTTTTTACAGGGAAAAAAAATAAATCAAATTACCAGGGGCAAACAAGCTATTTTTAAGAATGCACTCTAGGTTATCGGGGTTCTAAGTGTGTTATTAAAAATTGTGCATGCATGTTAGAGGAGGACAGTAATTATATTACCGCAACTCGATGCCCTATCTTACTTTGTTATTAAATTGGTTCTGGTTTACAGTGCATAAAATCTCCAGTCGCATTTTTTGTTGCTGATGAAAAAGTGCTATGCAAATGTCTTCACACCAGCAGCAGTGACACAGTTTTAAGTGAAGTAGGGCGTGAAGGTTCTGTAGTAGAGCAAGAGTATGCTGCAGTCTGCTATTGTACTTAGTGTCTTATTTTAGCCTCCGCTCTAAACGAGCTATACTTGCTCAAGAAATCCATAGGTGCCAACATTTATGGTTTAGCCGTAGCATTTTCCACAGTTTTCTGTTGTTGTTTTTTTTTAACAGTATTCAGAACAAATGTGAATAAATTTCACCCAGTGGGAAAGGACGTTCTATATAAATAACATACATTTGCTTCTGGGAGTGCTTACTTTCACTTCAGTCCAACATTATCAAAGTAAACTCTGACTACTGAATTCACAAGTCTTGTGAGCCCATGGAGTCCAAGTGGGCAGAACTGTAGTATCTTTTTTAAACCCCATTTTCAACCAATTTGGTCATTTGCTAATCACCACAGCTAGCTCTCTATCATACAGCAGCAAACATGCTTCATCCGAGACACATGAAATCACCACATCTTTTCAGACTGCTGCTCATGCTACATCACAATGCATTTGAACACACTCAGAGGAAAGCGCTATCTGCCTTCTTCAACATAGATGAGCTTATAGATGCCCACAATTGATTAGTGTTACTGTGATAGACAGGCGAGACAGCAATGCCACCTCACCCACCCAGAGGATATGGTCAGTTACACTCTCTTAGGCTCATGGTCGTGAATGGGGTTGTCGTCTTTGGGGGAAAAAAATGGACAGCTATTTCCTGTTCCCTTATAAGAACAGGACTGAAGTAAAACCCCTTTATGAATCTGAGAACTCAATTATATGTAAGTGAACTATATATACACTTATATATAAACATTTATATTGCTGTTATGCCTGGTGTAAAACACTGTCATAAATTATGTCCCTTTAAGTCCAGCTGTATAGCAGTGGCATAATTACTGGTAATTGTCATGATGGTTGCTATAATGTTAGATGTCATAAAAGCTTGTGATATGTGTGTAACCAAACATTATCACTAATGCAGTTCTCTTGGCAATTACTTGGTATTGTTAACATGACACTATTATATTATTGGCTATAAACCATTTATATAAAAATCATGGGAAGTCATGACATCATATGACTTTTTCCAAGATTTATGTTTTTCCAAGGTTTATGGTGGTTATGGTAATATCAGGCTTACAATGCAGGACCTAAGTTACAGGAATGAGCTAGTTATAACATAAAATATTACATGAAACTGGTCCTAAATCATTATTTAAAACATATGACAGCATATGATGTTAATGACGTGGTTATGTCAGTCTTATGTCACAGGGTTGAAGGAAAGTGCTGCTGTGATTCTCTATTACCAGATTCACAGGGTAATTTAATGTATCTTATTCATTGATATGGTCATTGGTTTCCGTTTGGGCTGTAGATGTGATTTGTAGCTTGCAGTTGGCAGGCTATGAACCTGCTAAGATACTGCTGATGTTTGTATATGTGTGTATGTGTTGGAGCAGGAGATATCTTTTCTGAAATCTCTCACTCTCTCTCCCTCTCTATATGCTTCAGTCCCCATCAGCCTTTGTGACGACTCAGCCAAAACCAGCTCAAAAACAATTTAGCCGAATCCTCGACACGCCTTTTAGATACAAGAAATGAAATAATAGCAAGGCTGCCAAGGATCATTGATCCACAGCCACCTCTGAATACCAATGAAATGCCATTATGTGGGGATAAATACATTGCTCGACTGCTGTGGGCTCCTCACTATGCACACACATACACACACGCACACATATACACACAGATAGATCAAACCACAGGACAAGACGCCAGCCGACAGAAAAGCGCTCGGAAGCAATGGCGTGGGACGGCCTGCAGTTTCGAGCATTTGGCAGGAACATGTGCTGTTTTTACGCTTTTCTATTCTGAGAGGATATCATGTGATCGTTTGTGATTTAGAAGTGACTTTCCTTGTATCAGGGTGGCACGATGATGCAGTGCGTAGTGTTGAGGCCTCACAGCTCCAGGGTATGGGGTGTGAGCATAGGTTCAGGTTACAACAAGGCACACTTTACCAGCTTCTGACGAAATAACCAAAGTATTTAATAAATGCTGGAAATGTACAGTATATCTGTAGTTAACATAAAGCAATCTGAATTTTTTTGGAAGCTCTGGACATTTTGCCATATCTGTGACAATGATGGCATCAGTACAATCGCAGACAGACGGAAATAAAATGTGCAAATAAGATATGGGCTATGGCTGTTGGATGAAAAAAAAAAAGGTTTCTCTCTATTATGAATATATATTGAGACAATTTTCTTCCTATTTCTAACAAACTGTGTCTTATTATGAGTGATAAACAGATCCTGAGTTATGAAACCCAGAAAACAAAAGAGTGCAAAATGCCCCCAATTTGTTTTCATAAAGGTTAAAGGTTAATGTGATTAGAGATCAAGTGGCTGAATTAATAGCAAGATTTATAAATATTGCATAAAAATGTGCTTGGGCATTATTCAAATCCTTGGCCTCTGGCCAGTGTTAGAGAATTTGCTCCTCAGCTATTATTAAATATTGAGGTCATTCTTACCCAATTGCTGTGGTTCTGTAGTCTGACTCAAGGCCTTGTAGGTAAAAGCTTGTTTTTTCTCACTACTATTGTCCACCTTGTGTTAGTGAGTACGTGAGCAGAATCAGCCAGTAAAGCAGTCATATGGTGTGTGATTTAGGCCTCTCTGAGATGCCATTATGGCTGCAAGGCAATGTGGACTTCTGATTCGCTATAAATCTGTGGCCTTAAATCATCAGTGCTCCTACTGACCAGTAGAAGTGCAGTAAAGGGAAAAGGAAATTCAATGGCAGGTTCAATTTAGAAATTCAACGTGAGGTTTTTGTAATTTCATATGCATACAGTAGGTTTGCATAAACACACACACACACACACACACACACACACACTAGGTTGTTATATAGTTCATTTTCTAGATCTACTGTACTCGGTATGTATGAGTAAATGTTTGGTAAACTGTGGAGAGGACAGGAAAAAACTCACCTACAATTCGCAGAGAGAAATAAAACAAAATAGAAAAACAAAATAAAGTCATTAACAATACTTGTTTGTGAAGTAGATTCGAGACAAAGTTTAGGTGGTGTTCCCTTTAAAATCATTAGTCAAAAGAGAGGATCACTCATTAATTCCTAGCCAGTCCCCAGCGTCTCTCTGCCTCTATTCCCTACCTGTTTTCACTATTAATTAATTAGATCATTAATACAGAGTAAACACTAGCAGGTACAGCTGAAAAGGCTTTGAGTTTCAGCTTAAAACTGGAAACAAAGATTTGTCCAGCTTTGGGAAGTGTACAGGTTTATAGAATGGTTTTATAACACCACATTAACCAGCGCTGGCCAATGATCCTGCCTCTCAGAACCTGGATTCCCCAAGTTGCCAGTAAAGTACTAGAAAATTTGACTGTGAAATAGTCAGTAGTAATTAATTTTTTTGTAAAACAAACAACTGTAAAACACATTGATAGTAAAGTACTGTAATGTCTTACGTAGTATAAAATAACACATAATGCAGTACATTTGCTCATTTGGCTGATGCAGGATACAGTTGAGCAGAAGGTTAAGGGTCTTGCTCAAGGACCCAACCATGGCAGTTTGGTGGTGCTGGGATTTATATACACAAACTTCTGATCTGTAACTCAAAGCCTTAATGACTGAGTCATCACAACTAGCTTGCACTGATTCAGTTACAGATCAGAAGTTTGTGTTTTCAAATCCCTGCACCGCCAATCTGCCAGGGTTACGTGCTTAAGCACATGCTTCAGCTCAGTCGTATCCTGCATCAGCCAAATGAGCAAATGTACTAGATTATGTGTTATTTTATACTGCGCAAGACATTACAGTACTGTAAATATGTCTTAAAGTTGTAAATACAGTACTGTAAATATGTCTTACAGTTGTTTACCGTAAATTTTACAGGTTGCCAGGTAATTACTGTAAACTTTTGAGCAATTTTTTACAGTATGGTTATCTTTCATGCAAGATTTCATGTAAGATTGCGTTTTCTCATCAAGCCAATCGATGTTCCCCACACTCCATGATGTTGAGTTATAGATACTGACATTAATATAGGAAAAGAATCAATGATGGGGTAGTGTAGTGCATCCCAACATGAACCAGACTTACTGTTACCACCATAAAGTTGACTATTTTTCAATAATTGTCTTTAATAAGACAAAGAATGCAGCTTGTTTTGTTACAGAGAAACTGAAAAGCCCTTTCCTATGGTGGATCAACTTTACCACTGACTGTAACAAAGCGCCGACGCTGGAGACTCCTTCCAAAAACACTAAATAAACATTTAAAAAATGTTTAAAAAAATTTACGCAAGTGTTTTAAACCCATTTGAGTGGACCGTCCAGCACACAAGTCCCTATATAAGTCGTTACTATGGAAATGAGATCTATGAAACACATTATGAGCTTAAAGACAAAGCCTATGGTGAGTCCATGAACTTGGAGAGATAAATTGTTTTCTGAAATTAAAGTCAGTAGTATTATATCAGGAAGGTGAAGAAACTAAGACAATTGCATTAAATGAGGCAGAGAGAGTGCGGTAAAAGAATAGAGAGAGAGAGAGAGAGAGAGAGAAGGAGAGTTGCTGCTACAGCTGTTTTATTAAGGGAAAGCAATAGACATGTTTTTTTTTTCCTAATAAAGTTAGGCATGTAGTCTTCTCTGTAAATCATCCCAAGAGAGAAGGGGAATAAGCGAGATGCATTCTTCTCTAGTCGTCTGGGGTGTCCAGGAGACAAGCCTCCTTCTGATTTATATTTATGACCATGGTCAGCAAATAGAAATCTCTCTGTAGTTACACTCATTCATAAATTCATAAGTAGTGCTCTCTGTAGTAGCTACATGTTATTAAATAGCCCACACGCACACAGAGGAAAGTGCTGACAAATGGACAAACAGTGTGGTTCTGTATGCATAGGTGTGAGTAATAGGTGGAAATGGGTTGCTGGATGGCTGGGCCAATGTGTGTGTGTGTGTGCGTGTGGGGCATGGGGGCTGATGAATACACCAGAGCACACATTTCAGCACAACTCAGCGCTTTTCTCCTGATGTTAAATCGCAGACAGCCAGATTAATGAATCTCCTCGAAATCAGATTAAAGACTTAAAACTCAGAGCTTGCATCATGTACCAGACAACCATGTCTGTTTTCCTATCTTTGTGAGGACCTACTATAACATATATAACATACATAACATATTGCTGTAGCCAATAAATGATATTGATTTATATATATATATATATATATATATATATATATATATATATATATATATATATATATATATATATATATATAAAACAATTGGAGAAACAACTTACTTTCCCTCTAAAAAAATCATTCGTATTGATGCTTTGTGGTTGCTCTGTGGCTAGTGGTAGGGTGAATACTGATGGTCATGAATTCTACTGATTGCTGGTATAATTTAGTTGTCTCTGCTAGGAGGTAAACCCATAGATGGATCTTGGCAACAACAAGTTATTTACCTCACACATCTTATAGACCTCCCTGAATTGGAATCCTATTACAACCCTGAGGTCTGAATTGAAGGGGACAGTGGGTATGTGCAAATCTAAGAAGATAAAAGAGCTCCAAGTGCCGTTACAGGAAAAGTCTGTGTTACTATTCTGCCCTTGGCTTCATTCAGTATTACGTGTAGAGTTGGCAGTACCATTTTGATAGGTAAAATACACAGTCTTAATTATTGAAAAGTTGCATTTAAATAAAGCAGTGTCTACACACAACCCCCCCAAAAATTATTATTAATTTCCTATATAGATTTAGTTCATTTTCATAAGGTCACTGCATAAGTATTTTTGGACTAACTGAGCTGTAACTGAGCCTACATTATGCAAAATAGGATCATATTAACAGGATGCCATTCACTGCTGGATTTTTTCCTTGAACTCTGTGCAGCTTCTTTTCAGCTTTCTTCTAAATTAAGCTTTTACACTCTAATTATTTGATACTCGAGATATGAGGAAAAAAATACAGTGCCTTGGTAATCATGTGAAAGTAAGAGTTTCCAGTAACACCTGCTGTTTTGTTCTTTCGTTCTTTCATTCTCTTTCCCAGGGGAAGGTGTGCTTTTTCTGTTCGAATAAAAGCTCATTTCTCTAGAAGGGTGTGAGTGTGTGTAAATGAAACACATTTTGGTGTCTGTGCTCCACTCAGCTTCGAGAGGGCTAGCTGTGCCTAAATCTTGTGTTAATCTTGTGCTAGCTGCCTCTGCCTCACACATCAGATGAGAAATGGCACAGTTGTTCTCAAATCAGCAAATCAGGGAAACCAGGGAATGGGGATTTACACTGCAGGGTGTGTGTGTATGGTAAATGGAGGTAAACACTATTTTGCCAGTGCATTGGTCTAACGTGACACATTTTCCAAATGGTGCTAATTATTAATTAAGTGTTATATGAGCACCTAGACTTTGGTTTGCACACACACCTACATTTGATTTACTTTAGCTCTCCAGGAGCACAACAGTAATTTTGCTTTGCAGTGATTATGATGCCTGTATTTAACTATTAATATGGTGGATGCTTTTGTCTAAAGTAAAACAGAATACAACCTGAGTCCAAATATGGCAGGATTCAGGAAGAAGTAAGTCATTAGCATTCATTTACATTCATTTTCACAGATTTTGTTAGCTAACATGAGCTAACCTGACAGAATTTCTGAACAGGTTTCTGACCAAATTAAGTCATATTCATGGGCGTTTATAATCTTTACTGCTAACTCTAGCTAGCTAGCTGACATTAGCTGACCAGACAATATGTACGAAAAGATTTTGAGGCACATTCATGTTCATAATGCAATTTCCCCACTGCGGGACAAATAAAGGAATATCTTACTCTTAATCTTCACTGCTAATGCTAGCTACTTTGTTAACATGCTAACCTGACATGACTTCTGTGGATTCTTTCTGTCACGTTCATAGCTGTTCATAATGTTCCCTGCGAGCATTAACTAGCTAGCTAGGGCAAGCTAATTACACAGAAAGTATGTAATTTTCATCATCTTTACTGACACCAGCTAGATATCATAAGCTAACCAGACAGAATTTCTGGGGAGTTTTTAAGTCATGTTTAATGTTAGCCTGCTAGCTAACATGAGCTAACCGGACAGGATTTTTAGGGGATTTTTCATATCTTTACAGCTACTACTAGCCAGGCAGATGCTTTTATTTTATTAGTAGTGGGCTTCATATAGTGTTGTTATGTATTTTGCTTTGTTTTGTTTTAATTATAGAATAGCTGTAGAAATTTATATAATACTCATCTATCAGGACACACCGATTCACACACACACACATATGCGCATAATTTTTGTAAAAGTACAGAGAGAAGGTCAGCTGTAAGTGCTTTTCATTTTGAGTGTGTAGAGAAGTCGAGGTCTGTACACATTAGATGAGCGGTTTTAGGTTGGAGCTGTTCAGAGAAGAAGCGACAGAATCTTAAAAATGAGTGACCTTTCGCTTTGACGGTGTCTGTAAGTGCAGCAAGTAAGTGTGTGTGTGTGTCTGTGTGTGTGTATTACACAGACAACTAGCTGGCAGATGGAGGACTGTGAAGTGATGGAGCTGGGCTCACTTAGTATCCGCAATGGGGGCACAAACCTCAAAAAGAGATTCAGGTTTTGTGTGTGTGTGTGTGTGTGTGTGTGTGTGTGTGGCATTGGAACACTGCCCAGAGATGTGAACTCTGCCTGGGGAGGGAAAAGTCCTGTCAGGGGGCTCATGGAACAAGCCCTTGGAGGCCTATCACTTTCAAACCTCAATCATTACTAAATCACTTAACTCTCTTTCACTCTCCCACCATCACGCTCATCTTTTCTCACCCTGGGGTCTCACAAATGTAATTCTTCTCTCTCTCCAACACACAAACACACACACACACACACACACACACACACACACGCACACACACACACATTCTCAGCTGGTTGTAACAGAATAGCACCCTCATGTTCTGCTCACTCCTTAGCAATGAGTCTCATTGACCCATTAGAATTATAGCAATATACAATATAATATTTATTTAAAAATAACCAATATAATATTCTATATCTCAAACACTAATATATATATACATACAAAATTCACAAGCTTATTAATTTTCAAGTAGGTGTTAGTGTAAATAAGAGATGGATGTGACAGCATCAAAAATTACCTTTTTGTTCCAGATTTATAAAAAATGTATTACATGCAGTTCCTCTCTGTCAGAGTCACCTGAACCTAATCTCTATGTGAACAGAGCACGTAAAGCTGTGGAAACAAATGAGTATGTTTTGACTACGAGTGGTGTGTGGGTGATGCAGGGCGCTTTGTTTATGGGTTAAAAAGCACAAGAGGATTTGAAGTGAACTGTGCGACATTATCAGACAAAACAGAACGTGTCGCTAGCCCTGTTCAGAGGCAATTCGTTTTTCCGGATGATGGCTGTAAAAAAAAAAAAAAAACATTTATCTTCTTTGTGTTAAAACTCTTATATAGGGAGGGATATAAATTAACACAGTACGAGGGAGTTTCAAAAAGCTTCTTTTCTTTTAGAACCTGAATGTTAAATTTGTTTATACCACGGCGCTGTTGAATTCTTAAATCCATCCGGTCAGAAGGTGGACAGTAGTTCCTGCTACTGTATTTATTTAAATGCTGTATTTCTTACATATTACATATTTTCAATGTGTCTTTTATATCCAGCTTTGATGAGTGTCTGAGAATTAAATAAATTATTTTAAAAAAGTCAGTATTTCCTGCTTTGCTTTACTGTTGCATGATTATATCTTTTTGTCTGAATACATTTCCCTTTTATGCTTTATCTGATCAGTTGTTATTCAATGAAGGAGCTGAGCCTCATCCTCAGTCTGCAGCTGTTATGTTGTGTTGTATATGTTGTGTAACAGCTGGTATGTGTTCTGCCAGCACACACCATGTTTACTTTAATGCCGTTCATTTTGGTGTCATTGATGAGGTGATTGGTGCTATCAGAGGTGTTGTAAGCGGCCAGAAAAGTGGTGTGTATGAGTTGCACAACACGTCGCGCATCACTCTTTTTTTATTTGATACTGGATGTTTTACAAAGCAATTCTGTATGTCGTCTGCTGAATGATGTATATATAAATGTAAACTTAATATACTCTCCCAGACATTTTATATGGAAGTAGTTCCCTACTTGGATCCTGGCTTTGTGACTAGCTTTGTTCTTTATGGGCACAAATAGTATACAAATAGTAACTACATTGTATATCCACTGATATCCAGTAGTAAAAAACAAAACCTTTACAGAAATTGAGCTGCACTCATTCATATGAAATTCAATGCTTGGTTGCAATGACGTCAGGGACAGGACCTGCAACCAGATATGCTACACTGATACTGTAAGTGGGAACTTATGGTCTATAGAAACTGTACAGATGAATGCTGCTCATTTCAGAGTCAGAGACTGAAGCACTAATTCTCTTTATTCTCTTTATTCAGAGTTGAACCACTAGTGAGCTAACTAAAAAAAAAAAAAACTTGATTTGTGAGAATTTTTGTTGCTGTACAAACTTTTGCTAACTCCTCTCTAACTTTTTAACTCTCTTTCAGCTCAGTATTCATACTAGCATGAGGATATATTTTAATGGAGACTACAAAAAATTATGTAAGCTGCTCTAGATAAGGGCGTCTGCCAAACACTGTAAATATAAAAATATAACTGGCTTTGAGAATGTGCACTGATGTGAGTCGCTGCGTGAACACACCTGCTCCTACACTGGAAATTCGAGCACTCAAACTGTCGAAATGATGAAACTGCCCAATAAACAAGGCCCAAGTGTAATCCAAAGAGTAATCCAAAAAAAACAAAGCAGTGTCAAATACACAACAAATGAGTCAAAATAAATTAAGGCTCAGAAATTACACACTTGCTAGGAATAGCAAGACTTCATAATGAAATAATAAACAGGAGCTTAAATAGTCTGGAACCAGGAAGTAACAAGGAAGTGATAGTAGACGTCAGGCCAGTATTCCAGTGAAAGCGACTCCTGCCCAATGATGTTTCACATAACTTGGCAACAGAACCTTACACAGAGTCGACATGGTAACTGTGAGCCAGTATTGGCTATCCACTCGTACACTAATATCATATTGAAAATGGAAAAGTGGGATTGGTGCATCTGTACCTCTTTTCTTTCATCCACAATGCCTTTCAGGGGACAGGCTCTTGTCATTATCCTCCAGGTCAAGGTCTTCTTTGGTTTGGATCAATTTGATTAGTATCAAAGAACTGCTTAAATGTCCTGTTGTGGCCATCTCAGGAATGCAGAGGACACATACACACACACACACACACACACATATATACAACACAACACAGTATGGTCATCTCTACCTCAGCCTGACAATAACAGTTAAGATGGTAGGTAGCAGAATACACTGTGACTCTTCTCACTAGAATAGTTCAAACCTAAATAACACACAAATACAATCTCTCTGTCTCTTGAAAAGATCAATATCAGTGCCATGAGAGATCCATTTGTGTTAGTGTGTGTGTGTATACTAATCCCACTAAAGCTGTTTATTTAGCAGTCAGACATCTCCCCCATGTGATCTATCATCATCATCACCATCACTGTAATGTTTTTGTTTATGGAGATGCTCTCCACTTCCATATATTAAAGCCGAAAACTCGATGATGCATTGGCCAAACTTCACTCCTCACAGGGTAATTACATTCCCCTCTGTGCTCCATAACTCGCACTGATAGAGTCACTGAACGGCTTCTTCATTTGCTGCCGGGTTTCAGGAGGGGTGAGAGACGCGGGGAGTGGAGTACCAAAGCCGCAGCCGTCTGTCATCTGAGTGGAGACGTGCAGACAGATTACTGAAGAAGGCAGTGAGCCTTAAAAACACAAGTTTTCTCGTGATTTATCTCAAGTAACTCAGAGACGAGGGTGAGATTTGTGCATCACACAAATGTGGGGGGGGATGCTGCTCCCGGCTATTCAAAGATAAAAAGACATCAATATAAGGCTTAAATTTCGGCTTTCACATCCGATTATTTGCTCTTAAACACGTTGTTTTTGACACCAATGATCATAAGAAAATACACAGAATGGTATGAAGAAGTGGCTGGGGCTGATTTTCTTCTAGCCCAGACTGTAGATTCATGCAGCAGGTCAGTGAAAGTCATATGGTCGGATTACACTGAGTGAAAGATTTGATCTCCTTTTGGGCTAATATTTTTAACAGACACATACGTAACACGTCAACAAGATTATTTTCTTTATCAGTGTGGAGGACAAATTAAACATATATAGACTATGTATACATTGTCCAAACAAAGCACAAATTATACAAAAGGACAAAGAACAGAACCTGTTTACTGCTGTTTGGTTTGAATAAATTGGTTACAAACCTTTACGTTTATACTGTTTTCTAGTCGGATGAAATACAACATGAGCCCAATAAAGCATTACGGACTTGAAACACTTCAGCAGTGGGGTTACTTTATTCTCCTGTGCTGTTTCTTTTTTTCTGCAAAGTTTGTGTGTAGTAATAAGCTTGATTAGCTTACTAGCCAGTCATCTTCCAGGATGTATAAGCAACCTAGATTGCAGTGGACAGTCGGGATCCACATTCTACTCAAAGCCTTGCTATGTTGAGCTGGAAGAAAAGGAAACCTTTGACTGTAGATTATGTATTATATAATGTTACTTAATTTAAGAGTAATAAAAGTAAGTCTACCATACTCACTGATCTAAGATGAAAGATAGAAGATCAAGCCTATAAATGATTAAATTATTATTGCCACTGACTATTAATCACTTGTAGTTAATCACTTATAATATTCAGTAACTTCTATGAATTATTCAGTAATTACACTGAAGCTAATAGGAAAGTGTGTAGTTACAAGAGTGAGGAGTGTGAGAGTTTAAGTGGTTAACTGTGCTGCTTCAAGGATGTATGTGATTCAGTAGGTGTCCTGCGTCCTGTCTATCAGAGCATGAGTGTGTGTGTGTACATTCATGTCTGCTCACTCGCCTGTAGCTTAACCTGCATCCAAGGACATGGATCACATCCCTACACAAGTCTTGTAAATACTAAAACATGGGGCAAAAGCTTATTCATCCTTTTAAGGCTAATGAGCTATATGTTAATTGGATTCACATCCAAGCTTATTTGGTGTAATTTAAATGCCAAGACAAATTATCACAGTAAGCAAAGCAAAACATACTGCCTGTGCTTTGCAATGATATACAAATGGCTGGAATTAGCTGAGGGTGCTAATCAGTCATAAACCGTATTTAAGCCCTATTTAACAGGCCTTTGGTCCCATGTGGTGCTTGTTTGCGGGTGCCCCATTATTTTGTTTGTTAATAAATGTTTGTGCTGCCCCTACAGAAACTGTGCGTATGGTAGTGTGTGTTAAAGTGTGTATGTGTGTGTGCACCCTAGTGCTCTGATCTGACGGACTGTCAAAAGATGCAATAAATGCCGGCTGATTTCTTCCCGAAAGTCTTTCTGTCATGGTGGAAGATGAGGGGCCCTGCGTGATTCTCCTCTCCAACAGCTGCTGGGGTATTTTTAGTAGGCATTGTATGTGTCTGGCCTGTGCTCAACCCCCTGATAAACATCTAGAGAGAGAAAGACAGAGAGAGAGAGAGAGAGAGAGAGAGAGAAAGACAGAGAGAGAGAGAGAGAGAGAGAGAGAGAAAGACAGAGAGAGAGAGAGAGAGAGAGAGAGAGAGAGAGGCCCTATGGCGCAGAACCAGTCCTGCTTATATTTATCCATGCGGTATCATATAACTTCCTTAGTAATGCAATCACTCCCATGACAGGATGTTCCTGAGTAACTGAGAGTGTGTTTGTCTTTGTTTTGTGTAATTGACACTTCACAACAGCAGTTTGAACATTTATTAAGTATCAAAATCTAATAGTCTTGCATGCGGCAAATGAAAAAAAGAAAAACTTCATGTAAGCTATATTTAACAGCAATAATACTACTGTTCTTTTCTTTCTGTCTTATAATTAAGAAATATCACACAAGTAAGAGTGCTGTTGTACTGAATATCAGCTGTGATTCGGCTATAGATATCCACAGCCGTGCTGATATTCAGTACAACACCACGACTGAGAGTGTGAGCTTGCTTTTATACAACAGTTCTATAAACAAGAAATTAATATTGATTAACTGACATTTCAGACACAATAAGGCCAAATATTGTGTTTATTTTTGCTCCGTCAATGAAAATAGTTCCCGAAAAAGCCACAGCTGGATCAAGTGTTGCATGTTGCCATGCAACCAGCAGACTGATTGACAGCCTGTAGAAAGTGTAGTAATGGTTTCAATGCAACGAACTATTGCTAGAAATGGTATTTTACGTAGAAACCACAGACAAGAGTGATACAAACAGTGAAATGTACCAGTGCTGTTATACT
>CM040992.1:7323007-7331873 GCA_022985145.1 Pangasius djambal
TGTATGTCTTAAATAACATAGTCTCACAGTTGTAAATTTGTAACGGTTCACACGAATAATATGGATAAAAAGGGACAAAGGTTAAGGTTAGGGTTAGAGTCAGGGTTTGTTCATAACTCATAATGTCATTGGTGTAAAATCAAATGAAATCAAACCACATCTTCCTCATTTATTTAGATTTGAGTGAATGTTCCATAAGATTTCATAAGATCAGGTTTGTCTTAGAAGTGATATCTACAGGTCAGTGAACGCATCCAGGTGCCATTTGCTCTTAATATGTATGTCATGTTATATAACAGCATATTATATGAATAGCATTCAGCTCACTGGTGCTCTTTTCACACAATACTGCCACATGCGAACAACCGAGATTGAGAAAGCAGCTGTTCAGTTGCTACAGCTATTTCAGTATGTGTACTTAATGAAGCACATATACATCCAAGACCTGCTAATATTGACCTTCTATGCAACATTTCTATAAAATGCAGGAATAAATGTGGAGATGCCTCATTTTTGTATCATCTTTAGGAAGTAAAAAAAAATAAATAAATAATAGCTTGCATTTAATTAAAGTACATTGTCTACTTTTGTATTTATATTTTCATTTTATTCATTTTTAAGTACCTTTTTTTGTATTTATATTTTCATTTTGTCTGTCATTTTTTTTTAAAGAAAGTACTTTGTTATTCTTTATAGTTACTGCATATTTTATTGCAACGTCTATGATATTCTTTTTAATTAAGGTCCTCCCTTGTTCTTATTATATACAGTGCATTTCCAATTTATTTGTTATAAGTGTGTATAAGTGGTTCTTTATAGCATACATGTTTGTTTTATTCCTACTAATTAAACTATTTCATTGTTAATATTTACTTAATATTTAATATTAAATACTTAATATATACTTTTTTCTTTCATCCCATTTAATTAAATTACTTCCTTATTCAATGTACTTTTTTCAGATTTCATGTTATTTTTTAATTAAATTGCCTCTTTATGTTTACATTTTCATTTTATTCCTACTAACGAAAGTGTTTTTTTTTGTTCTTGATATTTTACATTTCTTGTTTTTAGTGCCTACATTTTAATTCTGGCTTTCACCTTATTCTTTTACATTCAATTTTTAATTCTTTGTATTTATACTTTATCCAATTATTTAATTTTAGTTCAGTTTCATTTCACCTCAGTTTACTACTTGATAGTAACGTGTGTGTGTGTGTGTGTGCGCGTGTCTGTGTGTGTCTGTGTCTTTATCCAGATGTGAGGGGACGCTGCATGTGAGCTTTTGTCGTTGTTACACCATGTCAGTGGGGTGTGAATGCTCTGAAGCACTGAGATTTGGCACAGTTTTAGCTAGAAATAGTGTGAGATAGCACATCATCAACGACAGTCAAGAATCCCGAAAGATTTTGAGTGCAAAATTGGTAAAAAAAAAAAACAATATGCACGCACACACACACACACAGCAGCAGCACTTGGGCTGTGTGGTGATGAACGAGGTTTGACTTGCTGGTAATTGAGAAGATGTAGCAATCTAATGCACACAGGAAATGCACAACAAACTCAGCAGTGTACAAACCTGTCTGCATTGTAAAGCCAAAAATAAACCGATACTTTGACATACAGTAAACGATGAGTGGCCATGCAAAGCAGATGAGGCAAGTGCGCCTTAAATAAAACATGGTTTTCTTGTACCTATTCCGTCCAGTCTAAAGCAAACATAGTGCTGGAGAAAATCTCCGCAGAGCAATGTGCCACATTTCAACAAGCACTCATGATTGATCTACATACTCAGCCTATGGGAATTGTGTAATATTTCTACCCACAGCAATAACGGCATCTAATAAAGCACAGACGTATCAACACAACGGGTGTGAGGAATGTGAAGAATACAAAGAAAAGGCCCTGCTGTGCGATAGATGCAGCAGTGCATATAATTTATTAGATTACCACTTTGAAAAATGGCATGGAAATCTGTCAGAGTGCTCACACAAAGCCAAGTCCATGCTAATAGCATTAGCTGATATGTTATTGGCATCTGTTGAGAACCCAGTGTTAATTAAAGATAATTAAAGCTCTCGTCTCGTCATCACTCTGACGGAGTGTATGTCTGTGTCTCTCCGGATCATCTAGTTAGTGTGTCCCCAGTCAGTCTGCCTGTTTGTCTGTCTGTCCTCTTTCCAGTGACCTGGTTATCGTCTGCCCTGCTCTATATGTCTGGGGAGGATTTCCAGATCTGGCGTCCATTTGGCGGAGGATGATTCCGGCTTCCTGTCTGAGGCATGTGTGTGTGTGTGTGTGTGCGCGATAGAAAGAAACATTTGGGTCAAAGATTTGATTCGATTTTATTTGTATAGCAAGCAATTTTGACAATAGACTTCATCATAAATCAGTTTTACAGAAATCTGGATGTAAATTTAGTTCTATAATGAGCAAGCGAGAGGTGACAGTGACAAGGAGAAAATCCCTGAGACAATATGAGGAGGAAATGTCCTCCCATCCTCCTCTGGGTGACACGGGATAGTGGGATTTTCCGGTGAAATTTGGAAAAGTATCAAAGCAGAAAGCAGATGAAACATTGTCAATGATACAGTTTAAGCAGGTGAGGAAGGAAACAGACATGGGACAGAGCACTAATCCAAAGAGGAAATAGCTGTGCTGGAGCGAAGGAGACTGTGACATCCATATACCACATAACTGTCCCTTAATCCTCCATATAATACAGCAGAATGCAAAAGTTAGCATCCCCAAAGTATCTGAATGGCAAAAATTATTCCGAAAGTTAAAGTGTAACCTGCAGCAATTCAGAACACAATGCAAGATCAGCAGAAAAATATTTGCCATGACCTTCTTGTCATATTTTATAACAGATACTGTATGTCAGGAGCAATAAGATGGTATGCTATGAGGGGAGAATTCAGAAGCTGTTCACAGAGTAGAAAAAGAGTTTGGATTCCGTTATAAAGCCAAAGCTCGTTAAAAAGTTAAGCATTAATTTACCTCATGTTCAGTAGGGAAGATTCAGATGACAATATGATTATCATACACTATTTGGCCATTTTGTTGCTTGTAATAATGAAGGAACATTTGACCTAACACACCAAATAACAACAACAACAACAATAATAATAATAATAATAATAATAATAATAATAAATGTATACACAGTATATAGCATATATTTCATATATTTTAATGCAGCTCTTAATGCTTTACAGTGTTAGTAAAAAAGAAACAAAGAAACAAATGTTAGTCAAAAATAAAATAGGACAATTACTATTGCTTCTTTGTTATGTCCAAACTTTTGCACATAGCACTAAACCACTTTAGTGGCATCCTAAAAAAATATTAGACCCACTTAGCAAGGGGAATTAAACGCCGAGTGGCAGTTACAATGAAGCCCAAGTAGGACGGGGACCAATCGAGCTATTGTCTCCCCTTTACAATTACCAGTTTCTTAATCTACCCAATACAATAAGCCAGAGCCTTAATAGCCTTACTCCTGCTTTAGTTTCTCACATTAATTAGTGTAGTATTCCCATTAGTTTCAAAGCCTTTGATGGCAAACATTGCTGTATTTGTTCAAGACTCTACCATCAGGATTTTGTAAGATTTTGTAATATTCCTTAAAAAAATTAGAAATGGGATTTGGGGATATACTCCATCAGGCTGTACAACCTGACAAAGGAGAAAACAAACCTCTGCTACGTGGCTGGAATTGCAAGCTACTCTCAAGTCTTGGCAAGTTAAACTTGCCGAGAGCATCTTTCATAATGCAGGTTTTCTGATTAGCTGTAATCTCCCTTTATATTTTCTCCAGAAGTCTCTAAAATGTGGTTCAGAAAGTTCAGGTGATTACCTCAGTTTGGGTCGTGTTCAGAGTTAGCGGCTTAAGTCCAAAAGTCACATCAATATTCAAGCAAGGAAAGTTAAGTTGTACAGAAACAGGTTGTGCACGTGCTTATGTCAAGTTTCTCTGAGCCCCATTCAGATTATGCAAATCATTTGAGTGTAGTTGCGTGAGTAGAAGTGTGTGAGGCAGGGTTTGTCAAAAGCGTCTTTAAGCACAAGCACTTGCCTTTAATTCCGAAAAAAATGAGAGATGGATAATCCTATTATTTTACCAATATGGCTTTAACCTTCATTATTCAGTAGTTTATAAAATATCACATTGCTCCAGCACATTCCAAATTTTGCATTTTATTATTTGTGTAATGTATTATGCTGCAAAAGTCAGTTGTGCTCATGAGATACTAAACTGAAGTCACTGAATCGTGTGTGCATGGGATGCTGGCTATTTTATCACACTTTAAATTCACTGTTATGAGTTGTCGAATTAATGAAATAATGCCAATGGAAAACATGCCCACGGTTTAAAAGATAAGCTGACCAAGCATTCATCTGCTACACTTACAGCTTCCTGAAAGGAATGTTGTTAATTTAATGCTTAAAAAAAATTGGTCCTTGAGATGAGCAATGACTCTGATTAAGATGCTGTCTCCTCTTGTCTTCCATGCAAAAAAAAAAACAACTTTGTATGCCTGTGCTTAATTAATTAATTAGTGTCATATTTATGTATTTAATTTCAGCATGACATTTTGTGGTTACATCAGACTATAAGAAAGTGGGTGGAACTTGGCAGGTTAACCTTGCTGAGAGCTGCTTTCCTAAAGCAAGTTTTTCGATTAGCTGTAATCTTCTCTCTTTATCCTTTCTCCAAAAGTTTCCAAAATCTGGTTTGTCTCCACATTCAGCAAGTTCAGATGCTTTGCACAGAGGCCAAAAAGTTATGTAAATATTTACACAAGGAAAGTTACTCATATTCAGAGTTGGGTTGCGCATATGCTTAAGTCTGAGGTCTGAGTACTGATGTGTGCAATTTTGGCAAATTTGGTAACTCCTCGCAACTCTAAATATGATGCTTTGATAGGATGAAGGTGCTACTCTGTGATTTTGTGGGTGGCCATTGGATGGTGATGTAAGAAGCAAAAAGCCTGACCATCATCCCAAAAATGGCTTTGATCCATATAGGAGATCAGCTGGGCTTTTGAACATACCAGGTCACACTACAAAGAGCAATTTGCTTTTATGGGTCTAATGGATACTAAATAATATCACAGAGAGTTCTACATCAAAGCCAAGATGTGATTGTGCACCTTACAGTCCTCAAGCATGTACAGAAAATGCATTTTGATTACATATATAAATAATCATGATTACATGAAGACACTGTAATGTGGCAGATGGAAATATGGCAAGAAACTTTATGAAGATGATGATAGTTATGACTATGATGATGAGTATTGAGGGTGGAAACATCATTTTCTTAAATCATCATTCCGAGACGTTGCATTCGACATCCAGAGTGTGTCTGAGAAAGTTGTTTGAGAAAATGATTTTAATATCTTTTTTCCAGTCCCACTGGATCTGTATTTTAGCATTTTTTCAACACAAATGGGCCGCACTGAGTTTTTTGGCAGCGCTGCCTAATCAGATTGAGAACAGCTAATGTCCTCTCAGAGACTCATCACTGTTTTGACACATAACCAGACAAGCAGTGACTCATCACTTTCAATCTGTGTCTATTTGGCCTGTTTGTCATAAAATACTTCCAGCGTGAAATACAATAGCATGTGCAACCAGGCCAAATTCACCACATTTCTTCAGTGCTTGCATCTCCAAGTCCCTCAACATGTGTATTTATGGGTAAGGCCTGAGCTGCGCTGAAATGATGTCTTTTTAACGGAATAGTGCATCAGCATGTGAGAATGGAATTTAAAGACTTGCCAGCAGACACACAGTGGATCTCATTAACAGAGTCTGAAATGCAAAACCATAGATGGCAAGAAAAGATATAGATGCTTTCCTGTCTCTATCTGTGGAAGATTCTGGCTCAGCATAGTCTCAAGTGTGCAGATTTGTAAAGATTTACACAACTAAAGTTGTAGGAGAAGTAACAAAGTTTAAGATTGGGATGAGTTTATTGTTTGTACCTTTTCATACAACTTCATTTGTAGGAAAATGTAATGAAATCCAGCCCTGATCTCACGTGTTTTTTAGAACTGGAACAAATTTCTCGAAATAAAAGAAATGAAAGACATTTTTAAGGTTCTTTAAGGCGTTCTTTTAACAGTTACCCATTATCCCTTAGATTGCCACATGGAACCTGCTTTTTATTTGTCCATGTGTCCATCTGTCACTGCATCTATCCAAGATTATAGTTAGTGTGATATTTCAAAAATGAGTGGTTGGAAATTTATAAGATTTAAATGTATTGTAATAAGCAGATGAATTGATTAGATCTAGAATTGATTCAAACAGGGTCAAGGTCACAGCAAGGTCAAATGTCTGAAATAATTTTTCTTCAATATCTTCCTTCCTGTTTGAAGTATATTTTAAGGGCATATCAGGCATACATATTAGTAACAAGAAGGACTAGACTTGTTGGTGGCATCCCTGTTGACGCCATTGGCATCAAGTTCTTCTTGTTCTATAAGTGCTATTCTACTGAGCACGGTATGGTAACTAATTCGAATACAGAACTATTTTTACTCTAGTTGAGTACCTGTGTACTCGAGGACTGATGACATTACTAGCATCATTTGTGATTAGTTTTAACTGTAGGAGTAACATTAACAACAGCAGCAACAATGGAGGAGTTTCAAGACTTCAAATCTCAACATTAGGTTTTATATGAAGAAACAGAAGTGGTACAGCGGTTGCAATGGGTAGCATTGCCACCTCACAGCTACTCGTTCCCCAGTTCTTTCCTGAGCTCGGGATGTCCTCATGTTCTCCATGTGTTTGTGTCGGTTTCCTCCATGTTCTCTGGTTTCATCCCACCATCCAAACACATGCCAGTAGGTGGACTGGCTATGAGAAATTGCCCCCAGGTGTGAATGTGTATATTCCTGACTTGTGCTCAGTATTCCCAAGATAGGCTCTGGATTCATCATGACCCTGACCTTGATAAAGCAGTTACTGAAAAAGAAAGAATGAATGAATAAATAGAGAGGTTTTTATTTTTACATATTATTTATTTTTTCTATACATTCACAGTATGGTCCTTAATTGCCTTGTACACCCTATGTAGTTCACTCCATGCAGTACACGCCATTTGATCTCCAGCCATCATCCAGCTGAATGTAACTCAATAAAAGTATATTTTCATATATACACAATTAAGATTAAATCATAATCGCAGTTAAAACTACTCTGACAAGTATGAGATTTTAAAAACGTACTTTTTTACTCCAAACCTGAGACTGAGATGGTCATCTTGTTTAAAATTGAAATGCAGAAATGTGCCTCCGCTGTCCAGTGCCAGTTTCTCCTTTTTACTTTCACGCTCCTCACTATTTTTCCAATGACTGTCCTAACAGTACTCTTTTTTGATCTAATGACAGTCATTCTGTATTGATGTCTCCTTTGAATGCAAACCATCAAAAAAAACCAAAAAAACTGCAGAACACTTATGTTTTGAATTTGTCCTAAACCACTCTAGCACTCTTTAGTCTTCCAAGTTATGAATCCTTCCAGATTCTCCAAGTACTATTATTAATAATAATAATAATACATTTTATTTATAAAGCACTTTACATTTTAAAGAAAATCTCAAAGTGCTGCAGAAAAGAGTCATAATAACATACAGCAAAATGTTGCATTTTTAACAGTTTGTCTTTTTCTGTCAGTCACTCTGGCATAAATATCTGTCTAAATTTAAGCATAATGTAATCCAACTTGACTCATTAGGCAGGATATTTCAAGTTGTCATGTTACTACAGAATAGACACCCATCTCAAAAAGTGCTTTGGCACAGATTTATGAACATTTCTATTTTCTATTTTACAGATCTCTATTTTACCTCCTGAGAGGCTCAGTAGGAAAGGGGTCTATATTCTGAATTAAACAAAATATAGCTAGTAAGGAAGAAAGGTCTTATTCAGTTAAAAAATTCATTTGTATTTTTACTCCAGTCATATCAGCCTGTCAGTGAGTTTAATCTCTCTCTCTCTCTCTCTCTCTCTCTCTCTCTCTCTTTCCCTCTCACTCACTTTCTCTCGCTTTCCAATTTACACCTTGTCACTCAGCAGCACAGTACGACTCTCCACTACAGAGCTGAGCCACCCCAGCTGGTCGATTCTCACACAAGCGTTTATCAGGCCTAAACTAATGCTCAGACAAAGCCACACATGCATATTGCTGATCATAAATTCACACATGAGTGTAGGGAACTGAGAATGTCTAGTGAGCAAAATGACACCAAATACAAAGATGTCAATTCAGTACAATGTAATGAATGGAATTGCGGGGTGGTAATGGATTGTTGTCCTATAACAGCACATCTTGTCATGTTTTATTTCATCCCATGTTGATTTGCCAAGGATTACAATTTTTAATTCATCAGTGAATAACATTGTGTTTTTTATCCATTTATAGTTACATTTAATGTTGTGGAACATCTGCAAGCCAAGTTAGTTCCTGCTATAATCTATATTATAGCAGCTGTGAACAGTCATTATCTTAACTTAACTCCTTTTTTCTCCCTCTTGAAGTTAGTAAGGAAAAAAAAAAAAAACACAGTTTGTCATATTACCAAGAAACCAGAAAGCGCAAAGTCATCAGTCCTAGGACAGTCCATCAGTCCTACTGCGCTAACACCTGAGACTCATTCAATAAAATTTAAATAAAGATCTACTTACAAAAACTCTTTGAAACAGTTTGAATTATTTGTTAAATAACGTTTTTCTCCTCTTTGCCTTAAATTATGTAGCCCGACTGCCATAGACATCCCTGTGAATGACGTATTACTATAGAGATGATAACATATTAGAAGAAGTGCATTAATATGAGCCTATCATTTGAA
>CM040992.1:7335249-7355571 GCA_022985145.1 Pangasius djambal
ATGCCAAATACCAAGCATTATAAACAAAAGAGCTCGGCTGTCAATAAGGCTACGTTTACGGAAAAGTTTTTCTCTTGCGTTTTCAAAAAGTTCCACGTATACACGACAACGTTTTCAAAACGATTTGCGTTTACACATATCTGCGATAACGGCCAAAAACGCTGTATTACGTATGCCAGGCCAGTAGTTGGCGCTGATGACACATATTAAGTTTAGGGGTTAGGGGCGGAGTTACGAATAAACCTTATGACTTAATTTATGTGTAGTGGCGCAAAATCTGACCACATTCCCCAGCAAAACATTTCATGAGATCAAGATCAGGTAATGATTAATGTTAATGATTTTATATGATTTATAATTATTGTTAATATGAATGAAATGAAGTAAGCCTTCTGTTTTGTACTATAATCTTTAATTCATGTACAAGTGTGAATGTTTTCCTCAGGGCGTCTAGATGCAAATTTCTAATACAAACACATTGCAGATAACTACAGATGCCTTTAATGTTTGTAAATGAAAAGAAATGAAGAAAGAATCTAAAGAATTTATCAAGAGTTTTATTTAGGAATCGGATTGACGTGAATGTCATCCATTTATTATTATGGATTACATCTAAAAGACAGGGAGTGCTATTCAACTAAACTAACACTTTCAGATGCTGTAACTCTAGAAGATCCTTAGCATCCTGTCAGTGGCTAAATGATGCTAAGCGGTAGTCTAGCCTGCAGTGACCGTACATACATATATACATATCTCTTAGAAACTCTGATTGTTTGTACTAGAGAGAAATTGAAGGCATACAGGTCTCCTGATGCTTACAATTTTGTTGTTTGTGGGCACGTTCAAGTTGTGATAATTTACAATTACAACATCGAGGATGTCATGGCACTGAAAGCTGAGGTACTGCCAAGCCAGATGACATGACCTCATTTGTTAGCTGAACAAAATTAAATAGTTAAACATGCGCATTATAGGAAATACCCAGTAAGAAAGTAACCTAGCTATCTAGCATTAGCTATCTATTTTCTTGGGCCCTGTTCACACCTGGCATTTATCATGTGTTCTGGGTGATTGGATAGTAAGTGGACAGATGTGAATGTGAATGGGGTCAAAAGTGTCTCAAAGTCGCATTGTATTCCGATCAATCAAACAACACTCGGAGGTGGATTGGGACGCATACGGTCACATCATATTTGTAGTGTGAATGCGAATGTGTCTCGATGTGTTGCTTACAGCCATGTATGAGCTCCTAATTGAGTGCATCGTTACCCTAGCCGGAGAATATGTAATCATTTTCAAGTCTGTTTGGTAATCACGCTGAACCGTACAGCTCGCTGCCACTAGGCTAATGGATAAAGATGACTCTATAACAGCAGAGGGGCTTTTTATAGCTTCATTTATAGCGTCTCATCTCTCATTTATTTAGAAGCTTCATTAGCAGACCACATGAAGAAAACGTTTGAAACAATCTGTACAGGTACATGAAATGTAATTGATGAAAGAAATAAAATGAATGAAAATGGCTAACGGATGTATGAATTCAGATCACAGGTGGAAATTAGAGACCATGTGTAATCCGATTAGTCAGGACACATGTTAAAGCCAGGTGTGAATAGGGCCTTGGTGTGGACCGATTCCAAACAAAGTTACTGTAACCATCCCGAAGTTGATTATTTTCCTGTAACAGCACAGCAAGTGTTTTATGCCTCTTAAATTACAGCAATTTCCCAATGAGGTTTTTATTTACTAAAGAACAAGACAATGTACTATTTATTCATTTATTTATTCATTTTTATGGTTAAACAATTATAACTGGCTTTCTTGGGCTATATGGCGGATACTTGGAAACCAACAGCTATCAGCCATCATTTTTAAATGGTAACGTCATTGAAATTAGTTGAAATTTTCTATCTTAACCCTTGAAGTGAGACTTAAAAATCTTGACTTTGAAAATCTCAACTCATAGTTGTTATTGAGTAAAATGTTTCAGGATTAAAAAATTTAATTATAAGATTAATGCAATATTGGCCAGTGTTATCTAACCATGAATGCCATATATCAGTGTTCTAGACAGCTTGAAGTGCAGCATCAATATAGCTGTGAGCATTAAAGAAGTCCATTTAAATCCATTGAATCACCATTAAGCCACAGCCTATTACCCCATTACACACCAGTACGTTCCCATCTCTCAGTACCGTTAAAAAAAAAAAAATCCAGCAGGGATTCTACACTATTCAATTCCCCTTTGAAAATGTGACGAAACTTTTTTTTTTTTTTTTGGGATAGGGTGGTGTCACTCACTCATGCAGGTTCACTAAAATGGTTTTGTCACACTGTGTCCTGTGGGTGGCCTGTAGCACTGCCTGAGAGGAGACAATGATGTGGAGAAGTGGAGATTTATTCCGACAAACTTAGCTAAGCTCCCAGAGAAAGGAAGAGAGCGATAAAGGTCTTCATTTGGGTTTTGGCCTGGAACCTGGAAAAGACTCTTCTTATCACTCTTGACAAGCTTTTGTTCCAGAATAAGGGAGGTGGAAGGAGAAACAAGAAATCATTGATTAAAGGAGCGGTGAAGAGGAGAGAGCAGCAAAAAAAAAAAAAAAAACCTCCATGTCTTGGATAGTAGATAAACCTGTAGCACAATTTGCTCTGTGCAGAGCTGGGTTAACTAAATATTTTGTTGATTTTAACTCTTTTTACCAGAGGCCAAAAATGGAATTTCCACCTGTTTTGGAGGTGCCCATGTTCAGCATTGAATTTATTTATGATGTCACACTCCACAGTAGTGGTTAATGGCTCATATGAAAGTAGACACTCAGGGCTTTAAGAATTTGCAGTGTTTTGCAGTATTTCTTTTTCTTACCTAGCCTACTAGATTTAAATGAATAATTTTATTGTGGAAGTTGTATATGGAGTTTTGCTATCAAAAAAGCTTTAGTTGTGCTGTTTGTTTTATCTCTATCCCACTGTTATTGTGAAGAGGTGTGAATTGTTTGCCCAGCAAGGGGCTCACACCCCCCCCCCCTTCCCATCACCCTGCCCACCAGCAGCTAAACACAGTCGTAATACTCTACATACAGAAACCCAACAGTGTCCTGACTAATCTTATAACAGACTTGCAGTGAAAAAATTATTCATTTGTTTATACTTATTGAAAGTGTCCTCTAAGTCGATTTCCATTCTAGCAGCAAAATGGAATGCCAGTGTACTGCGAGAAAGGGTTAAAGGAACAATCCACCCTCAAAGAATTGCATATTAATCTTTATAATTAACATCATTGGGCACCAAAGATTTCATTTGAATTGAAATTTGGAGTCTTTCATTGACATGTTACCTAAAGTTACCTAAATTACCCACAATACTGTGCGACTACCGAATGATACCTACCTGATAGTAGCGCATTGGGATTTTAGCCCTCAGTTACCACTATACCTAAAGAGTGCGATGCAGCGGTGGTTTGGTCCTTTAGTTTGTCCATTTGTCTCGCTGCTCAAATAGATCAGGTTCTAAAGTAAAATGGTAAAACCATCATAACCACCGTTGTGCTTCTCATCACTAATTAGCTAAGCTGACTCTCTGCTGTAAAACTGAATTCTGGGAGTCCAACATTTGCTGTATCTACTACTTCTACGTTAGATTTCTCATTAATATGACATTCAACGTCGCTGGAAAAATGAACAGTTTTCCTGTTTTAAGAAAAACCTTCTTCTTCTCTTAAACTCCAGGACATCAGCATGGCACAAAACCACTAACTTCCCATAGGAATAACAAAAATAAATGTTTCTGCGACTCACCTGGTAGAGTTTCATGTTTAGATCAGCCAGATCTCTCTTTGTTTTTCTATTTCTATCTCTCTGACCAGTTCTTGTGTGTAACGCATTGCTGATAAATGCTGTGTGGGTAGACAAGAGTAGAAAGGTTAGGACAGAGTAAGCATTTGTGATAATATCAGTAAGATTGAAAGCTTAAAGTTTAAGTGTTTTCTGTGTGAATAAATTCATCACTTTGGGTGAGTGTTATATTTGGGCCACACTACAAGATTTGCAGCATCATAACCGACGTTAACAATGTGAGACTCCAGATATAATGACAAATTTCGCAGATTGTTTTGTTCCTGTCGTAGTCCTTCCATCATTAAACCCTCCATTCTGCAAAATCTGCCCACAACACACCTTTAGATTCTGCTCACAGGAATTACAGGCTTTGTGAGTGACCAATCATAAAGCAGGGACCTTGCAAAATTTCTTGTGAACAAAGATGACTTTAGATCAAAAACAAACATGGTGGATGACTACCAGACACAGCTAGCTCTCCCATCCTAATTTCTTTAGCTTTTTTTCTATTGAAAAACTGAAAAGAAAATAATAATAATACTACTAATAATAATAATAATAAGCTGTAGATGAAGTCGTGGCTCAGAAGACAGAGTTAGCATGATTCGTATATATTCTCAAGCACTAGTGGAGATTTGAGTCAGAATTAAAACTTAAATATATACAGTATATGAGAGACTTAACTGCAGCTACGTAAACACTGACAGCCTCCATTCAGCGGGCTCTCGGTGCTTAGTGGTCTTCCCCACATGGCATTTAGATTGTGTTTCATATGACACAACTTGTGTCTCAGTACATCATAGGATATTGGGTTGTAAATATTGAACATCACGATAGCAAAAGTTTAATATTGTATTATACTCACCTTTGCACATGAGAAAATAATAACGTAAGACATTTTGCGAATGTTGTTACAGACTAATCTCAAAATGACCTGATAATCCTACTTGTACACAGACATTTCATCATCTGATAGAAAATGCATTTATACTGTATATAGTAATGTTTTGTCATAGGCATGTTTGTGGACAGAGACCAATGCTTGTTTTTGACCAGAAATCACCTGATTGGAAAAGTCATTCAAGTAGAATCAGAGGATGTGTGGTTGCATCATCATAGGGTACATGTATGTTTCACTGAAAATGAAACTCCGGTGAAAGCAAGTTTATACTCACTGCTATAGTTTGCTGCTTTTATGTCAGTGTTTGTAAGAACACCACCATTTAATATTAAAACATATTCAATAAACAATTTGCTTGCGCTTCAGTACCACAGACTTGCAAGGTTCAGTATTGCCATATACTTTTATTCTGACAAGTAGCTTTGCTTTACTTCCTGGTCCTGTCTCCACCTCTATCCCTAATTGTTTTTTTTTTGCACTAAAATGCTCACCTACTTCCTGTATGTATATCATGTTCTTCAAAAGTTTTTGATGACTGATAACCTTTTGCCATACCGTTTGGGTTCCTTAGAATTATTCTTTCCTATCTTATCTTCCGTTTGATTGACAAGTATAATATTTTAAAATATAACAAGGTATAAAAGAGTAAGTAAGAGTACCTAAGAGTGTACTTCACAAGTTTATTGCGCTGTATAAATAGTATTAATAATAGCAGTATTAGTTACATGGATTATCTGCAGGCCCATCCTCCCTATCGATCAGCAGTGGAAAACATTTTATATTAATTAAGCTGACCTTAAGCGCTCATGGGAGAGACCATGCTTGACCTGTTCCATAACCAGAAGCTCGGTGTGTGACGAGTTAATGTGTGTCAGCAAAATGAGTAGCAATCGATTACACCCTGGCGGATATTCTGATGTTCTCGGCCATGTTTAAATCACCAGTGATAAAAACGAATGAAATAGAAAATAGAATTAATATTAATATTTAATTAAATATTTTTATTTTTAATATTACTCAAATTTTTAAATATTTGTTTTCATTATTTAGTTCTTTCTATCGCTTCTATCTATTTACTATTTTTTGAATTTTATTTGAGAATGGGTAAGTTTGGATTTTTTTTTTAATTTCGTCATATAATAATAACAGATGAGTTTGTAAATCTTGAGCTAGAGAGCTAAATCCTGGAGCTTTGTGGGATATGTGTTCAGGAGGAGAAAGGATGAAGTAAGCTCTATCTAATTAGCCTGTGTGATTAGCTTCCAGCAGATAGCACACACACACAGTGCTGGTTTGCGTACGTATATGAATCTGATTTGTGCTGTCATTTCGAAGGTAGTCGCCATTACTTATAAGCATAGATCATAACCCAGGTGTGATTTACCAGCACTGCTAGTGGTGGCGCTGAGTTTTGATTTCACTCACTTTTTCTGTTTCTTCTTAGTGATGTGTGTTAAATATTAATCAGTGTTTCCCCTGCAAGAGAGCTCTCGGTGTTTGGCAGCTGCAGTATTGTATTGTACGCCGGATCTCTCATCTCTCTCACTCTCTCTCTCTCTCTCTCTCTCTCTCTCTCTCTCTCAGTTTCCACTATGTTTGTCTACCTTTCTCAGAGGACAAGCTCAAAGCGAGACAGTCTGAGCACAACCCTGATCACTTAACGCTTTAGTAATTACACTTTTTCAGGCCTGCTTTTGTTTGGGACCACAAGAGAGATTTCATGCTATTTAGGCACAATTCAAGCTGTGCAAATCTGGATTCAGACTCAAAGAAGGAAAATTTATCTTTATTATACCACAGCGATGTTGAATGCTCAGTTCAGATTGGTCAGAAAGTAACAGCAGCTCCACAGTAGTTCCAGCTCCAAGTCAAATCACACGTTTGTATTAATGCGTTTCTATAGTAACATCTTACACAGGGACCCCACATAAACTGATTCAGCTATCCTATGGAGTCATTGATATGGTGAAGTTTCTGTGAGGAGATCGCAAAGGTTGTTGTGGTATACAGGAAGTGTTGTATACAGTTCAGGTTGATTGTCAGGGTGCATCACACCACCCTGTTGTTGATTATTTTCCTATAACAGCATGTGCCAAGTGTTTTATTCATTACTTATAATAGAGATGTATTCAGAGTTGAATGAAACACACGTAATAAAATTTTAAAAAAAACGTTGCCTGGTCTTCTTCCAGTCTTCAACTTTCCGGTTTCAGTGCTCTTGTGCCAGTGCTCCACAGTAGCTTCAGATTTCTGTTCTTGGCTGACAGGAGTTGAATCCAGCTTGAATCGTGGTCTTCTGCCGTTGTGGCACATCTGCATCAGGTTTTGCTGTGATGTGCTTTCTGAGATGCTTTTCTGCTCAACGTGTCTGTAAAGAGTGGTTATTTGAGTTACCGTCACCATCCTTTCAGCTCTCATTTCAGTTTCCAGCACCGCTCACTGGATGTTGTTTGTTTTTCGAACCATTCTGTGTAAACTCTAGAGACTGTTGTGTGCAAAAATCCCAGGTGATCATTAGTTTATGAAATACTCAAACGAGCCCATCTGGCAGCAACAATTATGTCATGATCAAAGTCACTGAAATCACATTTCTTTCCCATTCTAATGTTTGAACATTGTATGAAGCTTCTGACTTATATCTGCATGATTTTATGCATTCTGCTTCTGCCACATGATGGTAAAGTAATTGAATGAATGATCAAGTGTATGTGTGTTCCTAATAAATCATAATCCAACCAAATTGTTTCATCTCCAGATATCCAAATTTATATTAAGATTTAGCACAGCATAATCTATAAATAGGGTAGATATATCTTCAGAATCTGTTTGTGGTTCTTCACTTGACAGAGGCCAGTCCTGCAAATGACAGATGAGTTATTAATTTTAGCTTTAATCTTATATGCAGTAAGACATGTCCCTGAGGAATGCTTTTTACTGATGTACTAAATACATTTCTTTGAAAAGCATTAAGTTAAAATCCAGTGCAACTTACTACCTCCGGGGAAGCTGTGTGATTAAAAAACAGATCAGCTGCTTTTTTCTCTTCAGTCATTTTAAGAGTGTTATCAGAAACACGGGTACCTATCTCTTCCTCTTATCTCATCCCCTCATCGACCACGAGAAGAGTAGTCAAGGGTACTCTTCATATGCACTCAGACAAAGCTTAACCCACTTTGCATATAATGTTGCCCTCTAGAACATATAACAAGAGGGAGGAGGGGGAGAAAGGAGGAGAGGAGAGGAGAGGAGAAAAGTAGGAAAGAATTAAGAGAGGGGATGATAAATGAAGGCGGAATGTAAAGAAGAGGAGAGGAGAAAGAAAGAAGGATAAATGAGAAAGGAGTAGAGGAGGAGAAAGGATGAGAGGAGGAAAGGAGACGAGAAAAGATGCGAAGAAGAAATGAGAAAGGAAATGATGAGGAGAAAGGAAGAGAAGAGAGGAAAGATGAAATGGGTAGACACAAGAGGACTAAAGGGAGAAGAATAGAGGAAAAAGAGTGATAGAGGATAGAGATAGGACATGAGGAAGGAGGAGTGGAGAGAAAAGGAGATGAAAAAGAGTAAGAGGAGAAGAACTGAGAGGATAGGAAGAACAAGGAGGAGAGAAGAAAAAATGAGAAATGTGAGCAGATGAGAAAGGAAGGCAGGACAGAATTAAAGAGAGAAGAAGGTCAGAGAAAGAAGGAATGGAGAGGAAAGTGGAAAGGAGGATAGGGCATGAGGAAGGATGAGTAGACAAGAGGAAAGAAAAAGGAGAAGAGGAGCTGAGATGAGAAAGGAGTGGCGGAGATGACATGAGGAAGGAGGAATGGAGACGAATGTGGAAAGGAGGACAGGGCATGAGGAAGGATGAGAGAAGACAAGAGGAAAGAAAAAGGACAAGAGAAGAGGAGATGAGAAAGGAGTGGCAGAGAGGACATGAGGATGGAGGAATGGAAAGGAAATGGGAAAAGAGGACAGGGCATGAGGAAGGATGAGAGCAGACGAGAGGAAAGAAATGGGAGGAGGAGAGGAGATGAGAAAGGATGATTAGGAGAAGTGGAGAAAAGAGAAAGGAGGAGAGAAGAAGAAATGAGCAAGGAGTAGAGGAGGAGACAGCTGGAGTTTTTCACCCAGTCACTGTTGGCTAGGTGGCATTTCAGATGGACGATGTTGGCACCGTAGGAAGAACAGGCTGAGCAGCAGGGATGGACACTGCAAATGTAATCACTGCTAATATCTCAGCACTATCTCTCCCTCTCTCTCTCTCTCTCTCTCTCTCCCTCAAGCTCATCATTTCTATTGTTTCACAGCAACCTATAGCTCAAACTACTGGATGTCATTTCTCTTTGTCATAAAGCCTGGTATCATGGACAGACAGATAATCCATATAACTCTAACGCTAACATTTGAAGATGCTTAAAAACAATCTCTAATTCTGTCCGTCTTCCATCAATGATCAGTATGTTGATGCCTTTTGTGGAACTGGAATGAAATTTTGAAATATAATTTTCTCCTTTTTCACTTTTCGGGCTAAACAGACTACAAGCAAAAGACAAAAATGTTTCAGTTTTTTTTTTTTTTACATATTTACATACATTTCATACTTCTTGTCTTTAATGTAATGATTGTTGATTGAAAGGATGGGTTCCTTTTTGAGTCTCACAAGGTTTACCTTTTAATTCCATTTCTGAGTTTTTCCTGGATTTCGTGAAGCTGCCTTGTGACAAAAACCAGAAAATGACTAGAACTAAGCGTAAACAGGACCATGGGCACCGGTGCAATGATAAACACGGTTTAACTAACTACTAAACATGCTCCAGGGAGCTACGGATTAGAATCGCAGTTAACATTTGCAAAACTTAGCAAACATGTAAGACAAACAGAAGGGTGTGTAGACACAAGCTAATGAGACACGGCGAGAACCAATAACTAGTAACAGGTGCAAACAATCCTGAAGGTCAGCGCAGAGCGGGAACACAGGCGAGAAACCCTGAGGTCGGTCTGTACTGAAGTCTTACCACACAGCAGCTGTAATCTCAGAGGTAACCCTCTGCCTGTGGATATTTAGCGTGTGTGTTGACGGTGTGCGGGTTTTAGTGTAGTGCTGCCACATTTCCTAGGCAGCATATGGGTCCAGTGCAGTTATTACCAGACCAATACAATCATCCTTCACTCTGTCTGCTCAAATGATGCTGCAAATGCAATTACAATGTGGCCAGCGAGGGGAAAGGAGGAGGGCTTCCACGTAAAATGTAATTAAAATATACCATAATTGACTCCATTTTGCTGGATAATAATATTTCTCAAAGACCGTTCAGTTTCATAAAAAGCTTAACCAAGGGAGTGAAAAAAGGATCAAAAACATCTATCTATCTATCTATCTATCTATCTATCTATCTAGACAATAATTTTATAACAATAAAATCACAGGGTTATATTAATTTAATTAGTATATTAATATTAATTAGTTTCTATAGTAACTACTTGTATAGCAATCACATTGGCTAATTCAACCATAACAACAAATTTCTTAAACAGAGAAAACAGTGGTGCTATTGGTGATTTTCTGTAAGAAGACATTTATTTTAACGTTAATGGAAGCCGTCTCCAGTGTCAGCATTTTCCAGTGTCAGAGGTAAAGCTATATAAATTTTCCGCCAATGGAAGGTTTTTAGGATAGAGGAGTTTGCGTCATATTTTTGTCAAGAAAGAGACTGGCTGTTTATAGCTGCTATAATGGAAGTGATAAACTAACTTGTTTCGCCTGTGTTCCACAATATTAAATTAAACTATAAACGAGCAAAAAAAAAGGAATCACTGGCAAATTGTTGTGGAATAAAAACTTCAGGACATCACACCACCCCATCTTTGATTATTTTTGTATAACAGGACATCCTGTGGTATTTTATACTGTTCTTAACATGGTTCACACAGACCAGGGCTGTTTTATATATATATAGTTATACTGTATTTACAGTACGAAGACATTGAGCGGTCCAGTTCACCTGGGGTTGAGGAGTTGAGGAGGTCACGGCTCTGTGCAGGCCACGCAAGTTATTCCACACCAACCTTGGCAAACCATATCTCTGTGAACCTCAGAGTGATGGGAAATCTTATTGCTACAACGCACAATGACGATTTTGAGCTTCCAACATTGCGGAAACCTTTTGGTTAAGACTCACATAAGGGTGTGATGGTCAGGTGTCCAAATACTTTTAACCATACAATGTATATGTAAATAGACAGAATCGGGGGTCTTTAAGTGGCTAAAATGACTAAACTGTGCTGGTCTGAAGTGTAGTAGTGTCTATAAACTTCATTTCAAGTAGCTTGTAAATAGCAGCAGAGTAGTAGTCTCAAATAAAAAAAATATCTTGAATATAGTCAAGTTCAACTAATATTTCTCTTTATTGGATTGTTTTTAACAAATATACTCATTTCAAGATTGAAATTGTCTTACTGACGGATCATTTTGTCTATTTTAAGCATTTATTTCTAGAAAGAAGCAAAACTAAAAAAAAAAATCTGCTGATAGAATAACAACAATTCTAAGCTTGAAATTATTAAATATGTCTAGAAATAGGTGTAATGGTCTTATATTAGTTATATATAGATATAGTAATGACCAGATAATGCGAAATATTAGATAACTTTTCCTTTATTCAAGATATCACTTGCTATAAGATATCTATTGTTTAATCCATCATGTTATGTAGCTGTGCCTGATACTGAGACTCGTACCGGTACCAGTAGTATTATTCCGTTTTTTATTATCCTAACCTTTACGTACACGTTTATATAGTCCTAACCTTCACACACTCATTTCCAGTCTCACCCTCCTCTCTCTCTCTCTCTCTCTCTCTCTCTCTCTCTCTCTCAGAGAGTCTCAGTGGTATGTCAGCATGTGGTCTATCTAGCAGCTCAGATGGAGAAAATGTGCCTCGAATCAATTATTGATACCTGGACCTTTTGCCACTGAATCACACGCACACACACACACACACACACACACACACACACACACACACACACACACACACACAGAAATACATTCAGCCTGAAGTGGACAATAAATCACAGATACAAAGGAATGATGAGTAGATAATTGTTAATCATTGATGTTGCAATTTTATAACGTTGCTTGTAAAAAATATGAGGATGTGAAATACGAGTATGTGAAATATGCGTATGTGAAATATGCATATGTGAAATACGAGTATGTGAAATACGAGTATGTTAAATATGCGTATGTGAAATACGCATATGCTTATGTAGTGCTTTAGGAGGTTAGTAGGAATAACATGATTCAACAGGACGGCTAAAAGTGGAGGATTGTGCGTGTGTTTGTGAAACCGCTGGTGCTCTCTGATAACCACGGACTAGGTGCATCTTTTAAATACACACACACACACACACACACACACACACACACCCACACACACACACACACACACAGACACATACACGCACATGCGATGATGCATGCTGCTGCCTTCTCAGATGGGAGCAACACAACTTCTCAGTGCTTGTGATGGATAACCTGCAGATTCCAACCAATAATAAAGCAGAGAATTAACATCTCTCTCTCTCTCTCTCTCTCTCACACACACACACACACACACACACACACTCAGAACTCTTATATCGCTCCAAATATGAAAGGTTTTAATATTCATAATAAAGTTATTTATAGTAACGTGTTCCTAATAACTGGGTTATTTGATGCTATTGCAGCGAGCACCGGGACTGAATACTTTAACATCCAGATGCTTGGAGCTTATCCTTATAATGAAAAAGTAAATGCTCCTAAGAGCTCCACAGCATATTACAGATTACACTTAGGCTATGTTCACAATAGTCATTTTTCAGTCTGGAGTGTTCATTATACTGATAAGGAAGAAAAAAAAAACTCATATCATAACCATATTTTTGTATTTTACTCCATTTTTTTCTCTCAATTTAGTTCTAATTCCTACCCTATTACCTAGCTCTCCTGTTATCCCCCTAGCTACCAATTGGGCATAATGTGCTTCCTTAGAGATATGTGAAGCCAGACATTACGTCTTTTCAAACTGCTGCTCATGCTGAACATGCTTGAAGGAAGGTGCTAATTGCGTTCCTCCATATATATATATGAGATGACACACTCACACGATTCGCTAGTCTCACTCCAATTAGTCTCAGAAGCCAGACTTATAGCTTTCACAAGAATCAGCCAACAACATTTACTTGCTGCTAACAGTTCCAAATAAAACTCTTAACTTCTGAATATGCGGTGCCGTGAACTTTTTTTCAATCCTGTGACTAGACCTCGTAGTGTCATTGTTTTTACACAAAAGTGTGTCTATCCAGTGAGACTGCATAAAAGTCTAGCGGGCTGTAAGAGGGTGAGATTATACTCTGATGGTCAGGGGAGAGAAAAAAGCCATCCCTGACACCCAGACGGCAGCGCCACTTACACTGTCTCAGACTCTGTCATAGTGCCATTGACATCGAAAAAACTTTATCACTGCACCAGTCAGGAGCATGCATACTCTAACCGCAACAAGCCTGTGAGCTACCTATAAAATATGCCGGGGAGGTATGACATGGCCCTGACGTGAAGCTGATCATTTGCCTATAATGTAACGCCATGAAGTGTTCCATTCCTCTAATACTTTTGTAAAATTACTACTACTCCAAATAAATTTCTAAATAATTTTATACTCTAAATAATTTTCAAATATTGTTTTTTTTTATTAATGAACCATTTTTTTCAAAATCAGTTTATGGTTACATTTAATGTTGTGGAACTTCCACAAAACATGTTCCTGTTATCGCTTGCGTTATAGCATACATATACTATAAATAGTCCTCGGCCCTCAAGACTTTCCAGTGGCGTTCAACTTAAAGGAGCAACTTTACCTCTGACTGTTACAAAACACTGAAACTGGAGACTCCTTCCATAAACTGTAAACATCTTCTCACAGAAAACTTCACCATATTATTGACTTTACATTTTTATTTGTTAAATAACACTTTTTTTGTTTGTTTGTTTGTTCATAGTTTTAGATTTTGTGGCACATCTGGCCGGTCTTCCTGATTCCTGTGAATTTGCTGTTATTAAAGAAACAATAATGTATAACACCCGGGCATTAATACAATCCTGTAATTTGCCCGGAACTACTGTCAGAGCTGCTGTTATAGAAAATTAATCAAAACCTTTAGACCAATCACATTTGAGCATTCATGTATTATGTAAAAATAAACATGACTGCAAGAAATTTAAAAATTGCATGAATAAAGTATTATATTCTTGGTTTTGATTATTAATCAATTAATTAAGAATACTTATGGTTTTTCATTCTAGTTCATCTTACCTTTTGATATTGTCAATACAGTATGGGATTTATTTTTAAGTCTCACTGGAGCATGTTAATTATTTATCATGATTCATGTGTAAATGAAAACCTCCTTCCTGGACATACTGTTAGGTCCGGAAGTATTTGGACAATGATAGAGTTTTTGTGATTTTGCCTTTATACACCATCACAATGGATTTGAAATAAAACAATCAAGATGTGATCGAAGTGTAGACTTTCAGCTTTATTTTAAGAGGTTCCACAAAAATATGGCATTTACCATTTAGGAATTACAGGCATTTTCAGCAAAGTACCTCCATTTTCAGGGGCTCAAAGGTATTTGGACAAAGTGACATAATTGTAAATATAACCATAATTTTAATACTTGGATGAAAATCCTTTGCAGTCAATGACTGCCTGAAGTCTGGAGCCCGTGTTCTCAAAACTCAAATTCTGAGTTTCCTCCCTGGAGATGCTTTGCCAGGCCTTCACTGCAGCCACCTTCAGTTGCTGCTTGTTTGTTGGTCTTTCTGCCTTCAGTCTTGTCTTCAGTAACTGAAAAGCAGCTCTATTGGGTTGAGATCAGGCGACTGACTTGGCCATTGAAGAATATTCCATTTCTTTGCCTTCAAAAAGTCTTGAGTTGCTTTCGCAGTATATTTAGGGTCATTATCCACCTGCACTGTGAAGCGGCGTCCTATCAGGTTTGTAGCATTTGGCTGAATGTGAGCAGAGAGTATAGCCCTATACACCTCAGAACTCATCTTGCTACTTCTGTCAACAGTCACATCATCAATAAACACCAGTGAGCCCATTCCATTGGCAGCCATACATGCCCATGCCATAACACTGCCTCCACCATGTTTGACACATGATGTGGTATACTTTGGATCATGAACTATTCCTTTCTTTCACCATTTCTCTTCCCATCATTCTGGTACAAGTTAATCTTGCTTTCATCAGTCCAAATAATCTTATTCCAGAACATGGGAGGCTTTTTTAAATGTTTTCTGGCAAAGTCTAATCTGGCTTTCCTGTTCTTGAATGTTACCAGTGGTTTGCACCTTCTTGTAAACCCTCTGTATTTACATTCATGAAGGCGTCTCTTGATTGTGGATTTTGACAATGATGCGCCTACCTTCTCCAGAGTATTCTTACTTCTGTTGTTGTTGTGAAGGGGTTTTTCTTCACCAAGGAAAGGATTCTGCAATCATCCACTTTAGTTGTCTTCCGTGGTCTTCCAGGCCTTCCGATGTTGTTGAGCTCACCAGTGCTTTCTTTCTTTTTAAGAATGTATCCAACTGTTGATTTGCCCACACCTAAGGTTTTTGCTATCTCTCTCTCTCAAAGATTTATGTTGTTTTTTCAGCCTATTGATGGCCTCCTTCACTTGTATTGAGATCTCCTTGGATTTCATATTGGTAGCTCCAGTTGAACAGCTGCCAAATGCCAACTCAATACCTGATATCAATTCCAGACCTTTTATCTGCTTCATTTGTCTTGAACGAGGGAATGGACCGCACCTGGTCAATTAACTTCTAGTCAGTCAATTGTCCAAATACCTTTGAGCCCCTGAAAATGGAAGTACTTTGCTTAAAATGGCTGTAATTCCTAAATGGTCAATGCCATATTTTTGTGGAACCTCTTAAAATAAAGCTGAAAGTCTGCACATGAAAGAAGGTTCAATAAAGACTATTCCTCTTCTCCAAGTTTGTGACTGCTTGCATCTTTATTAAGAAGAAAGATACTTCACAAACTATCAGATGAAAAGACACAGGTTAAGGCTAGGGTTGGGGTTAATGCTGGTACGTTTTCTTACGAGCAACCAGACCAGAGTCTTTCATCCAAATTTGTAAAAATTTCTCAGTAGATAAAATGTGGTTTTATAGCATTTTATCACAGGTGGTTGAGGAAAGAATATGCATTGTGAACACACACTATTTGGGATGATGGTTAACAGTTCAATTGTCATTTGTCCTGTTATTAAGGTCTTTTCCACACTTGCTTTTTTCCGGTCGTGGGGCTGTTTACCCTGAGCGGTCTGAATGTTTGGTGATGTGTCAGTGCTGATTTTGAGCCAGGGAGTGGTCCAGGAAACTGATCCTTGGTAATCTTGAAAACAGACACCTAGGAAATGCTTCCACCAAACTGTGATGTAGTTCACATCAGGGGTGGAAGCTATCTGCTCTGTGCACTGCATGCCAAGTAACATGGTTCAACTTGTCATATTACTTCCTGTTTCAAGTTTCATAATGGTGAGGAAAGGGTTACCATGGTCACTGGAGGAGACATACTGATATATTAAACCAGACTTAGGACTGGTCATAGGACTGGGGCACTGTAATTAGCTCACTCTCATAGTGCAAGTGTTTGCACTCAGGGCATCGCGATAAATGCACGTCTCGTGTCGGCCTGCACGACTAAAAACCTTGTTATACGATAATAGCTCATTGTTTGCTGGTATTCCTGTATGATGACTTGACATGCATCCAAAAAGCATCGTTCTTCACTGCTTGTGTTTTTGTAGCAAAGGAAAATAAAAAAGGCAAACAGATGAACATAGTGCTTAACCTTTTGCAAACTGCGTGTACGAAAGTGATGTATGGAATTGCTCAATCGAGACACCGTATGTGAAAACAAACCTGCTATTAAGCCCCTCCCCCAAAAGATCCTAGAATCGGTCCAGGGTGCAAGTAGAAGAACAAGATTTTCTGTCCACAAACACATACACACACCCCACAGTCCTGGGTCATAATCTTCAATGTACATGTGCAATTCCTGACCTTCCTTTATCTGGGCTTATTTACAGTGTCTGGCTCCATCTGGCCTCTTGCTGGAATGAAAGGTAATTTGTCCGTTCATCCTCGTGCCAAATGAGGAAGCATTTTCTCACATAAGGATTCATTATATTACTAACAAGCCATACAACAGATGGGCCCAAATCACCAAGCAGAGTAGTGTTTAACCTAATGATAGTGAGAGGCAGAGAAAGAGGAGCTGATGGTCAAAGTAAACATGGAGAGGCAAGTAAGGAAATGATAATTGCATTAACAAAAGAAGAATGAGAGGGTACGAAGGCCAGGAGAGAATGACGTGTAAAGAAAGAAAAGAAAGAAAGCCTGAGAAAGAGAAGGAGAAAAAAGACTGTGGGAAAGGGCTTCCTCTAGCTACATATTGACTTTCAGATCTCATGAACTGTTGATCAGGTGGACAGCTGGTTTATGGGGGACTTAAGGAAGGACTGAGGGCTTACGAAAGAGAAGTACTAAGAGAGTAAGTTCCCATATAAGAATAAGTTTCCAAATTTACACTCACTGTTCATTTTATCAGGTAAACTTACCATACAGATTACTTTGTAGTTCTACATGGCTCTGATCTGTGGTATCATGACCCATTTGGAAAATTTTCTTTCTTCAGAGAATAACTTGAGTCTAACATAATTCTGTCCTGATTTTCTGCTGGCTTGGACCTGTTTCATGTCAACCTGGACATGGACATGTTCTGTTTCTCAATATAATTAACGCCAAGGGTTGGCTTTTCAGTCATCGCTCCAAGATTTCCCCAATCATATCTAAATGTGTTATATATTTCACTGCGTGATGGAAGGCTTGGCAGAGCCGGCTACTTTTTACTTATTCATCACTATCACTATCAATAAAGGTCGACTCAGTGCATCTGTCCACCAGCTAATGAATCAAAGCCCATAAAATACTGTCATTTTACTGCTCTCTCTCTCTCTCTCTCTCTCTCTCACACACACACACACACACTGTCTCTTTATCAATCTCCTGTGCTCTTTCTCATTTATTCCCCTTGTTAGGTACATAAATCAAAGCTACTAAAGCTAATTTAATAGATAAATTAAACCTATAATCATAATTTCAACAAAAAGCTTATATGCTCTCAAACCAGGTCCCTATTCTGTCATTGTCCAGTAAACAGCAGGGGAGGGAGGGAAGGAAGGAAGGAAGGAAGGATGGATGGATGGATGGATGGATGGATGGATGGATGGATGATAGTGGTGGAACTGACTGATACCAGGAGTATTAAGGGAGGGAGGGAGGGAGGGAAGGAAGGAAGGTTTAGAGTTTCTGTTTACTAGTTTTCAAATAATCTGTCTGTACCTTGCTCTAAAATCCCATTGGATTTTTTTATATTTTAGTTTATTGCTCTGCCATCATATATTTTTTCCCTATTGTTCCCCCAATTTCCCAATCCTGTGTAGTTTTGTTCAATGTACATGTTGTGTACACCGTATGATTTAATATAAGATATATAATATAGTTCAGATATAAATATATGATATATAATATCTTTCAGATATAAATATATGATATTTAATATAGTTCAGGTATAAATGTGTGATATATAATATAGTTTAGGTATAAATATATGATATATAATATAGCTCAGGTATAAATGTGTGATATATAATATAAATTCTCCATCCAGAAGGCCATCCAGATTTCTCCACCCCTTATTCCCCGCAAACATCACATGACCTGTTCATTTAAGAACACTGACTTGTTCCATAAAGGACAAATCACTTAGGATAAAAAGAGATCAGCATTCGGTGTTCTGAAGACGCGAGCTGGTTTTCATTCATATCACTTGCGACTGTGAGGCTGCTCTTCAGTGAGTTGGTGAAATGAGGCCTGTATTGTTTCATGAAATCTCGCTGGTCTTTTGTACGTGTGTGAATGTTTAATGAGCGAGTGAATGGCTTGTAGGCTTGGATAAAATTGAAGTATGGAGAATAGTGTTCAGGGCAAATGGTGCTCATGCTTCACTGAGTTTGATGCAAGGATTTCAGGCTTTCATCTGGAGTGTACTCCGGTTGTTCTCAGTATGCCTTTATTTCTCAGCACGGCTGTGGAGGAAAACATTCCAGAATGCTTCCTTTTATCATGCATTAGTGGTATGTGGTGTGCGTGTGTGTGTGTGTGTGTGTGTGTGAGAGAGAGAGAGAGAGAGAGAGAGAGAGACCAATGTATATTAGTGGTACATGCTTAAATCAGACATACAGTATGTCATCATTCATGTGTTCATATCAGATATTTCAAGCACATCAGAGATCAAGGCAAATTGCAGCTGCTCTCTCTCTCTCTCTCTTTCTCTCTCTCGCTCTCTCACACACACACACACACATACACACGGTATTACAAATATGCTGGGGCTGTCGGAGAGCCAGCAAGTGTGATATTGACTGCTGAGACGTGCGTTTCTCATGAATGGAGGTCAACAGGGAGGAACGCAGTGAGAAACAGAGACCGTGATCTATTCCAGTGTCCTACTGAGCACATCATATCCACAGCGCCGCCACACACACACACACACACACACACTTGTAGACGTATAGACATAATTTGATTAAATGAAACCACCCAAAAAATACATGGGAACTATTCACACCACTCATTTTACTGCTCTCTCTCTCTCTCTCTCTCTCTCTCTCTCTCTCTTTCTCATGCATCCTCATTTACTTAATCCTATCCCCTTTGTTAGGTACATAAATTTAACCTGCAAACATAATCTCAAAAGAAAGAAAGAAAGAAAGAAACATAAATGCTGACACTGGAGTCTCCTTCCATATTACATAAGCCATATCAGTGTATATTTGTTGTTTTTTCAGAAAAAAAGTACATATTTTTTTATTATGTTATTACAAGGCTGAGATTAGGTTGAACATTTGCCACAGAAGTCCCTGTGTAAATTGTTACTATAGAAACAATAATGAACAAGTGCATTAATATAAACCTTTAGTTTGCATTACAGCAAATACTAGTCAGAGTAGCTGTTAGAGAAAATTAATCAACACCTTTTGACCAACAAGAATTCATCAGTGCTGTGGTAGAATGTAGTACTCTAATACAGAATGTGTGTATGTGTTAGGAGCTTAAATGTCATGACCCTACCTCCCCCTCATAACCTTCCCTGGCTAGCGGTGTACCGCTTCATGAGTTGCAGCTACTATCACTACTTTCTTTCTCCAGGCGTCAGTAGAAAACTTTTCTCTATTCTTCAGCATATGTTCATCACCATGTCAGGGCAGTGAAAAGAAATAAATCGCTAAAGGTTTTTCTTTTTTTTTTTTTTTGCTTTTTAAAGAAAGGCTTTTTTTGTCTAAAAGATTGACTCAGTTATGTTTCTCATGCGTTATTTTATACATTGAAATCCCATTATCATCACAGTTACAAGGAGTAATAATTAGGAGTAATAATTTCTGACATTTTCCACTTTTTTGGCATTTTCGTTATTTTGTAGG
>CM040992.1:7355671-7365846 GCA_022985145.1 Pangasius djambal
TTGGACCCTTGGACTGTTTTCCCTGTTTTTGATTGTTTGCCGCCTGCCCTGACCATTGCCCGTGTTTTGGATTACTCTTTTGCCTTTGCCTCAGATTATACTGTTTGCTGGTGCTCGACCCTGCCTGTTTTGACCACGATTGGAATAAAGCCTTGCGTTTGGATCCCCAACTCCGTTGTCCTAAGTCTACACGTTACAGTAGGAAGTGTTCACTTCTTCAGCCTCACCCAGCTTCACTCAGCACACACTGCCTGTCCTACAGAAAGTCTGCTTTGCCTAAAAGCTTTTTTAGTGGTCTAATTTGATCTGCCCCTTTTTCCGGTGCTTGTTCACTCCCTTGCTTTCGTTCCTCTGGTGGTGCTGCTGAAGCTGACAGGCTCTAGACAGTTTAAGCAACAAGGCAGCTGGCTTCTGTTTCAGACACAACCCATGCCTTGCACATGAGGATACAGTGTGTATCTGCTACACTGTTACACTATCTGTTATCTGATCATTAGATAGAAATTGCATTTACAATTACATTAATGCATTTTCTGTCTATGGTGACTTTTGTCTGCTGGAGCAGAAAGGAAGAGCAGAGAGAAGAACTGGAGCAGAATAGAATAGAATAAAATGCAGCAGAACAGAACGGAATTGTGTGGAACAAAGCAGAACAGAACAGAAGACAGCAGAACACAACAGAACGCAGCAGAACAGAACAGAATGCAGCAGAACGCAGCAGAACAGAACCATATGGAGCAGAACAGAATGGAGTGGAACAAAACAGGACAGCACAGAGCAGAACATAACACAGCAGAACGCAGCAGAACAGACCCATTTGGAGCAGAACAGAATGGAGTGGAACGAAGCAGAACAGAACACCACAGAATGCAGCAGAATATCACAGAATGGAGTGGAACAAAACAGAAGAGAACACCACAGAATGCAGCAGAACAGAACCATATGGAGCAGAACAGAACAGAATGGAGTGGAACAAAACAGAATAAAACACAGCAGAACAGAAGAAGAACAAGAATGGAATGGAACAGAATGGAACAGAACAGACTGCTGCAGCAGTCTGTTCTGTCATGTTCTGCTGCATTCTGTTCTATTGCATTTTGTTCGGTTCTGCTCTGTTAGGTTCTGTTCTCCTGCATTTTGTTCTGTTCTGCTCTATTAGGTTCTGTTCTGCTGCATTTTGTTCTGAACCACACAGAGAGGAGCAGAACAGAATGCAGCAGGACACGACAGAACAGAATGGAGTGGAACACAAAGAACAGAACATAGTACAGCGGAATGAAGCAGAACAGAATAGAACACAACAGGCTAATGGTGGTGGAGTAACATGACATCAGTGGTTTTGGGTCTTTTGCAGCTGCACACAAAGCTTTTGGTGTGTCTGCAGCTGTAATTGCCTGCTTCCCTGACAATCGTTTGGAGTTGTTATGTACTGCAGGGTTGTTAATGGGGCAGAGGTGATTGAAGATGCATGCTGTGTATGAGCCTGCTGGCTTTCACCCTCCCCCAGAGCTTGTGTGTGTGTGAGAGAGAGAGAGACAGAGCAAGATAGAGAAAGGAGAGAGTGATTTCACACTGCAGAGGCAGGAAGTTAGCACACCCAGAGGACACATCCATGCCCACATATACTTTTATTGCTGATTGTTTGGCCCTTTGCTGGCTGCTTTAATGAAACATTACTATTGCAGTGGCATAATAAAAATTTCCTGTCTCTCCCACCTTCTTTATTTTCTTATTCTTTCCTCACACACACACACTGTCTGCATATCTGTTAGGGATGTAACCAAATATGAACACATTATTCAGAATGAGCAGATCATGTGTTCAACAGATAGCAATGCAGATCTGAATAGGAGGTGTGCAATTTTTTTTCTTTGGAAAGCTTACCAGAAAGGTTCAGGTTGAGACTTGATGTGTGCATCGAGACTGGGATCCCGATAGGACATCAAAAAGTCATGCGGGCAGAGGTCTTCACCTTCATTTTTGTGCGAGCATGCTGTTAATTATGAAACTCACAGGACAACCAAAGCTCGCATTCATTAACATGAGTGTGCGTCACTGTGAAATATATTTACAATTCATCCTTAGTAACTGCCTGGTCAGGGTCGCCTTAATTTAAATTAGGTAGGCAGAAACAAGCAATTCAATGAACAAAGTTTACATTTGAGACCAGTTATGAGCTTGAGTGATGTAGCTGAGGTTGAGGAAGTGTCAGAGCTCACAAACCATACTGATAGAGCTGGCATTTCTACCTCTGTTTGTTTTTTGCTCTTGTTTTGGTTTAGACCACACCCACTTCTGGTTTAAATCCAAATACAGATACAGCTATGGATATTTGGGGCACTATATTATTAGAGGTACAGATACAAATGTTACATTACATCCCTGATATATTCAGATTGAGTTTAGTCTCTCTTTTTTCTGTTTCAGTTTCTCTGTTTTTTTTTTTTGCAATATCAAAGCATAGGTACATCCACATTTTAAAGTTTAAAAGACCTAATTACAGTGAGGTGAATAATAACATTCTGTACATCCGTGCCTGTCGTTTTTCCCGCACTCTCCCCTCTCATATCTTACAGCACCAGTTGCTGGGAGGGGTGTGTGAGTTTGTGCGTGCTGTGCCTTAATTCCCTGCCAGCTCGTGATTCTGTTCTGGAGAGCTGTTTTTATTTTTACCACCCAGAGAAAATAAATCTGGTTTCTCTGCTCCTGGCGGTACCGAAGTGATCGCCTTGGGCCTCGGCTGTCTTTCCCTACTGTGTCCACATGCTCAAGGAAGAAACAGCGCAGGTTTAATGCTCGTCTGTTGGAGAGCTGCTCAGACCCATATGAGTCATTTTTATGCCTAGCTTTCCTCTACCACTGTGAATTCCACCAATACTGTGCACTATTACTGAACACAGGAAGATAGTACAATCCACATGTTATATATAGTATTAGGGATGAGCATTTAAGGTTAAAATACTATTAAAAATGTTCAAGGTATTATTTGAATATGTGGTGCTTCACATTCACAGGATTGTGCATTTGAGTCAGTTAAAATAAAATGCAAGTGTTAGCGAGTAAATGATATAAAATCTCAATTCGATCTCACTTCAGTGTTTTAACACTAAGAATTGTGAGAAAATGAAAATAAATAAAGAATCCAGTCATCAATTTTTGTATGTACCTCAAAAAGTTCATTCTTTTATGATGTCTATAGAACCATGAAATACAATATGGTTAGTCTATTAGTGCATATTGACAAAAAAAACATTGATTTGTATTCATTAAATTCTTTACTAAATATGGTCTCACTTGCAAAACTTTAACAGTTTGTACGACTCAAGTGGTATTTCAGTTTATGATTTATATAACATTAAGGTTATGACTTTTCTTATGACTACATTCTTTTAAAATGGAACAAAAATCCAACCAAATCACCCTCGTCTTTTTGAATTTGTTTGAATTTTTTATGAGAACAGATTTTTTTTTTAATAACCAGCAAATGCTGGGGTGTGCTGTTTCGCTTTATGAAATGAATGCATTATTCAGAATGGCGCAGTGATTTCCATCAGCTGTTTGTAATATGTAACATCTGGAAACTGGATAACATTGTGTATTATTGGAGGTTTAATTATGAATTCTAATGATGTTTCTAAGCAACACTCAGCTCAGGAACATCAGGTTCCTGGGGTTAAACAAAGTGATTTGGTTAAGTGCTACAGGAGCTACACAGGTGCTGCTTCTTTAGTCTCTAATCTCTTCAGCAATAATAAAAGACAAGCTCGTGGTTCATCTTTGTCTGTGCTCAGCACTGATCTGCGACGGCATATGGATGTGGATGTTCTTAAGCACATCTCCTCTCTCTGTCATTCAAACATATGAAAATGGAGGCTCAAAGCTAATCTCGTCCACTTCCTAATAGTCAGGCTTTTGATTGTATAATCTGTCATGCGGGCAATAAACCAGGCGCTCAGGCGGCTTAGAGAGCGAGATGACGTGTGACAGCTCCTCAGTAGTGATAGCACATCAGCCCAGGCCTGACAAAACAATACTGCGTACAGCTTAAACCTTAAACTCACATTTCTGGAACAATGGATGTAAGAAAATTACACAGGATGGAGTGAAGAAGCGAGATTTTTCCACTCTTCAACTGCCCAGTTTTGACAGTCTGAGAGCCTCATATTCTTGCTCTTGGCTGACAGGAGTGGACCAAGCTCTGGTCTTCTGCAGTTGTAGCCCATCCACCTCAAGCTTTGGTGTGTTGTGCATTCCGAGATGCTTTTCTGCTCACCATGGTTGTAAAGAGGAGTTATTAGCGTTACCATAGCCTACCTGTCAGCTCCAACATTCAGCTTACACCCATGCCATGGTCAAAGTCACTGCAATCATATTTTTTTCTCATTCTGATATTTATTGTAAACATTAACTGAAGATCTGTGTCTACATGATTTTATGCATTGTGCTGCTGCCACATGATTGACTGACTAGGTAATTGGATGAATGAGCAGGTGTACTGGTGTTCCTATTACAGTGGCCAGTGAGTGCATATGTCAAATAACATTGTTTTGCACAGTAATTGTGCTATAATGATGTACATAAAAGGTCAACAGAGTCATAGTTACGATTAATTCAGTTTTGACTACGACAGGTGGTCAAAAGAACATCTCCGTTAGTTTGTTTAATCACATTTTATTGGCTAGCCACTGTATGGTGAGAAACAGAATTAACAAATCAGGATTTTGCCTTTTTCCTCTTTATGTTTGAAGGCTACTATCCATAGCTACACTATGAGCTCAGGGATCGAAGTGACAGATGATGGAGGTTTACTGCAGGAGGAGAAAAAGAAGACTAGATCTGGTTTTATAAGATGAGATGTAATCCCCCCATTACTAACATTACTTTAATCATTTTCAGTGAAAGTGTCATAAAGGTATTTTATTTCCTACACCTATTAATCTTATTAATATGGCCAGATTTGTTAACAGTAGCCTAGATCCTGCCTTAAATAATTAAATGACAAATTATGAATACCACCACTGCTTCTATTACTGTCTGGCATCCACCCAAACTGCATTAGTGTCACATTTATCAATTTACAGATCATGCATGATTTTATTTTGCATCTTTCCTCATTCACTCCTGAAGTTAAGTCCTGAATACACCACAGCTTAGTATGAAATGCTGTTTTTTCCCCTCTCTCTCTCTCCCTCCCTCTCTCTCTCTCTCTCTCTCTCTGTATCTGTGTGGATATCTTTGTTACACTCTGCATTGCTTGTAATCTGCCAACGTCTTGCATACTTTTCTAATATCTTATAGTTTCTATGAAACTTTTCCGTCCTCATGGGGTTCTCGCGTTGTCCTCATTAGCAGAGATTCAGTCAAGAGCAATCAGCACTTATTGTGGACCTGGGCTGAAGCATGAGCACTTGCTATTAACCTGTCTAGAATATAAATGAGGGATTTACATAACCGCCGGAGAGTCTGCTCTTCACCTCCTTTTCTCGAATGGTGTTTTAATGAAAGGCCTTTTTGGTCCAGCTGGTCAGAGAGGCCGAAACCCGGCAGCTATCTGCTCTCACCTATCTGCTTCCTTGACCCTATGAAACACAGATTGCTTTTAACAGATGCCTTTATTTCTATTTTTCACTATGGCACACGGGGTACAAAAGTAAGAGTGGAAGAACTGACAATATACTGTATACAGTTTATACAGTCAAAAGAAAGGAGATTATGTGGAAAGAAAGAGAAACATGGGGGGAAGTAGAGGTTAAGAAGTAAATCAGACAAGTAATACACAAAAAGAACGAGTAAACAGCTATAAGGAACAAAAGCACCAAGAAAAGAAAGAAAGAAAGAAAAAAAAGTAATAAAAGTAGAATATGCAGATGACGTGAAGATTAAAGTGGAAAAAATAGCTCTATAAAAAGTGTATGTGCGTGTAAAAATGTAGTTTTTCTGTTTTATGCAACACAATATATATATATATATATATATATATATATATATATATATATATATATATTTTTACTTTACCTTTGGAAAAAAAAAACCTTTGGTAAAAAACCATCAATTTTATCATCTTATCATTTCAAAAAAATAAAAATAAAAATCCTCTTCCCATCTTTTAACATGTGCCAGAATATGAATGGTTAAAAAATAAATAAATAAAAGCATGTTATACCAATTTTGACCACAAGGAGCAGCCACTGTTTTCTCCTTACAGTTAATGAGCAGGCGCAAAGCAAATGAAAGGTTGCCAACTGCTAAAACTATTAAAAGTGGTATGATGTACCAGCTTTGATAACATTCAAGAGATTTGTAATTACAAAAAAGAAACTACGAGGAGAACTTAGCTCACTGCATAATAGCTAGTAGCAGTATCAGAAGAGTTTTAGATGCAAAATTGCAAAATATAGCTTCTTCGTTTTTCTCTCTCTTTGTAGGATTAGTAAGCAACAATTACGGGCTATAGAGTACGTCATACAGTATATGTATACAATGCTTTGCGTAAGTATTCACCCCCTTGGCTGTGTTTCATAATGTGTAGTGTTACAAACTGGATGGGTTAAATTGGGATTTTATGTCAGTAAGTAAGTAAGCATAATGGCTTAAACTCGATTAGCTTGTAGACGTTTGTGCACTTTGACATTTCATACTGTTTTGAGTAGATCAGTGACTTAAAATTTCTAAATAAATCCATTTTAATTACAGATTGTATCGCTACACAATACGGAAAAGTCTAAGAGAGGTGAATAGTTATACAACAGACTGTAGTCTTTACACTGTACATTTTCACCCTGATTTGCTCTGATTTTCTCTCTGTATTGGCAAACACAGCTCAGAATTTGGATTTGAGTCATCGATTGTGAGCCTTAATTACATCCAAACACTGGCTTAAATTAACCTTGTGTGTAGTTGACACTGTGTAACACACACAACCGCTACCACTGTGTGTATTTATTGTGTCTAAATGTAGAATGAATTCGCTATAAAAATGCGTCTAACATCCACCTAGCCTCTGATAACCAAATGCTCTAAATATAAATCAAGTTAAAAAATAAGTCAAAAATAAGTTAATAAAGACCATCAGAGACAAAACCGCCAGCCAAGTGTTAATAATGAGTGCTGTAATTAAGATTTATAATTCACCCTGCTTCATTCACTCCCATTCAGTTTCCATTAATATGAAGCACCAAGAAGTCGACCCTGTGTGTGTGCTCCTCCAGCTTTACTCCTAAGTTCAAATTCTTCTCCTTCAGTGCAATAAATCAACTTCAGAGGTAGGAGAAATAGTCTTTTAGCTGTCACACAGTCGAAAGCTCCGTGTGAGATCAAGCCAGCAGTAAGTGATGTTTAATAATGATGGTAAGGATGAAGATGATAAAGCTGATGAGGCTGCTGCTGCTGCTGATAATGAATATGAAGATGATGAGGATGATTAATGGTCCCCTCTCACTTAAAGCAAATGTGAAGTGTCAATTTCAGATGAAATATCTTGAAACGTTTCAGCAGGTTTGCCGGGGTTACAAACAGCATCAGGGCTCAGGCAGGCAGTCTGTTTAGCTCAGCATGATACTCTGTTTTCTTTTATTTCTTTTTTCTTGCCCCATATTCAGTGTGATTGGGTTTTGAGGATGGTTTCATGCTTGTAATAATTTGTAAAAATTTGCAAATTAAATGCACCCACATTGCCCAAATTTGTGCATTTTTCCCGGGATATTAGGTTTCTTTTTTTTTACTCTGCTAAATTTAGATGATCATTTCACAGTGTTACATTTCATAAAGTCATAAAATCAAGTTCTACTACAAGTTTTATCCTCATCCTGACCTTTATTATCCGTAAAGTTGGCTAAACTAATCTCATGAGAAATTTGTACATATTTTTTCAGTTTTCTTTTTGTCCTATGTGCTTGTTGTTTGTTTTGTTTTCTGTTCTAGTCCTGTCTCTACTCCTGTCCTGTTATTAGTTTGTTTGCCTATTGTGTTCACCTGTTCTGTGTTGCTCCATAATTATTAGTTTGCCTGTTTACACTGATCAGCCATAACATTAAATCCACCTTGCCTAATATTGTGTAGGTCCCCACTGTGCCACCAGGCATGGACTCCACAAGATCTCTGAAGGTGCTGTGGTATCGGACACCAAGACGTTAGCAGCAGATCCTTTAATTCCTGTAAGTTGCGAGGTGCGGCAAGTCAACTCCTTGAACTTTTTTGTCATGTTCCTCAAACCATTCCTGAACAGTTTTTGCAGTGGCAGGGCGCATTATCCTTCTGAAAGAGGCCACTATCATTAGGGAATACCAGTGTCATGAAGAGGTGTACTTGGTCTGTAACAATGTTTAGGTAGGTGGTAGGTGTCAAAGAATGCCATGAATGCCAGCACCCAAGGATTCCCAGCAGAACATTGCCCAGAGCATCACACTGCCTCTGCCAGCTTGCCTTCCTCCCATAGTGCATCCTGGTGCCATCTCTTCCCCAAGTAAGCGTCACACACGCATCTGGCTATCCACATGATGTAAAAGAAAATGTGATTCATCAGACCAGGCCACCTCTTCTCATCTTCCATTGCTCCAAGGTCCAGTTCTGACAGTCACTTGCCCATTGTATGCGCTTTCGGTGCTGGACAGGGGTCAGCATTGGGCGCTCTGACCGGTCGGCGGCTACGCAGCCCCATGTGCAGCAAGCTGTAATGCACTGTGTGTTCTGACACCTCATAGCCAGCATTAACGTTTTCAGCAATTTGAGCTACAGTAGCTCTTTTGTAGTGCTAACCATTGCATACCGGTAACACCCAACAAGACCTGTTTTGGAGATTCTCCTACCCAGCAACTGGCCATCCACATGATGTAAAAGAAAACATGATTCATCAGACCAGGCCGCTGTTTTCCATTCCACCATGGTCCAGTTCTGATGCTCATGTGCCCATTGTAGGCAGTTTCGTTGGTGGTCAGCATGGGCACTCTGACTGGTCTGCAGCTACGCAGCCCCATACGTCCTACCCACTGCTTACTGGGAACACCCCACAATACCTGCCATTTTGGAGATGCTCTGACCAAGTCGTCTAGCCATCACAGTTTGGCCCTTGTCAAAGTCGCTCAGATCCTTAGGCTTGCCCATTTTTCCTGCTTCCAACACATCAACTTCAAGAACTGACTGTTCACTTGTTGCCTAATATATAATCACGCCCCTTGACAGGTGCCATTGTAACGAAATAATCAATGTTATTCACTTCACCTCTGAGTGGTTTTAATATTATGGCTGATCAGTGTATATCCTCTGTGTTTCATTGTTCATTACAAAGTCTCAGCACTGTTTCCCTCATTTCTTATTATTAATAATCCTTGTTGAACTTTGTCTGCTTGAGTTTTGACCCCAGCTATGGACTTGGATCATAATTAGACTTGCCCCCAGTCTATACATATGAATTCAAATTAACAAGGGTGGTACAAATGCTAACTCTGTAAAAGTCGTGTCAATTGCTGCACATTTGCATATGTGAAGCCATGTTGGAGTTAGCTCATGCAGACTCTGACAGTAGTGCCAGCTGTAAAGCAAATCACAGGTATACATATATTAATGTGCTTGTTCTAACATGTTATTGTTTCTGTAGTAACAGTTCATTCAGAGGGACCTGCTCCATGGAATCTAAGACTAATAAAAAAACAGATTAAAGCTGTGTTGTTATTATCAAAGAAAAAAGTTTTCTGTAACGAGACGTTTTTAACATTTATGGAAGGAGTCTCCAGTGTCGGCACATTTGAACAGTCAGTGGGCTTTCTGCCATAAGAAAGTCTTCAGGACAGAGGATGTATCTGTATTTTTTTGTCTTAATAACCTAAAGAAATATCCCCTCACCAGCCTCTGTTTATATCTGCTATAACATAAGTGATAACAGGAACTAAGTTGCTTTGTGGATTTTCCACAACATTAAATGTAACTATAAATTGATTTTTTTTAAATGACATTCTTTAAAAGAAAAAATTGTAATTTTTGGCAAATTGCTGTAATATAAAAAGAATAAAACACTTGGTGGTGTGCTGTTATAGGAAATTAATCAAGAATGGGATGTTATGATGCGAGCAGTTGTGAAGCAGGGTTACTGTTATTATTTTCCTATAACAGCACATTCTGATGTGTTTTCTTCTTACACCACAATAATTTGCTTTATAATGTTTCCCAACTCAGTATACATA
>CM040992.1:7374871-7386194 GCA_022985145.1 Pangasius djambal
CGAGACGTCACACACAAACCCATACATATCCATCACACGAGTGGCATGTGGACAGGTTTGAATTGAAGCTGGAGGGCTCTGTGTGTGTGTGTGTGTGTGTGTGTGTGTGTGTGTGTGTGTGTGTGTGTTTGTCTGACAGAATCAGACTCCATGTGAGGTTTCTCCTATACTGCTCTGGGAGACAAGCAAAGTGGCAGCTCATGCAGAGTAGATGTACATGTTTCGTCTGCGCGCGCGTGTGTGTGTGGGTGTGTTCACATTTACTTATATGTCGCCATGTCTATTCCAGACCCTTTCAACAATCATTCTGTGAAGTGTGTGCATTTATGTGTGTGTGTACTTGAGAATCCTTGGCATCCGTGGGCGGTAAATGCGGTTTGCTCTAATTGGATTATACCTTATTAATGTTCTTATAACCGGCTTGTAATTATTATGGTTGAGCAGCATGGGCAGAATTATTTAGAGCCAGTACAGCGCTCTGTGTGTCTAGTTGATGTGTGTAGTGTGGACTGTATGTTTGTTTGACCCCTTGTTCCTTATATTAGGGCTTTGAAGTAGGTATGACATATTTTATCATCACAGAACCAACCAGACACTCAGAAGACACTGCAGTGGGATGTATTAAACAGAGCTGATAAATATACTTCTGTGCTTTTCACAGTTTTATATGAGACACTCTGATTGGCTGTCAACTACAGGAGGTGAAATAGCCCTAAAAGATTCCTGTTGAATGAAAACTGACACATTTACCAAAAAATTCACCAAGCAGCAGAACAAATCATTGTGCTCGATACAAATTTCGCAGATACCAACGTCTGACACCACGTGATACTATGCAACGTCTAGTGTACGTTGTCACTTTAATGAAGAGACGACATGAATTGACAGTGATCTGGATGTATTTCCAGATTAATCTTGACATTAGGAGCTACTACAACATCTTCCTACAGTACATGTAAGCTGATAAAATATCTGAAACATAAAACTCAGCACAAGGAGTTCATTGCTAGCAGCACATGGCAACAACCAACACTGCAGCAAATGCTGGCTAGACGAGAAAAAAGATCTACAGACAACACTAGGTGAGTGAAAATAATAGCTCGACAAGCAGCCACTATTGGTCCTTGACAACGAAGGAAGGGAAACAAAAACATACTTTGCTTACAAGTGTATAGAAGCACTTTTCCAAAAGTGAAACAAAAATGTTCTGCATTTCAACCCTACTCCATCCAAGCTACGTAATGTTGCTGGTGAATGTGCGTCATTTAAAATCAACTAGCTAGCGCGATATAGAAGCAGGCCAAGGGCATGAACATGTAATTGTGTCACTATGTAAACCAGATAAACATAATGAGAGTTAAGTAAAATGTTCTTTGATGTCCCTGATTGAATGATGTTACTCATTTCTGTATCAATATCAGTACTGGTATTGACAGATACAAAACGCTATGTACTCATAAAAATGGGATCGATTCATCCCTTATTTTTACTACAAATTTATGACAACAAGGCAAAACTAAATGCCCCAGTAGTCATTGTACTTCTCCAAGTGACATGATGCAAATTGCCCGAAATGCTAATATCGTTGGAAAGTTCAGATAAGTGATTCACCATTAACATTACCAATAGCATGGTGACATGGCGAAACTCATTCTGGTGACCATTCTGATGCTTATATCCAAATAGTTAGCCGTCACGATCATATATACTGTAGCGGGACATGGGTACACTCTGTGTGAGTTGGGTTTATATTATATTGTTTGAATTTTCCTAGCAGCCATTGAGTTGTGACTGTACATTCAACCCTTTATAGGACAACTGTTCTGAAACATAAATATTAAACTGTTCTACTGTAAGTAGCAGTTTGGTTCAATGGGTTCTGCCATCAGTGAGCCATTTTTAAAAGCTTGTGTTAATAAAGAACAAAAAAATTAACAGTTTCTGCTTCTGCTCTGTTGATGAGGCACTGTATGATCAAGTTAAAAAGCAAGTGACTTGAAAAAATATTAACTACCAAGACAGTTAATAAGTTAATTTACAAGTTAATTATGGGCGATTCTGATAGAAACATCTAGCTAGTTACAAAACTACATTATCTGATGAAGTACTTTTTAGCTAGATGCCTCTCTAGCTAATACACAGAAACCATTAGCAACTGTTCATAATGATACCTAACTTGCTAACACATTATAACATTTATTAGCTAACTACAGTATAAACATAAAGGATTACATTTTCTAGCTTTCATATAACTGCAATTGTACTAGCTAGCATATGTAAATGTTCATTTGTTCAAATGTTCATTTCGATGCTTCATATGTATGCTAGGGATCTCTCAGCTAAGCTACTAGGTTTATAATAGCCACTAAAACAGGATTTCATTGCTAGTTACTTTTCCAGCTAATGTTCAGAAACCATTACCAAAAATTCATCATAGTACTTGCTAACACATTCTAAAATGCAGTAGTGTGATGTGCCGGAGCCGAAGTAATCCAACTAATTCCATCTATTTTGATGACAGATGGAAATCAGCTACATCCATTGGCAAACTGGGGTCTCTAGATAAATAAACATCTCCATCACTTAAAGCACTGAGAAGCAGCAACGCTTTAAATACAGCATGGATTTGACGACTTTGTGATGCAGTTAGATGTTGCCACCCTGAAACCCTCACACTCTCTCGTATCGCCCCTCCTCTTTCTCTCGTTCTCCCTCAGATCTCTTCCCCCAGAGATGTGCAGTGTGTGCCGAACCAACACTAGAGTCTTTTTTAAACACACACACACACACGCTCAGACTGCACAGATGTGTACTATAAGAAAGTCACAGTATTTGATATTCACTTTCATGGACAGAAACACACACACACACACACACACACACATACACACATGGACAACTTCCTCTAAACATGGTGCTGCAAGCTGCTTCAGATGTCTTCAGATACCCAGAAAAGAGACTCAGACTCAGCTTTCAGCTGCTTTGAGCGCACAGAGTAAAGTGAACGAAGAAAATATATGCGCACACATACCTCCTCATATGAAAAATACAAGCACAATATACAGTGCACTCAGTGGCCACTTTATTAGATACACCAACCTTGTAGCTACACACACTGCCTGTGATATAGGTGGTGTATAGGTGATACAGGCTTATCTACAAGGTGGGTGTACCTAATAAACTGGCAATTGAGTGTATACAGTGTATAAATTGTAAAATGTACAAACGTATTTGCAGTACGTCAGCATTTTTAGATTGCTTTATATAGCTTGATTGGATGGAATAAGATTCAAATAAGAAGGTGGAGTAACTGTAGGTGCTTCTCTGTGATTTTATTAATGTATGGATTGGCAATGTCTGTGATTTTATCCTTCCGTCTTTAAGACCATTACAGAATTGCCCCATTTTTTTCAACAAACTCAACAAAGGTCTGATCATTTTTGTGCCACAGATACAAATCTCAGATTTTACACTGGATTTTTTTCCCCACTGCTACTCACTATATTTAGTCATTTCATTAAATGATGGCTACTCTGTTGAAGAGCCTCTAAGCCATGTAGTTGCTATCACTTTATGTACTATGTACTGTCTTTACTGTGTACTTTACTGTTGATATTAACCAAGGCACCTCCAGCTGGTGTAAAGCCTTATTCTATGGTTGCAAGTGCCTCAATTTCATGGTTATTGTCATATATTATAAATCAATGATCCAGTAATCACACCATATTACCATGTGAGAAGCAAACATCCGGGCACAAGTTTTATCGTGAAAATTATTACAGGCACCATTTTATAAAAACAAATACCATCCAGTTAAAGAGTTAAAGAGTACATTTATTAAACATTTACATACAGTGGAGTCCAAAAGTCTGACAGCACTAGTGAAAATGCTTCTATTTTGCATTCTTTTATAATTTAATACAACGATTTTCGTTACAAACAACTTGAGTGAAAAGTAGAATCTTTGAAATGTTTACATAAAGTTCAGAGTTTCTGAGTTTCTGAGTATTTGAGCACGAGCATGTGTAGATCAAATCCATCTGAGTGTCGTCTGAACACATGCTTCAGTAGAAGCGATTAGGCATGAGGAAAATCTTTTTTCTTTTTAGCATGGACCATATCACACGTTTGCTTACATTTAAATAGGAACCTAGAAATAGTGCCGAATCTTGAATATTAAATATACAAGATACTGAACATTTACTTTCGTTATTTTGAATATTTCAAAATTCTAAAACGTTCTTTTTATTTCCAATTTTACATGAAAAAAACTGCATACGTCAAAAAGACTGGACAATTTTGTCAGACCTTGTTTATCTGACATCAGACATTCAAGATGCAAAACATGCAAAACAGTGGAATATTAGCAGAGGAGCCAGTATTTATAGTTTTTCAACCCTCTGCTATAACTTCACTTTCAGATTTTTACAGATAAAGGAGCAGTCAGACTGAATGTGAATAAAATTCCCCCAGCGGAAAAGCCAGTTCGGTGAAGGGGAGATGACATGGGACATGAAAGAGGCGTTTGCTTCTGTTAGCGGTTTTTGATCTATGAATTCACGAGCCTTGGAAGAATGAGCCAATAGAAACTAAGTGAGTGAGACTGCGGGCTCTTTGGTCGGTAGAACAAAATGGAGGAGTCGCTTTTTATTTAAAAATAAATATAAGATAAATCTTGTTCACTGACTTCTGCGACATCGTCTGCAGTAAAATTGTAAAATTGTAAAATTTTTCTGTATAGCATTGTTGGCAAATCTGCATTAGAAGCATTACAAACATGCTAGGTTTGTCCCACAAATATTCTGACACACTTTCTTCGTTGGATATTTGTCTCCATTTTCCACAAGCTGGCTTCTCAAGTGTCTAATCAGCGGACTGCTCGTGAGTACTAGCAAATCCTAGTGCATTAGGTGTGAATAACTGTAATGAAAGAGCACGGTTCTTGCGCATAGCTGGAAAGTATAGAACTTAAAGACATCCAGAAAAAAAGTGGGAATTCAGAAAACGTTTTGAGAAAGGTGTGGATATTATGTTATCGAAGTAAGACCCAAGACGCTTGTCTTGAGTCTTGGATGTGAATCTGTTGTGTTCAGACATTCCTTTATTTTCTCTGCTTTTTTTTAATGACACAATTGAGGACCAAATGATTCATTCTGGAGAAAGTCTTGAAAATGTCTGGGATTTGTCTGGGGTTTATAGTGTATATATTTTATATTTTTATATATGTATACCACTTAGTGTGCGATCTTTAGGGATCAGTCAGTCCGTGACCAAAGATGCATCTTGTAGGCCAGTGCACTCAGCGGTCAAGAAAAAAAATATGGATATACATAAAAACATCTAATTCTATTCACATATATTTTGAAAAATAAGTATATTTCTTGTGCATATGAGATGTGTGGGGATGTTTTTATATCTTGGTGGGGACATAATGTCCCCACAAGGATAGGAATAACTGACTTGGCATTTGGCTGGTCCCCTACGAGGAAATCTGCTTTTTTACAAAGACTCCAGGAAAAAAAAAAACTAAAAGAGTCAAATGGTTTCCTTTTGGTTACTGAGATTAAGGCTAGATTTAGGTACAGGCATAGTATTAATTTAATTGCAAAAAATAACTCCCACAAGGATAGTAAGACAAATTTGTGTGTGTGTGTGTGTGTGTGTGTGGGTGTGGGTGTGTGGGTGTGTGGGTGTGTGTGTGGGTGGGTGTGTGTGTTATTCCTGCAGGCTGTTTGGAGCGGTATCTGTATTTCTAAGCCATGGGAAACAGAGGGAAGCATGTACTCAATTAGGCTTTAATATTACAGCGGGCCAGGACACAACATGGCAGGTTCCAGCGGGATAGATATGAACCTAGCTCAAACAAAATCCCTGCCACCGGGCACAGCTGCCAAACTCCGTGAGAGAGAAAGAACATGTGTGTGTGTGTGTGTGTGTGTGTGTGTGTGTGTGTGTGTGTGTGTGTGTGTGTGTGTATGCGTCATTGGTGTTAGCGAAAAACATCCTATTACCTTCCAGGGTGGCACAAACTTGGCAGCCTGGCAATTATAGCTCAGCTACAGATGAGGCAGAAAGAGTGTAGTGTAAGCTGTGTGTGTGTGTGTGTGTGTGTGTGTGTGTGTGTGCGCGTGCGTGTATTATATATCACATAGCATCTCTTAACATCACTGTTAAACAGAGAGATGCTGATAATGTATGATTAAAAATGTCTCTAGTGAAAACAGTTATTATAACAAGCAAGAGATGATGACCACATGACAAGATCTTCTCTCTCTCTCTCTCTCTCTCTCTCTCTCTCACACACACACACACACAAATATATAATAATAATATGTGCTTTAGCATATGTATATGATGTCTCATAAAACACAAGTGAAAGCATAGAGCATAGAGAAACAAAATGCTGAAAGAGAGACAAGAGGTGAGACAAAAGCATTGGAGAGAAAGAGAGAGAGAGAGAGAGAGAGTGCGTGTGTGCGTGTTTGGATGTGATATTATTCTGAGTGGAGGGTGAAAAGCTATAGAAAGGCCCCATCTGCTTTTTCAATCTGCAGTGTGTCCCATCAACTGTATAGTTAAGGATTATGTGTGTGTGTGTGCGTGTGTGTGTGTGTGTGTGTGTGTGTGTGTGTGGGGGTGGGGGGGTGGGGGTGGGGGTGTAAGAATGAATATTTCACCATTCGCACAATATTTACATATTCAAAAAAAAATCTGACTTTTAGCCAAATGCCCCTTGTTGTTTGAAGTAAGAAAAGGTGTGTGTGTGTGTGTGTGTGTGTGTGTGTGTGTGTGTGTGTGTGTGTCTTTGAATGCATGTATTTTAAGATGCAGGAACAGACTGCTTGACCTAGCTGGTGCTTTGGTGCTTTTGTCTCATTCTGTTAAAGGTTAAGAGCATCCAGCAGGCGGCCATCTGTATCCTTGATATAGCAACACACACACACACACACACACACACACACATTAAATCAAATCCATATTCATCCAAAATCTCCATGAACACAGTCTAACACTCGCCACTGGTATTGTAACAGCGAGCAGTAAACGTTCTGAACCATGGCTCCGCCTGCTCAGTGCCAAAGAGGTGCTGATTGAATTTACTCACCATGAGGTGTTAGAAGCTCACACGCTTTTACACACACACACACACGCTCATGCATGCGGAGTGCTAGCCGTGTACCAGCGTGTGGCTCTAAGCTGACACAGCCAGTGGTTTCTCTTTCCAGACCAACCTTTAAACATTTTGCATAGGGAATCTGAATTGTAACATTGGAGTACGTTCTTACTAGTCATCGCTTTTAAAAAAATCCACAGCCTTCTAGCAAATGAAACGGCAGAAGAGCCAATCATTATATGAATCTGAAATGATTGACAGCTGTGTATGTGTTTTGAAGCTCTGCCTCCTTTCTCCAACTTGCATTAATAAGCTCTCATCTTGCTTGAAAGATGCGCTGTGTCTTTCTGCTTTCTGTCATGGTGAATAGAGAATGTTTTGAATTCGTTAATATGAAATAAAATCCATCAATATATGTTTGACATAACTAACATTAGACAAGTGCATTATTTATTATACAGTTATATAGTTAACTATATATATATTTTTTCTGAGATACCGCAGAAAAATATTGGCTGAAAATAGTCAGCCAAAAGAGGAGAATTTATGTCTTACGGCTTTTTCCCCCCAAGTGCCTGGTGGTTACCGTAAAACCCTGTATATATGCATAATACAGCTTCTATCTTCAATAAGTGATTTGTGAAAGGACTACCGTATATCGAAAATGCACTGCATTTTCACTCTTACCACATGCACCAGATTTATATTCATTGTATCAAAAATCATGTGGATTGTGTGGTTTTCTGATGATGTGATATGTTTGCTGAATGCATAATATTGGATACAGAAACTTGGGCTTGAGAGTCCGTCAATTAATCAAGTGTCTTTGCATCTCAGAAAATTTCATCAGTTTCATTTATTAGATGCAGAATCAATGGTTCAAATCATTACAGTGTGCCAAAATCCGCATTGCCTTTAAAACCTTCTTAATTGGCTTTGTAATTCTTTGAGTGCGAGAGATGCAGTTTTTTTGCTTGTGAAACTCAAGTTTATTAGTCTAAATAACGAGCTCCGGATCTGGATCATTTCTTTCAGTCATCAAACTCTGGTGACAGAAAATACAGACAGTTTGTTCAGTTGTCTGGTTCATTAACTGTCGTGGTTAGTGAGGTAGAGAGTGGTGATTTAAACACTGCGAAAACACTACAGCCAGTCAGAGCAATCTATCCAGACGTATGAAAAGCCTCTAACGTTGCCTAGAGTTGTCCAGCTTTACCTCCAGTTTAAACATGCTGCATTTGCTGACTGTCCTAAAATAATAGAGGTTTTGCAGTTTTATAAAACCCTCGTCTTACACACAGTCCCCTCCTAAAGTACTGTAATGGCCAATTCCTTTGTTTTTGCTATAAACTGAAGACAGTTGGATTTGAGATCAAAAGCTGAATATGAGACGATAGATCAGAATTTCAGCATTCATTTTCTGATATTCGCATCTAGATGTGTTAAACAACATGGCATCTTTTCTTTGAATCCATCCATTCTTTCAAGTTATCAAAAATACTGGAACATGTGTCTGGCAGGTTTCTTGTTGTCCAGGTGTGTCCTGTTAGATCGACCGTTTAAATGATTAATAGCTGTGAATGTCTACTCTTGGTTTGCGCCCTGGATTTCACCTGTGAAGACCGCAATTGTTGTTTAAAAAAAGGATAAATCAATATGAAGAACAGAGAGCTGTGTATGGGAGAAAAGCAAGCCAATGTGAAGCTGAGAAAAGATTTTAAATCGCCATGGCGCAAGCATTGGGCATAGCCAGTATAACAATTTGGAATGTCCTGAAAAAGAAAGAGACCACTGATGTACGAACAACCGGACATCGAACAGGTGGGCCAAGGAAACCAACAGTAGTTGATGACAGAAACATTGTGAGAGCTGTGAGGAAAAACTCAAAAACAACAGTCAGTGACTTTTATTGAAAGCAAGGGACATGCAGCCAAATATTCAGTGTTATTTACTTTAATTTACTTTAAGACTGTCTGTTCCAATACTTCTGCTCACCGAAAAAAAAAGGTGCCTTGTTCAGAGTTGTTTAACACATCTAGATGTAAATATCAGAAAATGAAAGCTGAAATTCTGATCTATCATATCATATTCATCTCAAACCCAAATGTAGCAATTGGACTTGCCAAGAAGCACAAAAGGATTGGATTTGCCATTCCAATACATTCAGAGGGGACGGTATAATAGAAGAAATGATAAAAGAAACAATGAACCAGATCCTTTGTTTCTTCAGGAAAATGCTTTAGGTGCCTAGTTTTACAATAAAGGTAATTATATTGAATGCTATAGTGTGTTATTACACTATAGTAGCAGTAATTTTACTGTAGCTTATATGATAAAGTTTATTTTTTTTAGCAGGTGTTATATGTAATAATATGTAATATATGTCATTATATACAGTATAATGAATTTCAATGTGCAGTTTTCCATTTAGTAACTATGCAAATGACAAATAAAAGACTTTAACTTTGACTTTGAAGTGTTCTGATGCGGTATAATTTACCAGCACTGAGAATATTTCCCCAGAATTCCAAGTGGGCTGTAGTACTGGACTGCAAAACACACCATACTGGTTTAAACACTGTTTTATTATGGAAATCATATTTTTATAGAAATTCCTTCGAGCGTATAAGGAAAAATAAAAAACAAATACTTAATCATTTATTAAAAGCAAACACAAAAACTGGAAGTGAGGAAATTCCTAGGAAGTTTGGAGCCAAATGTTCAATCCAGCTAACCGGAGGGACATTTCATTCTAAGTGTAAATGCATGTGGTCAGAATTTTGTCAAGATACAAATGACCAGGTGTAAACAGGGTGCTTTTTTGGGTGATTCTATGATTGGTTGCTTTCACGCTTTTTTCATAAGAAGCCCTGGCTAGAGTGCCTTATGTCGAAAACAGACAAACAAACAAAAACATAACAACACTAGCTAGCACTGGCTACCTAACTAGACTATCTTGCTGAATGCTGAAAGGGAGAAAAAATAACGATCGGTTGACGAGGAGGTTTTAGCCTTCACTGTAGCTTTAGAGGAAGAAAATCAAGAGAAGTGGAGCTGCTTGTGTGACTTGACTGTATGCAAGCGCAGTAAAATCACATCACATACTGGTAAATGTCCCAGAAATAGACAAGTTGCTTTTTTTATTCCCGTGTTGGAATGTTGGCAATGCAATATTATCAATTCAATATGTCATAAATCCCCTCGTAAACAGTACACTCACTATCCATCCATTCTCTGTACAGCTTGTCTTACACAGGGTCGTGGGGAGACGGGAGCCTATCCCAGGGGACTCGGGGCACAAGGTGGGGGGCACAATTGCACACACACTCACTACGGACCATTTAGTCTACGGACCAATCAGCCTACAACACATGTCTTTGGAGTGAGGGAGGAAACCGGAGTACCCGGAGGAAACCCCCAAAGCATGGGGAGAACATACAAGCTGCACACACACAGGGGGGAAGCGGGACTCGAATCCCCCAACCCTGGAGGGGCGAGGCAGATGTGCTAACCACTAAGTCACCGTGCCCCCAGTACACTCATTAACATGACTAATTTTTCCACTTTTTCTCAGTTTTTCCGCTTCTCTCGACTTGCCCCTAAACTTGTGATGTAACTGTTCGGAAAGTGAAAAGTTAGTCTGGCTTTTTTTGGGGTTCAAATTCAAAACGCTTCATTGCTCCATGCTTTGATTGTTGATTTTTCCCAAGGAAAGAATAAAAGAGCCTTACCATGAGAGGGAGTTAAATTTTAAAGCTTCTTAAGGACCAATTAACATCAAGCTTTATAATTAAACACACATTGTTATTGCACACACATCTTAATCCCTTACACTCGGTTTACATAGCGTTCTTATTACTTCTTACTATATATACTAATAATTCACAGCAGATAATAAATGATATTTGTGCTGAGCTGCACGCATTATAGTTACATGCACATCAGGAAAATGTCTGTAAAAAATAAACACGGGTGCACCAGCATGATCTAAACCTACGGAAAAAAGGACAGATTATCACTTACCATTAAGCTCATATATTACTTTAATGCTGTGTGTGTTGTGTGTGTGTGTGTGTGAGAGAGAAAGGGAGCGATGTAGCAGTGCCACTGCCTAAAAGACAGAAAGTTACAACCTCCCAACTATACCAGATAACACATGCACACACACACACACACACACACACACACACACACACACACACACACACA
>CM040992.1:7386294-7397050 GCA_022985145.1 Pangasius djambal
TTTTTTTTTTTTTTTTTTTTTTTTTTTTTTTTTTTTTTTTTTTTTTTTTTTTTTTTTTTTTTTTTTTTTTTTTTTTTTTTTTTTTTACTTTTTGTTTTTAGTATCAAGGAACATCTGTAAAACCTGACACTAAATATTTCCTTCTATAAATTAAATTTCTTTTAAATTAAATTGTCTTCTTCAGTTTGTCCTAAAGTGATGCAAAATTTTGCACTCGAGTGTGTATACACAATTTCTGTATATAACAAATGAGCAATCACGCCTGTATCAATGTGTGCGTGGTTATTTCAGGTCCTCATTTGCCACCTGATACCCGATAGCTCTCTCTCTCTCTCTCTCTCTCTCGGGCTGTATAATTAATGGCGAGTCAGGGGGTTGACACAATCACACTCATTCAGCTGACAGTTCCAGAGAAAGCCCATGTCATGTAGTTGCATGACCTCTGACATCCTAGAAGGATTCTTCAGTTTCCTCAGCTCTTCTTCATCTCGCTTTCTTTCTCTCGTCTTTCGGCTATGGCTTATGTTTTCCGCTGGCATCAGGCCACGTTGTCCACCTGTATGGGACAGAGACTTGTATACATGTTACACTGTAATTAATCCACCACATCACGGCAGGATAACCTCCTCATGACAGTGCATGACAGTGCATCAGCTCTTTCTATCTCTCTGTATTAAGGCTCATTAATTACACCAGGTCTTTAAGTTCTTTTTGGGTGGGGTGCCCAAATATATTTCGTGCCATGAAGTATTTTCAAACAGCAGAACGGGACAGATGAGTAAACTTAATTCAGTATCAGTTTCTTCTTGCTATTGATACGCACTGAACACTCTTCCGTCTGCCTCAGACTGTTTATAAGTGAACGATTAGTGAGGAGCCATGCATAGCTCCCTTTTCTTTTTATCAGGAAATAAAAACATCAATCTAAATATGTTACTGATGACCTGGCGCATTTGCTTTCTCAGTGTTTTGCATCTTTCATGCTGTAATACAGTCACTATACTTAGAATTTCACCTGCTCTTTACATTTGGGAGGCTTTGTATGAATTCAGTTTGGATCTATAAGCGAGAAAAGCAGCCATCATTCTATATTTGTGCTTTGATATGCGATTCCCAACAATATCTATGTCTGTCCTCAGGTTATATTTGACCAACTGCAATTGGATGGCCAGGTTTCAGTTTTCAGTATTTTGTCTTCGTTTTGTCATTAATATCCTCTTGTAACTGATTTTCATCAAATATTCAGTTTATAATAAGTTCCTCTGGCTTTTCATATCTCAATCAACTCTCAATTTTGTTAAATTAGGGACTTTTAATCTACACAGTTTAGCAGTTTAATCTACACTGTTAGCTAGCTAGGTTGTAGGGGTGAATGCATTTAGCACACAATGTAATTGTACAAATTGCATATGAAATGTAACAAAATGCGTTTCACAAGAAATAGACCTTCTGTGTGAAGATGTATTTGGTTTAGCGAGTAAGCTTGATGTTGACAATTCCACCTGGCTATGCAAAGTATGCTAACTAGCTGCTTATGCTACTTATGCTAGCTACCGACCATTTTAACTTGGTGTAAAGGAGCTGTTTTTTGGAGAGTAACTTGTGGCTTATCTTTTTGAAATTTTGTAAGTTATGACTGTTCTGTTTGCTACTCTCCTTTTGATGGACAGGCTGAAAATATTCAAGAATCTATCGCTGTGCTGGAAAACATGAACGCTCCAGGCTTTCAGAGGTTTTTGAGCAAATCCCAGAAGCACTTTGGATGAAGCACATGTTGGCATGTTTATTTCAAAAGACAAGTCTATTTCTGTTTATTCATTCGTCAGACATTTTTATCCAAATTGATAGTGCGAAGAGAGAACAAAGGGAAAAAAATCATGAAACAATCAGTCAAACTATGTATGAATGATATGATTAATCAAGTTGAAAAGCACTGACTTGTGATGCAGAAGCAAAGAGAAGCTTCACGGCGCTGTGAGTCAGTTGGTGCTTGTAACTGAATCGACTTCACCAGCACTTTGATGTTTAAGACCAGACGTTTATGCCCGTAGCATCTTATACGTAGCATGTAATCTCGACTTGACACTCACGAGTATCGCACCAACCTGCGCCGGATATTAGGCAGGGGTTGCCATGGCAACACTGCCACTGGCAGCAAACATGAGAGCGTGTCTGAACCCTGTGAAGTGTGTGCACGTGTGTTTTTTTTTCCTCCCCCAAATCAAGATTAAAGCGTTTACGGGAAAGGGATAAAAGATGTCGCTCACAGCACAGCAGTGTTGTTGGTTTATTTTATTACCCTGACTGGTTTTTTTAGGTTCTTAGGGTAAGTGGGAAAAAATTGGACAGCAAATAATACAACCAAATGTCACACGTTAAAAAAGTGGCTTTTGAGTTTGGTAATAAATAAAACACATTGCTGGCAGCTGTTGTTTCACTCGGTGCTCCATTGCAGGGCTTAGCTCAAACTTATTGGCAAGGAAGGAAGGCCCTGAAGATCTCACTCTCACTCCCTCTCTCTCTGTTTCTCTTTATCCATCTCTCTGTCTCAGTTCTTATTTCTTTCTTTCTTTCTCTCTCTATCTATCTGTGTTTCTCTGTTTGTGTATCTCTGTCTCTATCTGTCTGTTTCTCTCTCTCTTTCTCTGTCTCTCTTTATCTGTGTCTCTTTCTTTCTTTATTTTTCTTTCTTTCTATATATCTCTGAGTCTGTCTCAGTTCTTTCTTTCTTTCTTTCTTTCTTTCTTTCTTTCTTTCTCACTCATGCTCTGTCTCTGTCTTTCTTTGGCTGTGTCTCTTTATCTGTCTCTGTTTTTCCTTTGCGTTCTCTCTCTCTCTCTCCCTCTCTCTCTCTCTCTCTCTCTCTGTCTATCTATCTCTGTTTTTCCTTTTCTCTCTCTCTATCTATCTATCTATCTATCTGTCTATCTGTCTCATTGTTTCTCCTCTATATATCTGTCTGTACACACGTGCTCTCTCTCTCTCTCTCTCTCTCTCTCTCTATGTGGTGGTGCTGAATGACAGCTGCACTGCACTTCGAGAGTGTAACTCTATAACTCCACTGAGTGATGGTTGCTTTGATCTTTTCTGTGCACTTATCTCTAGCTGTATTACTGTATTTTATGCTGATTATTTGAGGTGTGTATGTGTATCTTTGTGTGTGTGTGTGGGGGGGGGGGGGGGGGGGGGGGGGGTGGATGTGGGGATTTCAGGGACTGATGGAGAAAACATATTCAATTCATCATGAGTCATATTCACAATGTTTCTGTTCTAAATGTCTTGACTGGGATTGTAGTTGGAATTGTAAGGTGAACGTTAAAGTCTGCTTAATAAAACTACATGAATTGCAGCAGGGTGGTACACAAGCAGACAGGATGTCGAATGTAAATCAGGTGTGTGTTAAGAAGTGGAAAATAAATTGATGGGATTTGTGGTGGTAGCAAGAACTCTAGGGATTTATGTGTCTTTGCTCATGCATGCCATCTTCAACTGATATGTAGACTCTTATACTGCTAGTGCACAGCTCTTTTTATATTCCACTAGATATTTTCTCTTTATATAACTGGATTTGTCACAAACGGAGAAGTTAAAGTCGCTTTTGTTGCGTTTTATTTCATGTTAGGTTATGCTAGTTGTACAGCATAAGAGCTGTGATATCAAAGACCTAGCTATACTGAACTAGCTGTACTGAACTAGCTGTACTGAACTAGCTGTACTGAGCTATAAGAAATTGCAGGTAGAAGCTTAAGTTGTGAGTGAGGAACTTAAGAAATGTCTGATCACATGTGCCATAGAATAAAGCTAAGGAATCAATCAAGCCAATTGTTTGGATTTTTGCTTTACCACATCATACATAATTTGCACAGAATTGAGGAAATCCCAATTCAAGTGTCGTTGTCATTCCGTCACTTTGCCTCTTGCCGTTGTCATTGAAATCACGGCTCGACGTTTTTTTTTCTAAGGGTATAGTTATGGCAATTACGTAGAAGTTGAGAAATGACGTACTGCAGTACTCGGATCTAAATCTTTGTGGTCCACGTACTAATTTTCCCCTGGTCTGAAGGTCCGCACATTAGGACGTCTGAGCAAGTGTATATCCCATCAAGTAGAGAACTATGTAAAGAATAAAAACTCCAAAATGTTTGGATTCTCTCATCTGGTTACATTTTTTGGTTTTCACCTGCATGTTCTGTGGGTAATATTGCTCAAAATACATGTGCTTTGTTTCAAAGTGGCACTTAACGTTACCACTCTTAACAATCACCACGGTCTCATGGCAAATTAAACACATAGGTTTGGTGCCTCCATTGTATGCATACTTGTCTGTCTAGTCATCTTTAAACACACGGTTTTCACTCTCAGCCTTCCTTTTCTTCGGATCTGACAATTTGGAACAGACCGTTTTCCTAGCTCTTCTGACATTTACTAATTTGCTAACACCACTCAGCAAAACAAATGAACTACCTGACAAACGTCAAACGTTGAAACGTTGTTAACTAAGGACCGGAGAGTGTAGAAATACAGCGTTGTCACAGTGATGCCGTAACGCTGCTCTGATTGGACGTTGTTGTCACATGCCAACAGTTAAGAACAGAAGGGGAGCGAACGTACTAAATTGCTCATATGATTCTGTTGCAGACATTTAGCACGCTAGTTTAAAGGGACATTCACACCAAACTTTTATACACCTATGCTTACACTCTCACATAGCCAGAGATCAGATAACTAGCACAAAGATTTAGATCTCGGTCCAGATTGAGCTGTCCTTCGATCCAAATCTGGACCAGAGTCCGCCTATTGAGTACCCCTGACATACTGTGTTTGTGAGTGTGCTCTCTAGAAAGTGTCGCTTGCTTGCTTTGTTTTCTTGGGGATTTGTTCTCATGTGCCAATTTCTAATGTGAACAACCATTCTGTGATCTGGAGGAGTCGTGGCTCGGTGGTTAAGGCTTTGGGCTACTGATCAGGAGGCTGTGAGTTCAAATTTAGGTCCTTAAGCAAGACATTAGTGTTCAGCTATATCCTTTTTAAATGTCAGTCACTTTGGAGAAAAGTGTCAGGTAAATGTAAACTTTTTTTTTTTTTTCCCCAGCAGCCTCTAACACCACAACTACAGCAGGTGACAGACAGCTTGGTGTGTCTCGCCTTAGCAATTTATTATAGCCAACCCACAACTAATGGCAGTCACCAAGCCTCTGAGAAATGTTTCTTGAAAATAACTTCGGTAAGTGGGTTACAAATCAAAACACACACAAACACTTCTCAGTCAAAATGAGTCTCTGTCTCTCTCTGACTGCGTGAGCTTGTCCGAATGAGGCTGTCAGTCAAAGTGAATGATCACACAAAATGACACCCATCACATCATGCGATCGTCTCAATTTAGCACCCCTTCCATCTCTTCCGTCATCTTTCCATCCTTCTATCATGTCCATGCACCCCAGAAGCCTTCCTCACAGTGATAGACGGATGGATGGATGAAGTGAAACCAAATGAGTGGAGACGTCTTCTGTCTCGCATCATCTCTCTCAGACTCTTATGTTGATTTTATACCACAGCAATGTTGAATTCTCGAATCTGGTCAGAAGTGTTGGTTAATTTTCCACAACTGGAGCTGCAATGCAAATCATAGGTTTATATTAATGCTCTCAATCTAATATGTAAGCGTTTCTATGGTAACAACTTAAACAGTAACTTGTATTGTAGATACTCCACATAAATGGATTAAAAACCATGGGGTTTTTTTTTGGTTTTTTTTTTTTAAATCATGTTTATTTGACATTTATGGAAGGCGTCTCTAGTGTCTTTTCAGTTTTCAGCCATGGGTATGAAAAGTCTTCAGAATAGAGGACTTTGTGGTTTATCAGTAACATAATCAGTGCTATTAGCTTTAATGATTGTTTATAATGTGATAAGCGGAACTAACATTTTTGCGGATTTTCCATAACATGAAATGTAACTAGAAACTGATCAAATGTACCACATGTTGTTCTTGGCAAACTGCTGTGGTATAAGAGGAATAAAACATGTCAGAATGTGCTGTTACTGGAAAATAATCAACTTCAGCCACCCCATCGTTGATTATTTCCCTTTCACAGCACAACCTGTGGTGTTGTATTTTTTTTTACTTTATCCACTCACAAATTGAAACACTTGCTCTCAAACCACTGCTCAGGACATGTTGAGGAAGGATGGTATATCTAACAGCAGCTGACCTGTGAGAGAAACTTAATTAGCTAGGAAGGTTCCTGCAACGGCAGTGCGTTCCACTCGGATGCTTGCTCTGGGGTTACCCGTGATTAACTCTGGAATGGATCACTCTGGCTCCGCTGGGCAAGGAGATGGGTGATCTATGAGACAGGCACGCGATGTGCCTTAAGGCCAATGATCTGAGAAGGAGTTTAATGGTATTTTAGGGGGGTGTGAGGATCCTGGAAGGCTCATTGGGAATGAATAGGCTGGGTGCTGGAGATAGGCAGGAGCAGGGCTGAGGTGAACATGTGAGTTATTGTGCTCTAATTAATTCCCTCATTTCACTCATGTAGCTGTGTTGTCTTATGTTGTTCTTCTTGACAGTTATGAGTGACAAGTATGGGGTAAATTATGCCTGTGTTTTTACTCAAGAAACCAATACATGCGTGCTTAGGTCTTCTCCCTTAGCCATTTTCCACCAACACAGTGCCAGAACTGATTACGTGAGGGGGTTGAGTCATTAAAATAAAATATGTTGGGCAGAATACTCTGAAAAAATATTGATGGCTGAATATTTAATATACTTTTCTAAAAGTATTCAGTTACAATGCATTAACTTATTCAGAATACATCCTCAAAAGATAGGTAGGAAATGAGCAACCGTGCTGAGCAATCGTTCTAAAATTTGGCTCTATTCCTCTGTGTTACAGGTTGGCAGTTTTCTTTGTTATGTTATGTGGGGGCTTGACTGGGGAAAAAAATGACTTTTATTTTGGCATGTTTTTAAGAAACATGGGCCTGGTATTACATCATTAAGAAGACCTCATGTGACCTTAATTTTGCATTGACAAAATTGAGCCATGGTGATTCTGGTTCACTTTACCATGTCAGGTGGTAAGACCTTAAAAAAAACCATATAAATCTATTAGTAGTAGTAGTCGTAGAAGTAGTATTTAATTAATTCATTTATTTAAAACATTTACATACAAACATGATTTCAAGCACAAAGATTTATATGGTTGTCCAAGTAGATGCCTGTTTAATTTGAAAAGAGTCTGAAAAGTCAGGTGGCACAACCACAAAGTCAAATAGTGCAACTAGAGAAAACATGTATTGAAACAAATAAATTTTGTGTAAAACTGATATTAGGCAAGAACCGTAGCTACAACATTTATGTAAACTATTTTGTGTCTTTTGATGAAAAATTGGACATTAATAAAATTTTGAAAAGCAGCCACCATGTGAATGAAGTGATCTTAAATAAAATAAAAAGAATTTACAATGTCTTGTGCAATTCAGACATCAAAAAGTGTCATTTATACACATTTTCTGTAGTGTTAATTAATTTTATAATATAATTCATTGATCATTGATGTGTGATTGATGTGCATATTTTTGGGTGGTGAAATTTTGAACACCTTATTTGTCATTGAACCACATGGTAATACGCAGATGCTGCAATATATGCTCCGTACATTGCATTTGAATAATACACGTCTCAGAATCAAATGAAGAGAATGCATACATGAAGCAATAAGTCCACAATATCGTCCCTACTCAAGTATACACGTTTTTAACATTCATTCAGGGAAGTGTGAAATCCATTCTACCGAGCAATTACTGAACGCTGACGGCAGTAGTGTGATGTTAACATGTCACCAAACCCAATGGAGCACAAAGGGACATTAGAGCAAAATGATACTTAATTATGTGCCATTAGATACAAGAACAGAATTTCCACAAATCAGCGACACAAACTTGGTGTGTTTGACCTGTTACCACTTAACACTGCTCTAATTAATAATAGAGAATTGGTCAAGTTTATTTTTAATAGTGGAAAATATTTTCCTAAAATGATTCTCCTAAAAATGGTGCTCTATTCTGAACACAGACTGAACGTCACTACTTCAGTTTTGTATTCAGAACATGCAATAGTGTACATTAAGCTTGCATTCGTTAACATGAGCATTAATAAATTGTAATTAATATTAAGAAAGTAACATTTATCAAGACTATTCATCTTTATACATTTATAAAGATGTTTGTTTAAAAGGTCATGAAATACAACTACAAGTACAACTGACTAATGTTTATTCCATGACTAAAAATAAGTCCATGTAAATTAGCAAAGATTAGATAGATAGATAGATAGATAGATAGATAGATAGATAGATAGATAGATTGATTTTTTATCTTTAGCCTTTTATCTTTTTTTTTTTTTAATCTTGTCATGTCAGCAGTTATTTCGGCCATAATATGGCCGCCATGGACTTCATTTTCCGTCAGTTGCATCAGACTACAACAGATCACATGACCCGGTCACATGCCCACTTAATCACACTCATCTGTTTTTGTTTGACCCTTGATTAGTGTAGCTATTTAAGTTCTGAGTTTTCTCTCTTCAGCTTCTAAGCTTCTGTTGTGTGTCCTGGTGTGTGCTTGGTTTGTGCCATGGTTCCTCGTAAGTTGTTTTCAACTTATGATTCTTGTTTTGTTTGTCTTTTGGTTAATAAAAAGAATGCACTTGCATCCATCTCCACCTCTGATTGGGAATCAGGGGTCTCACCATGTCACCAGCAATACACGCTCGGGGAAGCTACACAAATGTAGTTTGCTAGTCTTCTCAAGCTATGTTTCTCCAAAGTCAAGTGTGCCTCACTGGCATTTTAAAAAATGTCTCTTAGTCCTGGCTCTCATCATAACTCAGCTTGTTTTTCTTTTTTTCTTTGCATTTTTGTGTCTTCCTGACATCCTCCTGCTGCTTCCATTCTGTCCCACCACACACAAGACACGACACTCTCCTCCTTTTGTTTTGTTTTGTGCCCATTTAGACCCATTACTTCCAACCGTTTTACCATCTGTCATGCCACTCATATCTGGGTACTGTGCCCATTGTTTCCCCATATGGCCAAATACACTGGCTAAATGGGTTATTCTGTTGAGTGCAAAAGTTTGCACCCCTCATTGTATTGGAAATGAAAAAAGGCAAAGTGTGACACTATTTTTACACTGATTCCAAAAAAAATCCACAAATACAAAATCCAAAAATACAAATATGTGAGACTTAAAAAGCATATGCTTGGGGTGGGTTATGAGTGAGCCACAAATTACAACCGAGAAAATATAAAAGCTATTTTGGTTAGAGTCTGTTATAAAGGCTCGGAAGGGGCACACAACTTAGTCAGGCATATTTATATCATGTTCAGAAAGAGAAATGCAAAAGTTTCCACAGAGAGCTCCAAATAAGTGCTGTGTGGTCTCAAAATGAAGCAAATGTTGCATAAACAGGTTAGTTAGATATATTCCAGATACACAGTCAGGTCCGGAAGTATTTGGACAATGACAGAGTTTTTGTGATTTTGCCTTTATACACCACCACAATAGATTTGAAATAAAACAATCAAGATGTGATCGAAGTGTAGACTTTCAGCTTTATTTTAAGAGGTTCCACAAAAATATGGCATTTACCATTTAGGAATTACAGCCATTTTAAGCAAAGTACCTCCATTTTCAGGGACTCAAAGGTATTTGGACAATTGACTGACAGGAAGTTAATTGACCAGGTGTGGTCCATTCCCTCATTACGTCAAACAAATGAAGCAGATAAAAGGTCTGGAGTTGATATCAGGTATTGAGTTGGCAGCTGTTCGACTGGAGCTACCAATATTAAGTCCAAGGAGATCTCAATGCAAGTGAAGGAGGGCATCAATAGGCTGAAAAAACAACATAAATCTATAAGAGAGATAGCAAAAACCTTAGTTGTGGCCAAATCAACAGTTGGATACATTCTTAAAAAGAAAGAAAGCACTGGTGAGCTCAACAACATCGAAAGGCCTAGAAGACCATGGAAGACAACTAAAGGGGATGATCTCAGAATCCTTTCCTTGGTGAAGAAAGACCCTTCACAACATCAACAGAAGTCAAGAATACTCTGGAGAAGGTAGGCGCATCATTGTCAAAATCCACAATCAAGAGGATTCATGAATGTAAAACTACAGAGGGTTTACAACAAAGTGCAAACCACTGGTAACACTCAAGAACAGGAAAGCCAGATTAGACTTTGCCAGAAAACATCTAAAAAAGCCTCCCATGTTCTGGAATAAGATTCTTTGGACTGATGAAAGCAAGATTAACTTGTACCAGAATGATGGGAAGAGAAAAGTATGGCGAAAGAAAGGAACAGTTCATGATTCAAAGTATACCACATCATGTGTCAAATATGGTGGAGGCAGTGTTATGGCATGGGCATGTATGGCTGCCAATGGAACGGGCTCACTGGTGTTTATTGATGATGTGACTGCTGACAGAAGTAGCAAGATGAATTCTGAGGTGTATAGGGCTATACTCTCTGCTCACATTCAGCCAAATGCTACAAAACTGACAGGATGCCGCTTCACAGTGCAGGTGGATAATGACCCTAAACATACTGCAAAAGCAACTCAAGACTTTTTGAAGGCAAAGAAATGGAATATTCTTCAATGGCCAAGTCAGTCGCCTGATCTCAACCCAATAGAGCTGCTTTTCACTTACTGAAGACAAGACTGAAGGCAGAAAGACCCACAAACAA
>CM040992.1:7397150-7422202 GCA_022985145.1 Pangasius djambal
GACAGGATGCCGCTTCACAGTGCAGGTGGATAATGACCCTAAACATACTGCAAAAGCAACTCAAGACTTTTTGAAGGCAAAGAAATGGAATATTCTTCAATGGCCAAGTCAGTCGCCTGATCTCAACCCAATAGAGCTGCTTTTCACTTACTGAAGACAAGACTGAAGGCAGAAAGACCCACAAACAAGCAGCAACTGAGGGTGGCTGCAGTGAAGGCCTGGCAAAGCATCTCCAGGCAGTCACTGACTGCAAAGGATTTTCATTCCATTTTAAATAATACATATTCTTGGATAATAAGTAACAACTGCATAAAATCAATTTTTGTTAAATTATGAAAATGCACTCCACTTGGTAGCCCAGACCTTTGCACTCTGCTATATACTCTGCCTGGTTAGTGATTTTGTTTTTCTATATTAATATTGTAGCATTTCTCAGATTCCAGCTCCATTCAGATGCTGTGTTAGTGAGTGGTGTTCTCTCCCTCCACTCCCCGCCCCCTAATTAAACAGGCGAGTGCTCAATCATAGGCACTCACTCATCCATTATTCATCCTGTAGCCTTAGCCTAGCGAGAACTCCGCTCAGTCAAGCAGCCCGTTCTTCTGCACCTGACAACATTTTGAAAGCCCTAATGCGAAATTGAATGAACATAAACAGGCTCGGATTTTGGATCATCTACATTTTGCAGTAGGGTTGGCATCGGAGTAGTGAGTGTTAGCCAAATGTATCTGTCATAGAGCTGGTTGGTGAGATGATGGACTGGAGGCAGTGCTGGGGATTGAATGAATTAGTGTGAAGCAGCAGGGAGGTCACGGCAGGGAGCAGCTCGTGGATCAAGGCAACAGAGCAGCGTTCAGCTTTGCTGGGTTCTCATGCAGGTTCTCTGATCTTTGCTGGGAAAATGAGGCATGCTTGCTGTATGGCAGTGTGTATTGCACTCAGTGTAGAGCTTTTTGGTTTAATGATAATTGGAGTGAAAACCTTGTGAATCCATTAACACATTGCCTTGCATCTATTTCTGAAGTGTGTTCTCACCAAGTCACATGGCACACGATCATCATCTGTATCCAAACAGTGCATGTGAGCACACACATACAAGCTCTTGGTGATAACCTCCCAATTCATACAAAATTCATAGATATTCGAGCAAGAATAGCTATTTTGTTGGATAACCATAAGTCCCGCCCCAACCCCAAACATAATTCCATTTTGGATTTCCAGACAGAATCATAGTTCACCCTATTATCAGGAGAACATGAGTTTGAATCCTGTCAATGCCACAGCCATCCGCATCAGCAGTCCTAGAGAGCAGAATTGACCGCACTCTCAGGATGGGAGGGCTGGCGATACTCTCTGCCCTGTCAATCACTGCGACACAAACCAATCGTGTGCATCTGTGAGCTCGTGTATGTGGAAGAGGGCAGATAGTGCTTTCCTCCAAGTGTGTTACAGCACATGTGAAATACAGGCTTGGGTCTAATGAATATGAATGAGTTGGATTATTTAATTTATCAACCTTTTTTTCCAAAAGGTTTCCAACCTCCTTTTTTTCCAACCTCCAGAATGTCTTCAGAGGAGAAACTAAAAATAGATAGACTGATCTAATACTTTGTATCTCAACCAGCCATCGGGGTAGGACGAGCATCATATTAAGCACTCATACCAGAAAAGAGTTCACGTTTATGATGCTTTTAGGAAACTGTGCCTTGATTTCTTGAGAAATTTGTCCAAATTTAAAAAAGTCTGGGTTAGATTTTGTTTGATTTCATATGAATGAAGTCATAAGAAAAGCCCATCCCCAAACCTAATCATAACTTTTGCAACTTTTCAAACTCTTACAAATTTGTTGGTTCAGAAAAATTCTAGTACACTCAGAGCCTTACCATCTCTCTATTTGCTTCTCTCTCAACTTCTTTTGAAAAGCCGGGATGAGTTGTAGCCCAGTGAACCTAGAGGGAAACAGAAGATTTATTTTGTAGATGTATTTTTCTTTCTACAGAAACCATTTCATGTGTTTCTTCTTTGATTCCTTCAACTTTCTGTGTTTTTGGAATTTGATGTAGACCTTGCGGTGTGCGTGTGCGTGTGTGTGTGTATGTGTGTGTGTGTGTGTGTGTGTGTGTGAGAGAGAGAGAGAGAGAGAGAGAGAGAGAGAGAAAGACAGTGAGCGATTGTCCATTTTATATGTTTGTGAGAAAGAGTAGGCTTGGTGTATAGTGCTGCAAAGAAACGTTTTTATAGTTGTGATTCCCTCAACTGTCAATTTAGTGGGAAAATGAAGTCGTTAAAAAACTGTTTTGACAGTGAATCAAACAGTCAGTCTGTTTTTATGAGCCTGTGAGTCTATGTTGTTTTGTTTTTTTTACTCCAATAAAAGCTGAAACTCTAAGGCTCTAGGTAAAGTTGTATCTGTGAATTAAGATAAGATAAGATAAGATGAGATAAGATAAACTTTATTGATCCCACAGTGGGGAAACTCACTTATCACAGCAGCTCACAGATAGTTAAAGTGCAGGAAGAAAGCTTATTCACTAATTGAGGCATCATTACCCATTGCCACCCATCGTAGATAAATGATTACCAAAATGCACGAAAATCAACAACTGCCAATTAGCCTTTATTATTCTTTCTTGTAATTGCCGGTTTGTGTGACTCAATGAGAGCAATGTGGACCAGAAATATTTGAATTCCTCATTAGCTCCTCATGATTGGAGATGTGCAATAGAAAGCTGGATGTTTTAATTGGAGTTTGATATATAAGAAAAAAGGATGATAGACAAGACTTGCTTTCCTCAGCACTCCAACTACAGATGTCACAACATTCATACATACACTATGTGGCCAAAAGTTGTGGACACCTGACCATCACATCCATATGTGCTTGTTGAGCATCCCACTCCAGATTTAGTCCCCTGTTTGCTATTATAATAAGCTCCACACTTCTGGGAAGGCTTTCCACTAGATTTTGGAGCGTGGCTGTGAGGATTAGTGTCCATTCAGCTATAAGAGCATTAGTGAGGTCAGGCACTGATGTCGGGTGAGGAGTCCTGGGGTTCAGTCGGTGTTGCAGTTCATCCCAAAGGTGTTCAGTGGGGTTGAGATCAGGATTCTGTGCAGGACACTCGAGTTCTTCCAACCAAACCTTGGCAAACCATTTCTTCATGGTGCTCGCTTTGTGCACAGGGGCATTGTTATGCTGGAACAGGTTTGCGCCTCTTAGTTCCAGTGAAGGGAACTATACACTATACTATTCTATACAATTGTGTGCTTCCAACTTTTGGGGAGTGATGGTCAGGTGGTCACAAACTTTTGGCCATACAGAGTGACAATAACAATTACATTTTCATTTTATTATATTACCAGACTGAAGAAAGTGTCCTTTTAGTTTTAAACTCTAATCCTTGTTTATTCAGTCAAGCTCTATTGAAATTTAAAATCACTTTTGAAAGGGAGCCCTGCAGAGAGCAAGTAAATAGACTTAAACTTAATTAAGTCCATACAAACACACAAAGCAGAGCAAAAAAAAAAAAAGGGTCAGTATTAAGCAAGGCTCATGTTATTGTTCAGTTGCACCAACATACACAGTGACTTGTACTGTTTAATAAAACATTTCTGAGAGGACATGTTTATTAAGCATTTTTGGAAAGAGTCTTCAGTGTCAATGCTTTTTAACAGTCAGACAGATTTTTCCTATTTGGAAAAAATCTTCATTCTACGTTTTTTTTGTCTTATTAAATTTACAAAAGAGAAAAAAGAGAGTGAGGGAATGACTGTTTATAGCTGCTATAATGTAAGTTATAACAGGAACGCACTTGTTTTCTGGATGTTTCACAACATTAAATGTAATTATAAATGAATAAATGGTACAAAGTGCCATTCTTTAATAAATAAAAGATTTGGCAAAATCATTGGTATAAGGAATGCCAGTGGTATAAGGAGTTATAATGGTATAAGGAATAAAACACTTCAGGACATGCTTTTTGGAAATTAACCAAGTCCGCTTTGTGTCGGACCACATCACACCACCCTGTTGTTGATTATTTTCCCGTAACGGCGCTCCACCAAGTGCTTTATTCCGTCATTCTGTGCCTTGTTATTCTTACTGTGAGATGAATTTCAATTTTTTTTCCCAACACCTCCATTCCCTCACCTTGATCTCACCAATCTTATTACTGCACCACAAATAACTGATTAAGAAGAGACTTGATTGAACTCCATTGAAAGAAGAGTTTGAATAGAGACCATAAACAGCATCTGATCATCTACCAGATTACTTTTCATATTGGAATCACCCAAGTGTATCCTGTTCCTGGCCTTCCACTTCTCGTCCAAGGTCAGATTTAATTGAAAAGTTTGCCGACGGTAAACTCGGCTGTGAGTCGTTTGTGTACAGGACAGTTTTGGAAAATTAACAGAAGCGCTTGAGTTCAAGCCGGCTTTCTGTCACGATTATCTTTTAATGGCATGCGCCTTTGACGGGGAGGAGCTGCATTTCAATGAGGCTAACATTAACCTGGTGGAGAGAGAAGAGACTATTAGCATGCAGCTGTATTAGCGTTCAGCCTGACACTATCACGTTTTGTTTGAAAACAAAGACTTTGCATGCATATCACAGAAAGTGAGTGGCACTCGCTCATCAGATTATTCATTAAAAAACGAAAGCTTCAATCATAATGTGCTAAGGCAGTGCTTACATCCTCCCTGGGAGTGTTCAGTGTATACTGAAGACAGAAGTTAACATTGTCTTACACGCATCACTAATGTCCATGGAGGTGGTTAATGCAGCACAAAGCAAGAAGGCTCAAGGGTGAACAAGGGAACAAAGCAAATCAATAGCAGCACTGAGTAAACATAGTGAAAATGCAGGGTTGCCATGTTTGCAGCTTAAAGGGCGATAAAACCAGTCCAGTCCAGTTTCCAAACTCGAATGTGACCCTCACAAATCTTGTGTTCATGTCATGAATTTCCCCTCTTACAAATGATGCTTCCTATTCATATCATGTGCTGTTGTTTGTTATGGCCACTTGACTTTGTTTTGTTTTCAGTCCTGTCTTTGCCCTGGCTTATGATTGTTTTGTTTTTTTACCATAATGTGTTCAGATGTTCTGTGTTAAGCCTTAGTTAGTTTGTCCTTTGTCTCTTTGCAAAGTCTCATCCATTGCCCATCCATCCATTTTCCATGCTGCTTATCCTACACAGGGTCGCAGGGGAGCCTGGGACCTATCCGAGGGAGCTCGGGGCACACCATGGACAGGGTACCAACCCATCGCAGGGCACAATCGCACACACATTCATACACTGTGGACAATTTGGAAATGCCAATCAGCCTACAATGCGCATCTTTTGACTGAGGGAGGAAACCGGAGTACCCGAAGAAAGGCTCCGAAGCACAGGGAGAACATGCAAACTCCACGCACACAGAGCAGAGGCAGGAATCGAGCTCCCCACCCCAGAGGTGTGAGGCAAGCGTGCTAACCACTGAGCATTTCCCTCATGTGGTGTTGCCTTCCTGTTTTTTTTTTTTTTGACCCAAGCTATGGACACTACGATTTTTGCATTGCCCTTAATAAAGAACACACTTAATAAAGTTTGCGCACTTCAAGTAAAGTCAAGTCAAGCAGCTTTATTGTCATTTCAACCATATGCAGCTAGTTAGTACACAGAGAAACGAAACAAAGTTCCTCCAGGACCAAGTTGCTACATACAACAAAACACAGAACTACAGGAGACATTACATCTATTTACACAAAGTGCACAGTGCAAACATGCGCAGACGGCACAAGACAGTACAAAACTACCAAAACAAGACAATGGGCACAGTGAGTTACAGTGCAGCGCAGCGCAGACTAGCGCAAAGTTCTAATAAAAAGTGTATCATACGACAGTAGAGCAAAAGAGTGACAAAATAAGTTGCTGTAATGTAAACATAAAGAGTAGCAGCCAGGTGGAGAGTATAAAGATAATATACAGTATATAATAAAAATTTGTAGCAGAAGAAATTGAATGCAGATATGTGCAAAACGTGCAAAGAGAATGGGGTGATGTTCAGTTGAGTGTGTGTGTGTGTTTTCAGTCCAGTCCCTTAGTGTTGAGAAACTGTTGCACAGGCTGGCCATGAGGGCCCGAATGCTTCGGTACCTTTTGCCAGACAGCAGGAGGGTGAAGAAGGTGAAGAGTTTATGTGAGGGGTGTGTGGGGTCATCCACAATGCTGGTGGCTTTGCACTTGCACTCTGCCTCATTAGGCTGTACATTACGATGCATTTTACTCTAGCGGTAATAACACATAATAAGGCAGTCGTGGCCTAATGGTCCGAGAGTCAGACTTGTAACCTGACGGTGAACCCGAAGGTCGTGGGTTCGAGTCTCGGGTCCGGCAGGGATTGTAGGTGGGGGGAGTGAATGACCAGCGCTCTCTTCCACCTTCAATACCACGACTGAGGTGAGACCCTTGAGCAAGGCACCGATCCCCCAACTGCTCCCCGGGCGCCGCAGCTAAAATGTCTGCCCACTGCTCCGGGTGTGTGTTCACTACTGTGTGTGTGCATTTGGATGGGTTAAATGCAGAGTACAAATTCTGAGTATGGGTCACCATACTTGGCCACATGTCACTTCACATCCACATGCACTTTTCCTGCACTTTTTTCACGTCCTAAAATAGATATTGTTATAAATTAAAAAAATAATTCATTCACACACAACAAGCACATGTTTACAGTAAACGTATGCATTTCTTATACAGGGTGTCCCAAAAGTCTCCATACACAGGGGACTATGAATGCCAGCACCACGTCGGTTGTGCCTTCGTCAGTGGATGTTCGTGGACGTCCACTTCTCGGTTGGTGTGCAACACTTCCAGTCTTTCTGAATTTGTTAATTTGTTTTGTAACAGTGTCGTGTGTGATGTGCCTGCCATGTTTCCTGCTAAAGTCCATCGCAACCTTCAGACAGCTTCCGGATCCAGCCATGAGAATGATTTCAATACGGTCTTCTTTTGTCAAAGGCAGTCTTAAAGGCTATCTGAAAAAAATCTATATATAAACTAAGTATGAAAAATTTTGGAAGACATTTTACTAAAAAAGTGTTGATTTTCCCAATGTATGGAGACTTTTGGGATACCATTTTACCTGTTAATTCAATACATTTTAATAACAACAATTGCTCATATACATACAATGATATAATAATAATCTAAACACTGATATAATTAATCTATTGTATGCAAAGCCCTTATATAAAATGAACACATAGATAGATAGATAGATAGATAGATAGATAGATAGATACCAGGCTATGGTTTTGATAGGCACTGAAAGCCATTCTTATTTGCAGTCTTTATCTTGGATAAAGTAACAGCTGGAAGTTTCTTTTTTGTATTATCTAATATAAAATGAAATGAGGATTTAAAAAAGTCTCTATTCAAAATGCAAAAGTTCTTATTATTGTGAAAGGAAATTGATGTCAAAAAGTCACAGATCTGAAGAATAGCCTTGTCCCTAAAGTAGTGAACAGCAGGTAAAGTGAGCATGTGCAAAAATCCTGAATCCTTGATAACGGATAATTGCTGCGTAACCTTCGCCGAGTACATCCCTGCGGCTTTTGTTATTGATTTGTATCTGACAAAGCTGTCACGAAGACACTGCTTGAACGCTGCAGGGAGACACAATTGTTTTTGATTGGTCCACTCTTCCCTCTTGCTGGTAAGCGAATGACCTGAGTGATGTTTGCATAAATGTTTGACACATGTAGTTGCAGTTCTATCAACAAAATTTGCCTCCATCACAGTTGAGACTGAATCCAGCAACAAGCAGTCCTGAACAGTGATGAAGTTTGCAGTATTGACTTGTACTTGTCTTGGAATTACTGGGAATAACTGGACTTTGTACTTGGACTAGTCTTGGGCGTTGGTCTCGCTAAATATGGTCTTGTTCTCCATCAAGAGGATGTAGAAATAATGTTTGTGTTGTGCATGGTGCTTTAGTGGTTAGCTCTGTTGCCTTGCACCTCTGGGGTTGGGGGTTTGAATCCCACCTCTGCTCTGTGTGCGTGGAGTTTGCATGTTCTCCTTGCTCTTTGGGGAGTTTACACCGGGTACTCTGGTTTCCTCCCAGTTCGAAGACATCTTGTAGGCATTTCCAAATGGATGGATGTCTTTTCTTTCCACGTGCACATAGTCTGACAAGAAGTAATACCTTCTTCTAGAAAGCGCACAATGCACAAATGAAGCCAACGACTTGAATTAAAGGCTTGGATAAATGGTTGTGTCAGGAAGGGTATCCAGCATTAAACCTGTGCTTAACCAATATGCAGACAAAGAAGGAGCAGCCAAAGAAGAACAATAACTTACAAATTAATTTTATGGTTTTCGGTCATAACCTAGACTTGTTCTTGCTTTCATTTGGACTCAAACTTTACTTATTGAACCCCTTACAATATGGTCTATGTGCTATGGTGGTCTCGACTACAGCCCTAGATGAAGGGTCTTTTAACTGCGATTTATTGTTTAGAGTCACCAGTACAATTATGAACACTGACGAAATTCATAATTTGTATTCAGATAGCATTTGTGATACTTTACGTTTGAACTTATTACCATAGAAACAAATTAGCCACGTCCTTGAGCTGATGATCAGATTCTCTACTTAAAACATCTGTTGATGGTATGAAGTAGCAACCTCACTTTTGTTTATATTTAGCTATTTCTACTCTTCTTTTGGCATTGCTGCTTGCACCGAGCTCAGGTTAAGCTGATTGCTAATATAAATATTGCTGCCAGATCGAGGGCAACATGGTGTGGATGTAGCAGCTGTTAAGATTTTCTAGCATTAATTGCAAATGTAAAAAAAAAGAGATGCTTCTTTTAAGGAAGGAATAAAACACAACAGGGTGTTTGAATTACAGCCAGCGCTACTGTCAGAGCTGCTGATCAACATCGTCTGACCAGTCAGGTTCGAGAATTCAACAGCGCTGTGGTACAATCAAAGCTAACATGCTATCGTCATGGTTCTTACTTGATTATAAAGGTTAAGACATGTTGATAAAACGTGTATTGAGTCTTTAATCTGGTGTAATTTAGAGGTGAACTGATATTAGGAATTAATGCACACCCTCTAGCCAATCGATCAGAAATGAATAGTTTATTTGGCCAGTGTATAAACAGTTATACAGTTTGATCACACTTGAATGGGACTGAGCAGTGAATAGTTCTGGGTTTATTTCAGGACACAACCAGGATTCCTACAGGTTTGTTTTTAAACCAAAGTTGATCATGTACCAGTGAAGCTAGCACATTGTTTCTATTGCTGCAGTATAAAAAATGTGCCCTTTCAGTTCCCCTGCAGGGAGTCAGTCAGCTCTTTACTGTTCCGTGTGCTCATGTTTCTCAATTCCTAATGGTGGAGAACCATTGAATGAGGCCAGACTCTGGAATTAGTCCTTTCGTCTGGGCCTCCACTGTGAACTGGGACACACACACACACACACACACACATTATATATATATATATATATATATAAACCTGGATGCCCCCACCTGGAGTCCAAGTGAGCCAAGGCATAAAGAGGTCTGCTGCATATCCCAGACACACACACAAACACACACACACACACACACACACACCTGCTGGTCCCCTGCCACAGGTAGACAGTCTGACACATACACCTGCTGATTTAGCCTAGTTCTGGGCAGATGCTCACACACACACACACGTGAAGACACACATCCTTGGAGAAAAGAGGAAATGTAAGAAAATAAGGAAGAAGGGGCGCATCTATATTTAATATCACACATGCATTAGGATTTACAAGCTTTTAACTTCCCATTCTCTCCTTCATCATCATCGTCATCATCATCATCATCATCATCATCATAATCATCATCATCATCCCTCCCTCTCTCTCTCACTCTCTCTCTCTTTTCCTTCAGCACTGAGCTTTAATTGGCTGCTGTTTTGTTTACCCGGGCAGCCAATAATCTGTATGGATTTGTGTATTTACACATATTTGGACTGTGTGTATGTGCGTGTGTACGTGTATACCCTATCTGACAATCTGGGGTTAGTGGAAAATCTTCTGAATGTTTCAGTTCTAAGAAAGGTCAATCTGCTACGGTGATTTCAGAGCATTTATAGAGTTCATACAACGTCAGTGCAACCTTTTTGCTTATAGAAATATTAATACTAGTGTTTCCATAATATTTCTGTTCAACTAAGGACATTATGTGAAGAATATTCTAGTAACACTTTTAAGCCAACTATTATTACAGCAGAATATTTCTGGATGTATTACAATCTGACTTTTTTAGAACCACTCAAATGCTTACTGAACGTTCTAATAAAGTCCTCTGTCTGGATGCAATGTTATGAGAAGAAGCGTGAATTTGTCTGTATGCAGATGTTGCTTTGTTCATGTGTGTGTGCATGTGCGTATTTTTAATCTCTCGTTATTTACACTACACCATCTGTGCAGTCACACCTTTGCGACATGGTGGGATGACAGAAAGCGAGGGAGAGAGTGGCATAGTGAGAGAGAGAAGGAGGGAGAATGAGAGACAGAGAGAGAGAGAGAGAGAGAGACTACTTGTGACTGGCACGGTGCTGTGTCTTAAGTCGTTTATAACACCCTTAATGAGCGGCCCTGTTCCTCATCTTACAGAGATGAGAAGATCCTGCATGGGCACTAAACACTCCAGCCCTGGTGGATTATGTAAGCAGAGCGACTGGAAATAAGTAAATGGCGTACTGTGCAATAATTCTTACAGTATACACTATGTACTGACTATTTCGTACTTTGTATGGATGCAACATCTCAAATTCACACTAACAATTTGCACTATGCATTTTCAGCAACACTATTTCAGGGGTACCTACAGAGGGCCTTTATAACACTATCATACCACAGTGCTGTTGAATTGTCAATTCTGATTGGTCAGAGGGTCTGACAGTAGGTTGTTCATTGGCTTTGGCAATTCCTGTCACAATAGTGGAATAAAACACTTCAGAGCATGCTGTTTTTGGAAAATAATCCACCTTGAAGTGGTAATTGTAACTCTGCTGTGCGTCGGGTCGCATCACACCACCTTGTCGTTGATTATTTTCCTGTAACTCCACCTCCCTGTCATGTTTTATTACTTATTTGAAAAGCAATGCTGGAGAATTTATGGAAGGTTAATGTCAAAACCCACGAGATGAAACTTGTTTATCAAGTATATTGTTTTATCTTTGCATGAAAGGGAGAACAAACATTAATTACCCTTAAATGTTGACTGTAATTGTTTTTTTTTTTACATTATCTTAGAAGTAATTTTGTCTCTATAAACAACACACAAATCCCACGTCCTGCATATTTTGTCACTTTATTCGACTACTCAGTCCTTCTGGAAGTGTGGAAGTGCCCGAGCAGGAAACACACAAACATATGCAAGGTAGAGGTACTTCAGGACGTGGGTTGGGAATTGCTACTTTAGAATATCCAAAAAAGGAGAGAATACTGGCAAACAAGAAGACTAAAGAGAAGAGATGGCTGAGAATACCTGAGGATGCTCCAGAATAAAGTTACAGAAGGAAGAGAAAAGTCAGTGTGAGGAAGGAGAAAAAGCTATGAACAGCAGTTTTAGAAATTTAGTAGGTCATAATATTTAAGGTTGGATTTGGGTGCTAGTGTTCTCAAAGCGATGCAGAGCTTGTGTTTAACAAAAAAAAATAAAAAATTACCATACAGGCTTAATTAGCCCCGCTGTCTTGGTTCGGCAGAATGGCTTTTCTCTCCGCTCTGTTGATCATAGTGACATTAGCCAATCATAAACATCTGTTAGCTCACATCTACGGAAGAGTGCATCTAGCACTCTTTTCTAAGCATGTTTTATTTTTTTTCTAGGACAGTACATAGGCGGCTGCGTAAAAGGACATAGTGGCTAGTGGAGGTTTGTGTTAGCCTTCACTTTTGCAGATTGGTGCATGTTGAGCTTTAAGGGAGACCTGGAAGTTGGTGGGAATTTTCAGGGAATTAATTGAGAGCAATTGGGTAAATTGGGTGAAAAAGAACAACACACAATGCTTGAGTAAGCACTTTATCCTGGTCAGGGTCATGGTGGATCTGGAGCATATCCCAGGAACACTGGGCACAAGACGGGGGAGTTCAACCCAGATGGGACACCATCATGTATTCACATGCACACATGAGCACAGCCAATCTGCCTAATACCATGTTTTTGTACAGTGGAAGGACACTGGAGAACCCAAAGGAACCCATGCAGACATGGGGAGAACATGCACAGAGGCTCGATACAGACAGTAATGAGAACTCAGTATTAAATCTTGGAGCTGTGAGGTGGCAGTGTTACCCACTGCACCACCATCAAATCTGCAAAGATCCAGTACATTTCCTTTTATTCCTCAAAAACATTATGATGAGCGGCTATTGTAACCTCATTTAATGTATAATCCTTCTCTTCTCTGTGATTCTCTCTAAGAGAAATTAGGAATTGATGAATTATAAATAATCAGGGATTCACTTTGCTTCTGACCCTAACCGTATAGCTGTTTGAAGACGATAATTGAACAGAACTCTGAGTTATATGCAGCCCTCATATTAAAAATTAATCCCATAATCTGCCAGGCTAGAAGGTTAGCCGCTTGCTTGCTTGCTTGCTTTCTTCTTCTTGCTTTTTGGAGTCACCGAAGATTATTTAAAAGAAAGATCTCCTGATTTTGTTGACTCATGTTCCCTTCATGTTCCCAGAAGCATATGGTGTGTGGGAAAGGGAGGGTGCTTGTTGGATGTTAAGATCGCTGTTGGGAGCCAGGCATGCTTGGTCTCAGTACAAATCTGCACAACTTTTGCTAAATTGTGTTAAGATGCATGAGCTGTGCTTTTTGCTGTATGTGATCGCCCCCTAGTGTCCAGGAGCCATTTTACGTGTGCTTGGAGTTGTGTTTTGGGAAAGAACTTAATATTGTGCATTGAGTTTGCCTAACCCATACAGCAAGCATGCTGAAGACCAAAAGTGTGTTATTTTCTTGTGTTTTATTTAGCCTTTCAATCAGCTCGATGAAAACAGAGGCTTTTGTTTGGATTAATAGTATTTTTCTGTTCCTTAAGTAGTTAACCTTAAGTACTGTCAAGTATAAGTGCAGCTTTGTTAGTGGTGTAGCTTATTTATGTGTTTAAATTCATTTATTAGCATGAATGCTGAGTAGACGTGAATAAACTACCCGAAAGTGTTCTCACCTTTCTCGAGTACTGTTAATTGCTTAAAAAAAGAATAAATAAAAGTAAAATGATCTATCCTTTACCTGCCTGAATAAGGGTGAACAAGGATCTAGATTTGCTCGAGTAACAAATACTGGCCAAACTTGACTGCTAAAACTACTCAAGTGCAATTTATTTGAAAAGTTACCTCAGATATGCCATCTCTCTTCTCTGGTGCTGAGATTGTCTGTCTATTTCTCATCCTGCTAGCATCGACACACCTGTGTGTGTGTGTGTGTGTGTGTGTGTGTGTGTGTGTGTGTGTGTGTGTGTGGTTTGTTCTGTAATCATATTTGTGTGTGTGAATGAGATTACAGAATGGCTGACGCTGTAGGAGTGTTCTCTGTCCGCTGCTATTTAGCTCGTCACACCATCACCGCTGATCCTGTGTGACAGGTGATTAGCACCAAGGCCCAATGAGAAACGACCACACACACACACACACACACACACACACACACACATACACACACATGCAGATCTACTTACTGATAATCTGTTTTATTCTTCTGAATTCTTCTGTGTGTGAATGAAGACAGACTATCCATACAGGTAATGTACTCACACACACATACACACACACACACACACACACAATCACAGGCACTCAGGCTCCTCCTCCACTCCCTCACACCGGGGCCCAGAAGGTGATGGATGGCGCACCACGGAGCACCAATTTGGAGAATGACAAGTTCAAAAGCAGACGGATGAGTGAGGCCGCTGGGATCGTCTATTTATAGCCTCTGTTTTCTCTCTCATTTTTTTTTCCATGCAATGAAGGATAGCAACTCCACAGGAGCCATTTTAGGGCAGGCTGAGAACCTGACGGGCGTGACGGTCATGATGGGGTGTGGAAAGACTGCGAGAGCTCTCTCTGAAATGCTGCGGAGCTGAATATTTTAAGGATCAGATGAAGGATACCCGTCCATCCTTAGACAATACAGGGTGGCCGACAAAATCTAAAGCAATTAGACGACTTAATTAGAGCTTTCTGATGAAGTGTCTCTCTGGTCTGGTGTCATATTAGTCATACCCTGGAGTGGCTATTATAAGGGGAACTGGACCAGATCAGCTCATCTGTATAGATATAAATATGAGCACACACACTCAGACGTGGAAATGTGGAGCAGAACTGCTAAAAGTGTTACAGGCTCCAGTTTTCTTACAGGACTGGGCTAGGTCTTTTATTTATTTCATTGTTTGCTTCAGTGTTTTGCATAAATCGGACTGATTATATCAGTCATGTACTGTATGTAGTCTTTGGTGTATCAGTAGAAAAAAAGGCCTTGTAAAAACAGTTCTTTAAGGGTTCCTTAAGAATTTCTTATACAGGGTGTCCCAAAAGTCTCCATACACAGGGGACTATGAATGCCAGCACCACGTCGGTTGTGCCTTCGTCAGTGGATGTTCATGGACGTCCACTTTTCGGTTGCAACACTTCCATTCTTTCTGAATTTGTTAATAAGTTTGGCAACAGTGTCGTGTGTGATGTGCCTGCCATGTTTCCTGTTAAAGTCCATCGCAACCTTGAGACAACTTCCAGAGCCATGAGAATGATTTCAATGCGGTCTTCTTTTGTCAAAGGCAGTCTTAAAGGCTATATGAAAAAAAAAATATATATATATATATATATATATATATATATATATATATATATATATATATATATATCCTGTATAATAAAAGGGTGCTTATCTTCCCCCTAAAAAAATTAGTTCAAAACAAACAAAGGACAAACAAAGAATCATTTAAGAGTTCTAATATTTCGATGAGTGTATGAGTATATTAATTTGTGCATCACTGAATTAGTTCTCATAGAGCTTTATTATTTATGTCTAAATATGTAATATAATGTAATGTAATGTAAATGTAATGTAAGCCAATTGTATGACCTTGGAGAAAACTACTGCTTTGGGTGTATGTTTGCAGTTACTGTATTGTTGAAAGTCTTAACCTTCTGGCAGAGGCAATCAGGCTAAAGCATCCTATAGCAGAGTCTCCTTAAAGAGTCATGCTGTAAAAGAGCATCAATAATCCACCAACATATTTCACAGTGAATATGGTGGCTTTTCCTTGTATCTAGCCTTTTGTAATTGTGTTTACACACTTTGTGCTAAAAATTGATTGCATGCTATTACTTTGTAGATATTACATAATGCTGAGTTATACAATAAAATCAGTGTCAAGCATTTGAGTAAGGAAGATTTCGAGTTTTGATATATTATAGCTGGTTTGTCCTGCATTAGTTACACATTCGTGGCTGTTAAGGTTTTTTTTTTTATGCTCAAGGCATGATGGTGTCATTATTGCATCTTGCACAGGCACTGGTTTCATCATTAATTTCACGTTCCTGCATCTTCTTGTAAATGGAAAATATTGAATTTTACATTATCTGAAAATAGTGTTTCTCTGGGAGTGTATGTGTGCGCACAAGTGTATAATCAGAGCCAGAAGAAACAGCGTAAACCACCTCATTTGAAAGATCATTTGGCCTTTGCTTGTGTCATTGTGTCATTGTGTCATTGTGTGTGTGTGTGTGTGTGTGTGTGTGTGTGTGCTCTCCACCGAGGCTGCAAGAGGAATCAATAGGGCTTAGTAAGGAGAGATTGAGTCAGGCCTGGATTTAGACAAACAACATTTTGTGTACAAGTCCTCTGAGAAATGGCTGTGGCTGTTTGTATACGTGTGTGTGCATATGTATGTGTGACTCTGGGCATGTGTGTGTGTGTGTGCAGTCACTTGTTTAAGTGTACAAAGAAAAGGGCTTTGGTTCTGCTTCAGTACGCAGTGGCGACTGTTTGTTTGTGTGTGTGTGTGTGTGTGTGTGTGTGTGTGTGTGTGTGTGTGTGTGTGTGTGTATAATCCTTCCATCCCTGTAGATAGGTAGACACTGACACTCCATAAGCCTGTGCCAGCATTCCCCCAACGTTTAAAGGATGTTGCAGGGATGTCAGTGCAGTGTGATAACATTTGACACACACTCACGCAGCAGTGTGACCTCCATCAGTGGCCTTACTGCTGTTCTTATTGCACTATCATCAACACACCTCTTTCTCTCCGTCTTTCTCTCAGTCTTAATGCAGCATGGCCTTTTGGAATCTCGGAGCATTTCTCTGTTTTCACTCTACATCTGTGATATTTTATTGATTTGACGTCTCAAGCCTGCCGTACCTCTAATTGCGCATTGTTCTTACAAACTGAGGGATGCGAAATAGCAATGCAGGCGTTTCTCCCTTTTTAAGCTTAAACCTGAAAGCACTGATGATCAGACCACAATGATGGACAGATCAAATTCATGGTCATTAAAGGAACATGTCAGAGCATCTTTGGCTCGTACGGCCGATAAACAGATTGGCAGTCCATTAATTTAACCATGTCTGAAAGAGAGAGAGAGAAAGGTGGCATGGGGAGACTGAATGGAACAGAGAGGCAAAGAGACTGAGGGTGAGATGGGGAAGATAGTTTTCGAGAGAGAGGGGGAGAGAGAGGGGGATAAAGTAGAATAGAGAGGGAGAAAAAAGAATGAGAGAAAGAGGGACTGAGAGAAGGAGAATGGGAGATATAAAACAAGATGGTGGAAGAAAGAGAGAGGGGAGAGTGAGGGATGGGTAATCATGAAGGAGAAGAAGCCTGAAAATTAGAAGAAACAGAAGCCAAAGTGAAGAAAGAAAGAAAGAAAGAGTCAGTAAATAGAAATGGAGGGCGAGTGAGAGAAATCATGACAAACACAGATGGGGGAAGTAGAGATGAAGGAGAAGCAGAATTTAAGAGAGATAGAGAGTAAAAGAGAAAAGAAAAGGTTGGTGGAGGTGTGCATGAGCAGCTCACTGGGTTTATATCTAACCTCCCGCTCCTGCTGAGAGCAAAAAAACACCCTGAGATCCCAGTTCTAACACACACCTCTAAAAGAGGGAGAGAGAGAGAGAGAGAGAGAGAGAGAGAGGGTCCTAAAGTGTGCACATTTAAAGTGACAGTTGGAAGTCAAACAGACAGACATTTAGGTATTTCAGTGCTAAAAGCTTTAAACTGTAAAACTTAGAAAATATTAAATTTGGTCAAAATCAAAAACACTTAGCACACCTTATGGAGTCTGATGGTTCAGTGAGACAGTAAAGATTAATAGCAGTAAAGTGTGGAAAAAATAATCATATGAAGACGTATGAGATGCTAACAAGTGCTCTAATGCTGTAATCTACAAAAACTCGTAACGCAGACTAGAAACAAAGAAACAAAGAAAACAACTCGGAATTCCTACTCAGGAACTCAGGATGGTCTCCTCAACCCTGAGTTCAGCAAGTGACATCAAATCCACATGGCTACTCACAGCAAGAACAGTAAACAAAGCAGAACTTCTTATGTTTAAATAATTTTACTGTATATACTAGTACTTGCTTTAAAATATAACATTGATTGTACAGTTTGCTGTTTTTAGGAGGTAAATATACATCATTCATCACAGTTAGCTGGCTAGCTTGTTGCTAATAAAAGATGAACGTGTCCATGTTGTTTTTTTCACCACTTTGTAACTCGGATTTCTGATGTCCCACTTCTGCAGTAAGACGAAAGCAGCATAAGCACCGTAATAAACGTAAAAATATTACTATAAACAAGGACTAAAGAAAAGAAAATCTGTGTGAAACAAAGACAGGAAGAGAAAAAAGGGTAGGTTCTGAGAAAAAAAGACGACGAACAAAAGTAACAGAGAAGGAATGAGACGAGAAGAAGACGGCGTCATAAATGTTCGATATAAATGAACCATGAGCTGTTTTGCTGTTGCATTTATGAAACGTGAAGCTCTATTTTCATGAGCTTGTGTTAATGCACTCCTTCATGTACACACGCTCTAGCTCTTCCACACACACACACACACACACACACACACACACACACACAGACCTGTTTCAGGTACTTACCTCCACTAATGTCATCTCATCTTCTTTTGGACTCTTGTCTCTTTTGTAGCTAATAGTTTTCTCAGATCATTAGAGTTAATGCTAGCCATAGCCCTATTAGTGTAGCGTCTCCTCCCTCCCGGTCTGTGCAGTCTCTGTGTATTCCAGCCTAACACACTTCTACTGCAGTAAACTGGATATGAGCTCAGTGCTCAGTGTGTTACCATTTTCTCCTTCCACATGCTGTTTGTTAGCGCTGTCTCTGTACGGTATAGGAGATGAGCAACCGCACGTCGCACATAGCTATACAATCAGAATAATGACAATCAGACAATCGGTGCTTTGCTATAATGTGGGACGTTTCAGGCTGTGTGATAAGCTATTAGAATTACAGCATGATAGCTGTAAGCTAAACACACAAGCATATGACTGGGTATTGGGGTGGCTTTTGGTCTAATGATGCAATGTTTGTAACAGTCAGGAATTTGGCCAGTGCTTTCATTAGTGGAAATAAAATGTAGCGTGTAAGTGTTATTTGAGAGTTAAGCTTGGGTTTTTGTTGGATTTCGACATCTATAATCAATCTTCAGCTGACATTGTGAAACGGAGGTGGGGGCTAGTGGGTGGTGCAGCAGGTAGCATTGCTGCCTCCGTAGCACCACCGTCCCCTTTCCTACTGCATACATCATCAACTCAAACAGACGAGCGGCAGGTTTCCCCCCAAACTGCCTGGTGGTTACCATCAAATTCAGGAAAAAAAACCTCTAAAATGATCAAATATTAATTATTTTATAATTAATTCTGAAAGCTGTTCACATGAGCTGTTCATGTGAGTTTTGTGAGAAGGGGGGAAAAATTGCATTAAAGGAATGTAAATGTCAGAAAGAAAGAAAGAAAGAAAGAAAGAAAGAAAAAGAAAGAAAGAACAAAAGGGAATTGAAGAGAAAGGAAGGGAGAGGCAATCAGTGGCGAATGAGAGAGAAAGTGACAGTAAGAAAATGTGTGTGTGTGTGTGTGTGTGTGTGTGTGTGAGAGAGAGAGAGAGAGAGAAAGGGAAGGGCATTGAGAGGAAAAGGGCAGAGAGAAGGTGACATTAAGAGAATGTAAGAAAGTGTGTGAGGGAGAAAGAAAGAAAGCAAGCAAATAAAAAATGGAGGAAGGGGAGGCAGTAAGAGAAGTTTCATAGAGACAGAGTGACAGTGAGAGAAAGTAAGAATATTAGAAATTGAGAGAAAGTAATAAAAAACAAACAAGCAAACAAGAGAGTCAAAAGAAAAAGACAAAGTAAACAGAAAAGGAGAGTGAGAGAAAGGGAGAATGAGAGAAATCATGTGAGAGCGCTGTAAGTGTTATTTGGAGGTTGAGTGTGGGGTTTTTGGTGGATTTTGGCTTTTATAATGAGCGTTAGTGATAATGAGCGATGAAGGGGAGCTGAGGGTTTGCAGGCAGGATGGTGGTACAGCACGTAGCATTACAGCCTCACAGATCCACCGTCTCCTTCTCTACTGTGTACAGTTTAACTGAAACACACGAGCGACAGGTTTTCCCCCCAAACTGCCCGGTGGTTACCATCAAATTCAGAAAAAAACAAAACCAAAACCTTCTAAAAATTACCCATTATTACGTCTTTCATAATTAATACTGAAAAGGTGTTGTAGATGTGAGTTTTGTGTATGATGATGAGGACTTTGGGTCACATGAGGAAGAGGAATTTGAGTCGTGATGAAGAAGAATTTGAGTCGTGATGAGGAATTTGAGTTATGTGATGACGAGGAATTCGATTCGAGTGATGACGAGGAATATGAGTTGAGTGATGATGAGGAATTTGAGTCGAGCGATGATGAGGGATATGAGTCGAGCGATGATGAGGAATTTGAGTCGAGCGATGATGAGGGATTTGAGTCGAGCGATGATGAGGAATTTGAGTCGAGCGATGATGAGGGATTTGAGTCGTGCGATGATGAGGAATTTGAGTTGAGCGATGATGAGGAATTTGAGTTGAGCGATGATGAGGAATTTGAGTCAAGCGCAACTCAAAGTTAATCAGAAAAGAAAGCCTGTTCCTGTAAAGTGGAAGTTGAATATGGTTCTCACGAGACATTAACTTTTTTTTTTTACATCACAGTGGTACGTTTTTGTTGTTTGGTGGGTACAATGATTGGAGTTTGTAATTCTTAAAAAGTAAACTTTCTAAAATCATTTTTCAAAATTGAACATTGAAGAAACCACGTATTACTAACCTATTCATCTATCCATACCTATACACACCTATATACAGTATTTATTTATTTATTTTACAAGACTGCTTTCCTGCCAGTGGATACATTTTGCTCCTAAAAGAATAGCATTGTGTACTTTTTTAGCATAGAATTAGCAAATACATAGAATGTGGACAATTAGCATCCTTGCTAAAGGCACGATGACATTAAATACATTCTAGTGATTTATTTTTTTAAAAATTTATTTTTTTTATTCAAGTTTCTTTATAATTTGGGTAACATGGTTGTACTTTCGAAGTGACCTCACCCGTCAATTTCACAGTTTAACTGAAAATTGAAAAAAGCCTGGATTAACTTGCTTTTCATCTTTGCATGATCTTCAGGAAATCTGGGTGATGCGACTTCCTGTTGAACATGTGACTTGTGAAATATTCTAAATATGTGTTCAGGTAACAGAGTTGAGTGAACTAAAATGTACGTTTTTCATAATCTTTAATGGATGACTCAGGGGGAAAAGGATGTGTAAAAAATAAGACGTTAAAAAAGACTCACCGATTAATGCAATTAATAATCACACAACAATGAAAGTTATATGATTTTTGAAGTAATTTAATAATTATATTTTAAGAAAAAGTGTAGTTATAATGAGCTGGGACAGGTAAAAGCACTGTAGAGGTATTATTACTGTTTTTATTCTTACATAATTTCTATGAAACTTGCACATTTATGTTGTTGTAAAGGACACTTTATTTGTGTTTAACACAAATAGCACCCCAATCTTGGAATCAGCCCGGCATAAATCAAAACCACAGAGTGATAAGGCACTAAACGCAACCTCATTCTCAGTGTTTGGTCATAGCACTAGTCTAGGTTAGTATGAGGGTTTGCATGTGCACGCAAAGAAACACGGCCTCTGACCGTGAGTGTGACTGATATCACCCTGATTGATTGGATTATGTGTGTTTTGTGTGTGCAAATATTGAACATCTTGCATAACCTCCGTACAATCTCGTCCATCTGCATTCATCTGCTTATGCACCAGCTATAACTTCCTTTGCCTGTTCTGCTCCTTCTGCTGTGTTTCATCACCCTTCATGAAATGTTCTCCATGTACTGACAGAAACGGTGTGAGTGACAAACAGTGCCGCGTAAAAATGGACTCTGTTCCTCGCGTGTCTTTTTCTCGGTAATCGAACGTATCTTTTCATGTAGCGAGAGGGCTTTTTTTTGTCGAGTGGAGGAGTGAGCATGCAGCATTGTCTGCGACTGATCACCTGTAATTCAGCGAGACGAGATACAATGGCCTATGTGATGCAGTTCTGGAGGAAAAATAAAAGAGCATTATGATCTTCCACTCCTGGAGTTGAAGTCAAAGTGTATTGATTATCAGACCAAGGAGATAAATATACCTGAGCTTGCCATGCTCCTGTACAGCTGGCATTAAACTCTTGGATTTTTTTATCCGATTTTGTTGTCGCACATCTTAAAAGAATTCTATAGATGTGGCCTGAGACTGACATAATGAGAATGCATTTTGACAGAAAAATTCTGGCAAGTTTTTTTTTAGAGTGTAACCTCTGCTATGACACATGCCATCAACAGGAGGACGGTATAGGATGACACAAAGCTCATGGGACAGATACAAATATGGAAATGGCGATGGCGAAACACATGCGCACAAAACAGGCTATTGACTAGAATTACCTCAAGAATATTTCTGTTTACGCAAGCCTGCTTTCTGTACGAGCCCAGATCACGTAAGCAGAATGTAGTCATTTTCTTTCATCACAGATCTGTCGTTAGAGGATCCTCAGCATACGTTATCTGTTATAAAATTTGTAGAAAAGTTTATTAAGGTCATTTCGTACATTGGGATCTTAAAATACGAAGCCTGAAATCACACAGTCTAAAACCAGAGGACAAAAGGATATGATAAATCATTGGGGAGTCTCCTTTTTCCTTTGGATATACTCTAGACTAAAGAAGAAGAAAGACTGAGATTGTGAGAGACAGACATACAGACAGTCCGTTTAGAGAGAGAGAGAGAGAGAGAGAGAGAGAGAGGGAGAGAGGGAGATCAGCCAAGCAGAGATGAAACAGATTATTCAGCATTCATGGGAGAGAGAGAGGAATGGATAGACAGAATTATTGATGGAGCTGAGATGGGGGTCTCTTATGAAGCTCAGCATATCACATTCACGAAAGCCTTTCATGCAACCCTCCTGAGAGCATCCCTCACCTGCTGAACGGAGGCCCAGAGCTCGAGGGCTCATAAATCCCCCACGTGAAGCCATTCTGCTGCGCTTAAAGTGTGCTGGGACGCTCCCGAGAGGATGCTGCCTGCGGAACACAGGCGCTTCCTGCAGCGCTGAATTTGATTGAGTGTCATCGAGTCACGCCAGAGTCATAAGCAATGCAATTGAGTGGGATTTCATTCAAAGTGGTTCAGAAAAGGCTTTAGCGTTCACCTTCAGGTGTGTTGAGGTGAGACGAAAACAGTACCGCGTACTCACTTCAGCTAACTGTTTGCTGTCAGTGGACGTTATTGGAAAGTAACAAACGTTAAAACCATTGAATCTCTCTTTCGACGGTGGAGAGAGTCATCAATTCATGGACACTGCAAAGTATGTGCACTAGCATATCAGATAGCACTGTTTTTATCAGGCTTTGAAAGTTTTTACCCCACTAGTCATGGGCATAACTTATGCTGGGATTGTGTACCAATATTATTTTTATTATTCTATCATAATATTATTATTATGAGAAGATACAGACATGCAAAAGCACAGACAAAGCCCAACCTTCCAGAAGTACCGAGTAAACCATCTGTTTGACAATAGCAGCGAGAGTGTGATTCACAGGAGTTGGGTGTTTCAAGGATTTCCCACAACTGCAGTGAAAGTGTGTGTGTGTGTGTGTGTGTGTGTGTGTGTGTGTGTGTGTGTGTGTGTGTGTGTGTGTGTTAAACCATGCGGAGTGGTCATATGATTGCAGCTGAGGTGCTGGTGTCGTCTAACAAGCTCTGTGTGCTCTAAGCTTGTTAAGCACACTGCCTTCAGAGGTGAGCACCGGGACTCTTAATCACGCAAACTGATCTACCGTTCTGTTATCTCATCCTCCTTTCATCCTCCCTCTCTCACACACGACACACAGCAGCTCCTTTTAGCTCCAGTGTTCCAGTAAGGAGAAGGAGACGAAGTGAAAAAAAAAAAAACCCTCTCATTACCTTTGAGGCTTAGTAAACAAACCGAATGCCTACTCGGTCTATTATTTATTTGCATTTGCATTTGAATTTGAGTCACTTATAAGTTGGTATATTTGAATGCATTTAAATAATAATGAGCCTGTAATTTTATACCTTTACAGAAACAGGAGGGAGCAATATTGTAATGTTAACAGAAAGTTTATTGTTAGTTTAGAGGTTTATTATCATTAATTCACAGGAACTGATATTATAAATATATATGTAACATAACATTATAAAATGTCCTTTCTATAAAGCTCTCACATTCTTTGGATGTAGACCCTAAAACTGAGTGTTTCCTATAAGAGAAGCTAAGAACCCTTGAGGGAGTATATTTAGCTCAATTAGAATGATAAATAAATATCATTCATCTTCAGTAAGTGGTTTATCCTGGTTAGGGTGGTAGATCCGGAGTTTATGCCCGGGAACACTGGGTGTATGGTGGGAATACACCCTGGATGGGAAGCCAGTCCATTGCAGGACATCACACACCCCTAGGAGCAGTTTAGCTCAGCCAGTCCACCTACTGGCATGTTTTTGGGAGGTGGGAGAAAACCAGAGAACCCAGAGGAAACCCAGGTGGACATGAAGAGAACATGTGAAACTCCACACAGAGCATAACCCGAGCTCAGGATCGAACCAATCCCAGAGACCTTCCTCCTCCCTGTATATACAGTATATGTACACTTAATAAGGTTTGATATAATAGTTATAGACACTACATAATGGCATATGCTCTATATGCCCAGTTGAATGAGATCTGGGATTGAGACCCAGAAAAAATGTGACTCCAATAAGTCTCTTTACTTACAAGTAATAATCATTGAAGGGGAAAAAGAAAGAAATTATATGGACTGACATAAATGGCAGTCGTGGCCTAATGGTTAGAGAGTCAGACTTGTAACTCGAAGGTGAACCTGAAGGTCGTGGGTTTTGAGTCTCAGGTCCAGCAGGGATTGTAGGTGGGGGGAGTGAATGACCAGCGCTCTCCTCCGCCCTCAATACCACGACTGAGGTGAGACCCTTGAGCAAGGCACCGAACCCCCAACTGCTCCCCGGGCGCCGCAGCAAAAAAGGCTGCCCACTGCTCCGGGTGTGTGTTCACTACTGTGTGTGTGTGTGTTCACTACTGTGTGTGTGTGCACTTGGATGGGTTAAATGCAGAGCACGAATTCCGAGTATGGGTCACCATACTTGGCAACACGTCACTTCACTTCACCTACATCAGTTCATGCAAAGCCAAAAGCAAGTGTAGTTTTAATGTTAGGTAAATACAAGTAGAGCATGGAATTTTTTTTTTTTACTTCAAATCAAATAAATATGATGAAAATATGTTCACTTTTATTTCACTCACATCTGTTCAATCCTGATGTCTTCTCTCTTGCTCTCTTTCTTTATCGAATATCTTTGTAAAAGTGTGTGTGTGTGTGTGTGTGTGTGTGTGTGTGTG
>CM040992.1:7422302-7490224 GCA_022985145.1 Pangasius djambal
GTGTGTGTGTGTGTGTGTGTGTGTGTGTGTGTGTGTGTGTGTGTGTGTGTGTGTGTGTGTGTGTACTTTATGTGCCTGTCCTTTCGAGCTTTATCAAGGTCTGATGATTGCTTATATTTTACCATCGCCATTAATTTATTACAAAATGAGCACACATCCACATGTGTGGGGTGTGTTTGTGTGTGTGTGTGTGTATGTGTGTGTGTACATGTTCATGTAGGTCAGTCAGGTGGATAAGACTGCTGTCATAGTTAATAACACTGAACAGCAAAAAAAAACATTTCGGAAATACTTGATTGTTAGAAAATATTGCAATATATACAGTATAATATATACACTATAGTGTGTGAACAGACAGGATTGGTCAGAATTCCTTCTAGATAGTGCAAGATTGGACAAAATTCCTTCAAGAGCAGTCAAGAATGGTGAGAATTCATTCTGGAATTTTTAATTATTGATCAGAATTCTTTCTGTAATAGGCAGGATTGCTCCGAATACTTCAGGAGCAGGCAGGATTGGTCAAAATTCCTTTAGAAAGGAAAAGAGTTGGTCAGTATTCTTTTTGGAACAGGCATTGGGCAGACTTTGTTTGGGAATGGGTAGATTTGGTCAAATTTCCTTCAAGAGCAGGCAGGATTTGGTCAGAAAGCCTTTACAAGCAAGCAAGATTCCAGAATTCCTCCGGAAGTGGGCAGAATTGGGCAGAATTCCTTGAGGCATGGGCAGGATTGGTCAGAATTCCGTGAGGGGTGGGCAGGATTGGTCAGAATTCCATGAATTACCAAAAACAGTCCCGCCTACACCTCTACAATTAACCATAAAAGTGATATGGAAGTGAGAACATTCCACTAAAACAAAATGAAATTTTGTTTTCCCAGTGTAGCCTTACACAGTGTGATATTGACTGCAAAATTGGCATCATCTAATCTGAAATATTTCCAAACATCACCGTCTGCCTCGCTGCTTCTTTCCATGACTATTCAACATCCTCGCAGCGGCATCTAGTGAATGTATTAGTCAACTAGTTTATGAAACAAATAACACACACAAAGCAGGCACTCTGTTTATGCCACTCATACCATGGCATATATGTCAAATTGTGTATACACACACACACACACACACACACACACACATATCGATATGTGTGTTTGCTACCAGCCAGTGACGGATATATTTCTGATATACACAAATCTAATGAGTTTAATGGCCTACGAGGGACGTTATTAGCTGCCCTTAATGAAGCTTTTATCTGCTGGTTCAGAGTTCCGTACGCAGCTCTGTCCTCTGGACACCACCACCACTCTGTCTCTTGCACTCATTAATGAGAACGCATTTGCAAAGTATCTAAGCACTCGCGGATATAAAGAAGACACTAAAACAGCCCAAATCACAGCAGAAGAAAAGACGCAGCCATGCAGTCCTAATTTCTCTTTTTCATAAACTCTGAGTCTTTGCTTTTCTCTCTCCTACAAGGTTGTCTGTCAGTTTCTCTGTGTCTTTCTTCTCTCTCTCTCTCTCTCTCTCTCTCTCTCCTTGTAGTTAATTACAGGAGTTTAATTGGAGAAGTTGACTCGATGGTGTGCATAATTATTGCTCGGTCCTCTGAGGCTACATCTCATCGGGCCCCTGAGCGAAAATCCACCACACCGTAATTCAATTAAACTCTCCACTTAGTGAGTGTGAGAGCCACTCTTCACCGTTAAAGATCCCCACAGCGTCCTCACTGCCGCATACACACACTGCTCCACACACCTCCTGTTCCTTCAGAGGTCAGGTCCCTTACATAAGCCTGGACGCTCATAAATAACCAGACACTCTGAGATACTCTATCTGTGTTCTAGCATATTTTTCACATGCAGTGTCTGATCATCCAAGTCCACTACTGAGGAACTGCTTTTTATTTCATCAGTTATCATAAAAAGACTAATACATATTTTACACAGACGTTACATTATTCATCCACAGTACTCATTCATGCACTAGTTGAGAATGCTTCGTGTGTAGCTGTTTGAGAAATCCTCAGTATGTAAGGAATAAAACATGACAGGGCATGCTGTTGTAGAAGAATGATGAACAATGTGCTGGTGTGATGTGGTCTGAAACAAAGCGGAGTTAGTCTTACCTATAAATACACAGATCAGCCATAGCATTAAAACCACCTGCCTAATATTGTGTAGGTCCTCGTTGTGCAGCCAGAACAGCTCTGACCCATTGAGGCATGGACTCCACAAGACCTCTCAAGGTGTGCTGTGGTATCTGGCACCAAGACGTTAGCAGCAGATCCTTTAAGTCCTGTAAGTTGCGAGGTGGGGCCTCCATGGATCAGACTTGTCTGTCCAGCACATCCCACAGATGCTTCATCAGATTGAGAACTGGGGAATTTGGAGGCCAAGCCAACACCTTGAACTCTGTCATGTTTCTGAACTATGTCCATTCCTGAACGATTTTTGTAATGTGGCAGGGCGCATTATCCTGCTGAAAGAGGCCACTGCCATTAGGGAATACCGTTGCCATGAAGGGGTGTACTTGGTCTGCAACAATGTTTAGGTAGGTGGTACATGTCAAAGTAACATCCACATGAGCCAAGGTTTCCCAGCAGAACATTGTCCAGAGCATCACACTGCCTCCACCAGCTTGACTTCTTCCCATAGTGCATCCTGGTGCCATCTCTTCCCCAGGTAAGGGACGCACATGCACCCGGCCGTCCACATGATGTAAAAGAAAATGTGATTCATCAGACCAGGCTTCCTTCTTCCACTGCTCCATAATCCATTTCTGATGCTCACATGTCCATTGTAGGCGGTTTCAGTGATGGACAGGGGTCAGCATGGGCACTCTGACCGGTCTGTGGCTCCACAGCCCCGTACACAACAAGCTGCAATGCACTGTGTGTATCTGACACCTTTCTATCATAGCCAGCGTTAACTTTTTCAGCAATTTGTGCTATGGTAGCTCTTCTGTGGGATCAGACCAGACAGGCTAGCCTTCGCTCACCACGTGCATAGGTGAGCCTTGGGCGTCCATGACCCTGTTGCCGGTTCACCAGTTGTCCTTCCTTGGACCACTTTTGGTAGGTACTAACCACTGCATATCGGGAACACCCCACAAGACCTGCTGTTTTGGAGATGCTCTGACCTAGGCATCTTTTGGCCCTTGTCAAAGTCATTCAGATCCTTACATTTGCCCATTGTTCCTGCTTCCATGCTTTGCTTTCTGTTAGGATGTTAGGAGACATCTATTAAACATTTATGGAAGGAGTCTCCAGTGTTAACGCTTTGTTACAGTCAGTAAGTTTCCTGAAATGGGAGAGTCTTCAGGACAGAGGAGTTTGTGCTTTCCAGGTTTCTCAATCACACATCAAGGAACTAGTCACTTAACAGGAACTAATTTGTCTCATGAACCATCCATAACATTAAATGTAACTATAAACAGTTAAAAAGCATGATGTCACATTCATTACTAAATTAAAAATTGTTCATTGTTGGTGAAATCGCTGTGATAAAAGGGGAATAAAACACTTCAGCCTATGCTGCTGTACAAAAATAATCCTCTTCACAAGTCAGTGTGGATTCTTTTCATATAACAGCAAAGCCCAAAGTGTGTTATTCCTTAGACATCATCTCTGCTCATTACAGTGAATATCATGTTACTGAAGAGAGTTTTAAGCTCCTTTTAGAAATATAATTTGACTAAACTATTAGATTTTAATAACTGGTTATGAAAAAAAGCTGTGAAAATGATATGAGATGAAATAGTTGTGTGTCTCACCAATTACTCAGGCAGGTAGAATAAATGTAAATTCTGCTGAGGGTAAGGAGCTGCTTTGCTTTTTTCTCAGTTTCTCATGCTTCTACCATGCTATAAACTGCAGTCTTGAGTTCTTCCACGGGAAGCCACAATACATCAGCCACTTGACCGACATCTTCCTATAGACGTTTTGATCTTCTATAGAACTGTCGCACTGGTGGCTTTTTGATTGTATGACAGAAGCAGTGTGCCTGTGTGTAAGGGAACAATGATGTACAAGTACATTGTGTTTCCATGGTGACATGCACGTACACATTATGGAAAACATTCAAGTATCTCCATGCAGAATGTGTGAACACCCGTAGCACTTAAGTGCCTAATTATGAATGAAACGTTGTACTCGATAAGAGAACAAAGTGGAAAAGTAGGTCAGAATCTGTTTTAAAAAATGCACCCATTTTGTGTTTAATTTCTCTATTTTGTAAACTGGTAGGTCGAAGCTAGAGACCTTCCAGATGAGCAAAGCCTGGAAGCAGATTAAGAGTCATCACACCCTGACAAACAGCAACAGATGGACAGAAGCATGTTCGACTCCCATTCTGTGGCTCTCTGCTGCCTCCTAGAGGTGTTATGCAAAAAAACAAAACAAAAAAAAAACAGATTACCTGGCAAAACAAGTTTTACACATGGCCTGGCAAAAGGGTGGCAAGAGCAAGGGGTTCCACCACCTAATTATATATAGGACAAGTTGGCATTTGCAGAATATCTCATTTGTTCACTGGTGCAAAATGAATGTGCACATAATGACATCACTGTATTGGCTTCATAACTGCTCTGTAGTTACCAAAATAGCAAACATGGTGCACTTATGATTTAAATCAATGAGCTATGATGAGCTATCATGTAAATCTGAGTTATATGTATATATATATATATATATATATATATATATATATATATATATATATATATATATATATATATATATATAACTTGGAGTTATCCAAGTTATATAGAGGAATAACAATAAACACACACTTGACTTAGGTTCTACTTTGAAATTTGCAGTTTTTTTTAGGGTTCCTTCAGAGGAACAAAATGAAGAACTCTTCAGAGTTTTAGTTTGGCCCTATTTCTTTAAGGATGCAGGAGTAGCAAACCTCTCAGATATGTGTGCTGAGGACTGAGTTGAGGTGGTATCTGGGTTGGCAAGGCTTGTTTCACGGGTGGCACCTCTGCAAGAGATAGAATAGGATTGAGTGGAATAGAATACAATATGCATTAAAATGTGTCTATGATCTTCCCCAGCTGCTTGAAATTTGACATACACAGCAGAATAAGGAACAAAACACTCGGGGACATGCTGTTATAGGAAAACAATCAATGACAGGGTGGTATGATGCAGTCGAATGCAACACAGAGTTACATTTACTAGCCCAAAGCTGATTATTTTCCAATAACAGCACATTCCGGAAGTGTGTTTTATTCCTCTTATACCACAGCAATGTGCAACAATTAGTGCAAATATTATTAATTAAAGAATGTCACATTCAACTTTTTAATCCATTTATATTTATGTTTAATGTTGTGGAACATCCACAAAACAAGTTCCTGTCATTACTTACAATACAGCAGCAGTCGTTCCTTCACTAACCTTCACTTTTTTCTCTCTCTTGAAGGTAGTAAGACAAAAAAATGTGGAAACCGCAAAGTCCTCTGTCTCGAAGACTTAAAGTGAATGCTTTATCGCTGACTGTTACAGAGCGCTGACACTGGAGACTCCTTCCTTAAATGCAATGATTATACATTTTCTTTGTTAAATAACAAAACTTTTAGAATCTGTCCACCAAGCAGGTTCCTGTGAATGAGCTGTTACTATAGAAATGATAGCATATTAGAACAAGTGCATTAATTATAAACTTGTGATATGAATTAGAGCTGGCACTACTGTCAGAGCCGCTGTTATAGAAAATGAACCAACACCATCACCTTCAGTCAGCATTGAGAATTCAGCAGCACTGTGGTATAAGCAACACAAGCACAAACAGCTACTAAAAACAATAAGCTCAAGGATAACAGTAGGAAATAAAATGTGTAGTAAAATGGTTGCATTTGAAATAAAAGACCCCACAATTACAAACCAGACATAAATGTTACAATGAAATGCTCGGCGTGACCATCGCATGCTAACTCCTACTTTCTGACCTCATATGAACACAGATTTTTGTTCAACAAATCCAAGTGCTGTACGGCTTTCTTCAAAATCAATTTTCAGTATGTGCTGTCTTCAACAAAAATATCTTAAACACTTTAACTGCCGGTTATTAAATCACGACTGGTGAAAAGACAGACTAATTTACTGCAGTGTTCTGATCTTCTTCATGTTTACCTTTGAAAAGCTGCATTATTAAAGGCTGGATGTAATTACAGGGCTTTTTGCATTTTATTCGGTATATTGGCGAAACTGTATTTGCTGTGTTCGTCTCTTTGTAATCCAGATTTCACATTTCCACCTTTCCTTGCTGTTTTGGCATCACTCATAACCGAATTTGCTGCCAAAGCCTGGGTTACAAAGCATGAGAAAACCGCAATGCTAGCAGTTGATGCAGAATAATAGTAGGAGCGTGTGATGAATCTGTCTCTTCTTCTGCTGCAGGTATGGAGACATGGTCCCGAAGACAATAATGGGCAAGATTTTTGGCTCCATCTGCTCCCTCAGTGGTGTGTTAGTGATCGCTCTGCCCGTGCCTGTCATCGTGTCTAACTTCAGCCGCATCTACCATCAGAGTCAGCGTGCAGAGAAACGCCGTGCCCAGAAGGTATACACACACACACACACACACACACACAGGGGAGACTCCTCACCTGACCCACTGGGGTCATCATCAGTGACCTCTTAAAGGAGCCGCGATCAGCTGGAGAGTCCAAATACACACACAGCAAGCAATGTGGGACACATATATGCAAATTCTTATAATAGATGTAGGAACAAATCGTTAATTGGAAAAAAATAAAAAAATTATTTTACAAGTGTAATCCTACACTATTAAGATATTTTTTCACATTAGGCAAATGATATTTATTTATGGGCTCCTTTAGAGCTTTTGTTCCTGAACATTTCCATTCACAGAATCCAAACAAAAAACTGTGTTACAATATTTAAAACTATTTGCATAATAATAAACAGCACTTTTTCTAGTTTCATTCAAATGGCAGTTACATCCAATTTGCATAATTTATACTTAAGTTATTCATCTTTAGGAATTAGGAGCAATATTTCAACACCACCTCATTTTAAACCCCTTCAGTTCACCTGAGCATGAATTAGAATTAAACCTAGAACCATTACTATCACAAATACAGGTGACAGGTGATATAACATGTATATCATACTTTAATAATAATAAACTTTAATAACTTAATAGACAACTTCACTTTATGTCTTGAACCCCTGCAGTTCCTTTCTAAATATTTATGTAGGTTTATGACCATTGTCATAAAAAGCTCATGTAGATGTCATGTAGCACTATGAACACTGAGAGTGAATAATGCAATACCATAAAAAAAAATTAATAACACTGTAGATTACTTGGCTTCGTACATCTCAAGCCCCTGCACTTCCTTTCCAAATGTTCATGTAGCTTTATGACTCTTTTTATGAAGGGATTATGTACATGTCATGTAGCCCTATGAACATCACCCTTGTGTTACCAAAATCAAAATCAATAACTTCATGGTCAATTTGGTTATACATCTGGAACCCTGCAGTTCCTTTCTAAATGTTTCTGTAGGTTTATGACAGCTGTTATAAAGGGCTTATGTAGGTGTGATGTAATTCTGTGAACATTGCCCCTGAGTGAAGTGTAACCCAAAAATGGAATACATTTATGGATAACATGCCTGTACATCATGAAAGCCAGGGGTTCCTTTGTACATATTTATGTAGGTTTATGACAGTTGCCATAAAGGGCTCATGTAGGTGTATCTGGATATCCGAGTTGAAAACTGCCCCTGAGTAAAGTGTTACCAAAACTTTTAAAGGTTTTAGGAGCTGCATGGACAACTTGGCTTTATGTCTTGAACCCCTGTTGTTCTTTGCTAAATGTTTAGTAGGTTTATGTCAGTCGTTATAAAGGGCTTATGTATGTCATGTAGCCCTAAGAATACCACTTCTGAGTAAAGTGTTACCAAAAACTTGAATAACTTAATGGACAACTTGGCATTATGCCATTACCCTCTACACTTCCTTTCTGAATGTTTCTGTAGGTTTATGAAGGTTGTCATAAAGGGCTTATGTACATGTCATGTATCCCTATGCATATCACCCTTGATTTAGGTGTTACCCAAAACATTAATAACTTCATTCACAGTTTGACTTTATGTCTTGAACCCCTGCAGTTCCTTTCTGAATGTTTATGTAGGTGTATGACAGTTATCATAAAGGGCTTATGTACATGTGTCCTGTGAACATTGCTCCTGAGTGAAGTGCAACCCAAAAATGGAATACATTTGTGGATAACATACCTGTACATCATGAAAGCCTGGGGTTCCTTTGTACATGTTTATGTAGGTTTATGACAGTTGTCATAAAGTGCTTATGTAGGTGTATTTGGATATCCGAGTTGTCCAGAAATGTTACTAAAATTATGGGTAATTTGGCTAATGCTCATGAATGCGCTCTGAGAACCAGGGACCTACATGATTGTGGCTCGAGCCTATGTTTCAAGTCTCTACAACATAGATCCTCAAACGACATGCAGAGAATTTAAATTTTTATGCAGTGTGTGATTCAGAGAGCTGATCAGAAAGTTCAATACAGAAAAAAGGCAGACAGATTGAGAGACTGACAGATAGAGAAAGGTCATGAGGAGTGGAGAGAGTAGACAGCTCTACAGGAGAATAGAGATGTCGAGGAAGGAGCAGGAGTGCGCAGGAAGCACCGCTCCTCTGGGGGTGATCAGTATGCAGAGCTGCAGCAGAATACACAATCATGTTCCTCCTGCATGTCCTGCTGCCCTTCACTTGCCTGTGTGAGTCCAACTAAGCCACAAGAGACACACAGGCCGATATCTTTATCCCTCCTCTGAGCATATACACACACACACACACACACACACACACATTTATGCACACACACGTACACAGAGAGAGACAAATGAGGTCTAAAACAACAATCTGTTTTTACTGTTAAGCACACACACACACACACACACACACACACACACAGAGAAAGAGAGAGGGAGAGCTAGAGAGAAAAAGGGAAATTATATGGTCCTTGTGATGAACATTTCCACTATTCATACCTCATATAGAATTATTTCTCCGAGTGTCTCACACACACTCACATAAACACACACTCAGGTGACATGCGAGGACCGAGTGTTAGGCTAAAATGCCCGCACGTATGTGTTTGTCCGAACAGAAAACCAGGCTTGCTAGAATTCGTGCCACGAAGAGCTGGGGTGCTAACGCTTATTTGCAGTACAAACGCAATGGGCTGCTGGTCGACGCCGAGGAGGAGGTAACCGTGGAAACCGCGGGAGACATGCTGTGCCATAACGGGCTGGTGCTGGTGCTGGTGCATGCACACCTTCTGACCTCCTTTCACCTCTCCACCAGATCTGCCTTCATTCAAACGCTTTCTATCATGGTGTCTCTCTAATGGCTCTCTCTCTTTAACTATCACACTCTTTCTATTTTTTCCCCTGCTGTTTCGTTTCGTCATCCTTCTCTCTCATCCCCCATTTCCGTTTCGTATCATTATTCCTTTCTTTTTCTCACTCCTTTGCACTTTTGACTCTCACGTCATCACTTGAAGACACCGAGATGACAGCACCTCTTCCTGGCAACTGGTCATGGGATCTTAAGTCATCCCAAGACTGCACAGCATCTGCATCGGGACCAGCGGACCCCGTCACTCTTTTACTACAACCCTTCCCTTCTTCTTTCCATTTTCTTCTCCTCCATCCTCCTCCATCTCATCTCGACCCACCTGCACCTTCGCCTACTTACCCGTCTGTGCTCCATGCATCTTTTAACAAGCATTTTCGAGTGATCTTCCACGGCCTGTTTTTTCTCTTCTTCCTCATGATATCATCTGAATGCATCTTGGATTTCCATCCCATGGAGGAATGAGAATGTCTGAGCTGCATGTCGATGAATTGCCAGCATCTAAAGGGGGGGGTGAGATGGGGCCAGTGTGACTCAGAGGCCATGGGGAGTGTTGACTGGGTGTCGGCGCGGATGTTTGCACACACAGTAAACACTCCAGCTGTGGTCTTTGGACTGCATTATGTATTGTCCTGCCTTGATGAACCAGTGGGTTTAAAATGGGGATGGTGACGGTTAAGGTTTAAATGCAGCAGACACTTGAGTTTAATTGGACATCATAAAGCATATTTCCACTGCAGGAAACATTTTATGGAGCTCGGAAACATTTTCAGGGATTTAACGGCTGATTTTAGTTACTGGGTTGTAGTTCCAGGTCCCTTTTTAGCCCCTTTTTGTGGAGCAGGAACTACATGGAGCCATACTGAACATTGCTTATTGGTCCAATGTTGCTCAGTTTCTCAGGAACACCTTTACCTGATATTTTAAAAAGCTTACCTCAGTTAACGACTTTTCTGCCTTTCTTTTTACCAAAAATAAACTGCAGGAAAAAAGCATGAAATCTGATAAATGTTAACATTATATTTGTGTAATAAAGCAATAAAGGACAACAACTTCAATGTCACTTTTGCTGTGTTGCTGTACTTTTGCTGTAATGTAATGCAAATAGACCCTACAATATGGTGGAAAAACAACCAATGACTTACAGCACTGTGTAGTTCTCAGCAGAAAAGTGTTTGCTTTGTTGTCCAGAGATTGAGAGCTCAAATCCATATGATGCCACAGCCATCCACTGCGAAGTGTCAAGAGAGGAAATTCGTCTGGGTGGAAGGGATGACATACTCTCTCTGTCCTGTCAATCACAGTGACTTTAGCCTATACATTATGCATGTGTAAGAGGGTAGATAGCACTTTCCTCCGAGTGTGTTATGCTACCCTGTTACTCAGCATGTGCAGCAGTTTAAAAATAAGCAGTTAGTTGGCTTCACATGTCTTGAAGGAAGCACGTGTTAGCCTTCACCCTCCTTGGTTGTTAGCCGTCGTATGATAAGGGAGAGCTGACTGGTGGGTGGGAATATAACCAATAGGTGACCAAATTGGGGAGAAAAAAATGGGAAAAGGAATTCCAAAATGTTCTGGGACATCCCTGGAAACATGCCTATACTCACTGTCAGAGCTATTACTGAGTGGCACAGCCTCCACTAATCTTCAAAATGTTACTTCACAGACATGAAGTTATTTCACATATACACAAATGTTCAAGAAGCATTTCAGAAATGTCTTCTGGAACAATCCTGAACGAGAACTACACAGTGACTCAGGTTGTTGCTCTTTATTGTATTACCTAGTTGCAGATAATACAATAATAGTAATGTAGCTTTTTAAACCAAAAAAGTGCACACAAAGTGCTATTCCAACCTCAAGACTGTTTTCCAAAAATGGCATGCCACTAGACCAGTATGAAAAAATGCACTCCCACATTTTTGACATTTTTGCTATATCTGTGGCGGTCTGGGAAAACCCATCAGTGTCCCTGTGGTTGAATTCTGGAAAGCAGCCAAAAATGAAGAAAATATTGGGTTTTGACTAAACTTGAGTTCTTCTGCCAATAATACACTTTGAAATCTCTGCTCCAAGAAAACATAGATATATTTTACATGGCCATGACCTAAACTTGCCTTGTTATCTGCCTGCAAAGATCTTGCTGTGTAGTAAAAACAGTCAGTCTGCTTAATGATGTCTAAACCTTGCTAGCTAACAAAGGGAATGTCATGCTTTGATCACGTTGCTGAATAGTTATATACATTAGCAAAATGGACATAGGCCTAATCAATTCAGTTTGTAATCAGATACCGGTTGTCAAAATGTTTGCTGTAATGGACCAAAAGCAAAATAAAGCCCTATTTGGTTTGGATTCATTTATCAGGGGGACGTCTGTGACCAATTTTTTTTTTTTTTACACATTTCATCAACGATAAAACTCTCGCATCCAGACAGCCATAAAATTACCAAAAGAGCAGTGAGTTTCTAGCAGCTAGATGCTCCATTCACAACATGGTGTCCATGCAGTCAGAGAGGCACTGGAGTAGAGAAGAGACAACCAAAATTCCAGCAACAATGAAGCATCCATTTTTCATTTCGCGACTCAGGAAGTGTTTAATATCTAGGGGAGGGTCATTGATACACATGCACACATGCACAAGCAGCAGTTTTTTCCCAACGCAAGGCAACAACTGCATAGAAAATCACAGACGTGTTTCCAGACGGGACTAAAATTATCAGACGGGTTTGGTGAAAAACAGTAGGTAATTCAGCCTACAGTTTTCTCAGAGGAAGATGGAGAAAAACACTGACATGGCTGATCCAGACAGAAATAAAGTCACAGAGGAGCCCCAGGATCCCATGTATATTTAATCCCATCCCGATAGGGCTGAAGTTTAAAAATGTTAAAATGGCCTAATAACAAGAAATTTAACCAACAGAACAGAACTGAGAGAGCGAATCAGTGATTATTTCCCCACTGATGTTAGCATGAACAGAGATCAGTGAAGAGATGATGACGATGCCGCTAGTGACTTCTACCTGAGAAGGCATTTCCAATTGCAAACTTATAATTCTTTAAAATTTGGCAGCAATGATGTTTTTCATCAGGTAAATTAAGTTATAAATTTAATGGTAGGCGAGGCATCTTTCTTTAAATGCAATTCTTTATATATATATATATTTTTTTTTTTTGTCATTTTTGATGGTAACCAGAAATTAAAGTGCTAGAATCTGTGATTGGGATAAGTGTAATTAAGACATTTCAGTTCAGGAAAGAAGTTTATAAATGAGAAAAGATTTAACCTTGTCAAGGATTTTACCAGGCTCCCACACTGTAATCACAGAAATGTTCTGCTTGCTGAGTTGTGCTCTGCGACTCTAGGTGTTGTTTAATCACAGGTTTTAAAAGTACTGGGGAAAAGGGTTGGTCTTTTGTTGGACCGATTGGCAATGTTCAGTATTACAAGCTCCAAACCATTCGTTAAAAACCAACGCTGGAGAAGGATCCAAAGTAGGTTCCTAGAACTTTGACCCAGAATCTAAAATGAGCCCTGATTTCTCTGGTGGAAGTCTTCCTAAAGTTCTTGTAAAGGTTCCTGTGGTGGAAACAAGCCTCATGTATGATTCATAGATTTGCAGATCAATCTAAGTTCCCACTGTTGGGAACTGGCTATATTGTTGTGGCTAAACCAATCCATTCTACACCCTCCAGTGTTCCATCCCCACACACTGCACTTGTTGGCCGTCTGCTGCCTTTAAACTGACAGCCACCTGTCACAGTGCTAACCTGGAGAGAATGAGACAGGCACAGTGGCACTCAGACTAATGTTGTCACAACGTTTCAAAAAGTTGCTGGAGCGTTGTGAGAGCTCTGGCCTTACTGTTCCCATGTTCTTGTCTTTTCTCTCTCTTTTCCTCTGTCAGCAAGTGGTCCGATTGCCTGATGAGCTGTCAAATTGTTTTGTTTCTCCTATAAGGCATCGAAGGAGGCAGGGAAGGCGCTGGTTTGCAAGACTAATCCCACATTTGAGACTCAGCATCACCACCTCCTACACTGCCTGGAAAAGACTACGGTAAGAGTTTGTGAAGGGGGGGGCTGGGGGGCGTGGGAGTCCCCTTTTTTCTTTTTTTTTTTTTAATTTGGTGATGCACCAACCAATACTCCAGTAAGCCAACAGTGGTTATTGATAACAATAGCCAATAAAAATTATGGAAATGTCATAAAAAGAAATGTTTAACATTGTACGTGTGTATGTGTAAGGTGTGATCTTTGTTAAGTATATACCACCGCACTGTTGAATTCTTGATTCTGATTGGTCAGAAGTTGTTGATTAATTTTCTATAATAGCAGCCTGACAATAGTTCTGGCTGCAAGACAAATCACAGATTTATATTAATGTGCTCATTATTTAAGCAATATCTCAAGAGCAAGAGTACGTTTATCCAGCATGGATGTGATTCGGCGTAGGCACAAAGCCGAAAGCTGCGTGCCGTAAGTAATCACAGCCATGCCGATATTCAGTAAAACCGCACTCTTGCTTGTGTGATATTGCTTTTATCCAAGAGTTCTATAAACACGAAATTAATATAGAGTAACTGGCATTTCAGACACAATATGGACAACCGTTCTGTTTATCTTTGTTCTGGCTAGCTAGCTCACGGTGGTTTGTACATTCCCTTTAAAAGTGCTTCCGGCGAAATTGGCTTCCCTTTTTCCTTTTCATTTTCTTCTGATGAGCTTTCATATTTTCAGTCAAAAATTATATTCCTGAGAAATATATCGTTTGCCATGTCCACTGATGATGTCACTAACTCTACTGTAATAATGGTTTCAAACTAGGAAGTGGAATTTTATGTGGCAAACACTGACGAGCGGAGTGATACAAACAGTTAAATGCCCCATATACTAAATCTAAGCACTCTTGGAACGCCACTCAACCAGTCAAATTAGTGGGCCAGAACTAACTGTTGTATAAATTACATTGTCATTTCTATAGTAACAGCTAATTCACAGGGACTTGCATGGTAGACTTTCCGCATAATCTAAATCTAATATCAAACAAAAATATCCACATAAGTGATAACAGTAACTGACTTCTTTGATGGATGTTCCACAACAGTTTATGTAACTATAAATGGATAAAAAAAAAGTATGATGTGTCGTTCTTTAATAAATAGGATAAAACACTTTGGAATGTGCTGTTATTGGTGGTAACAGTAACTCTGCTTAATGCTGGGCTGTATCACACCATCCCAATTTTGATTATTTTCTTATAACAGCACATCCAATTGTGTTTTATCCATTATATAGCCAATAATTATAGAAGCAGAACCAAGATCAAATACAACAGATACATAAAAACAATAACTTTTCTAAACGATTGGCTTCTGGTGTTGGTCTCTATTTTGTGATGAGTGGACAAGCTAAATGACCAACTCATTTCAGTCCCTCTCTTCTTCTGCTATTATACTTATTAGGTTGATGGATGAATCTCACAATATTTTGAAAGTTATTCACAAAGTATTCTTATTTTTCCATTAGGCCCAAGCCAAGTTCTCAGGAGAGCATCTCTATGTATTTCTACATGTCCAGTAATTATTATACTTATTCTTACTACAAATGATTTTCTTTGAACAGACAGACATGTTTCTATAAATACCATCAGAAGCCTCATGGTTCTTATTAATAAACCACAGTACATGAGAGAGTGTGTTTGTTTAAGTCTGAGCGCTCTTCGCTCTGCAGCTGTAAATGAACGCTCCTCTCGTGAGACCTTGTTAGCAGGTACTGCCAAGAAAAAGACACTTAGCGTCTACCTCTGCCAGCCAAACTGGCTGCTTACATGGCGACTGTATAGGCTGTGACCCACTCATTCCTATCTAGGCCACTGCTCGAGACATTGGAATGGAAAATTCCTCTGTAGGGCTGACGCATTGGAGAGTGATTTGGGACGCAGCCAAAGTTGCAGTTCATCAGAGCTCAGGGACTTTCTGTGATCTCCATTTAGGCCGGGTCAGATTACTGACATGCCTGCTTGATGTTTCTTTTACAGATGAGGTTTGTTTCTGTTGGGGCAGATTTGCAACTGGTTCAGTAGCTGGTCTGAGTAGCTCGTGTTGGGAATTTACTCAGTGAAGATGAAGATGTTCTGTCATCTTTAAATATTTGGCGAAGATTTCCTCACACGTGCAGCGGCTGTCAATAAAATCTGCATAGCATAATAAAATCTGCATAACATGGCATAGCATTTCTTAGAATTTCATTCCTAAAAAAAAAATCAAATGAAATTCAACATTGGTCTCAGTTGTTCATGACATCAAATTCAACAGAGAGAATCAGTCCAGAGTGAACTGTATGACGGTGCATCAAAAAGAAATGGCCTCCTGGAGTGTAATGCCCGAGCTTCAGACAGACTTATTTCTGCTTTAAATAGAGTGGAACTGTAACATTCATTCATTCATCTCCAGTAAGTGCTTTATGTTGGTTGGGGTCACAATGGGTGGATGAAGAGAGGGGCTATTTTTGTTTGGATTTGGAGTTTCAAAACAGCTAGCTTCAGCTAACATCCTGGCTAGTGCTTAATTAGGTTTATTAGATAAGAATATTTCTTAGTACCAGAGATCTGGGTGTCCAATTTTATCAGCAGAGGGCTGGTATGGCTACAGATTTTCATCCTAACCACGCAGGAGCCACACCTCAGATTGTAAATCAATTCAATGAGATAAACGTGCAAAAAAATAAAGCGGTGTATCATATTACAATAATTAAGGTTGTACCAATTTTTAAAATGCACTCGTGTGGACGACATAGAGGCACAGCTGAAATCACTGCTTCTGAAACTGAGAGAGTGCAGCAGGGAAGCTCATGTCCATCAACAGAGCTCTTCTTATACCTCAAAGACTGACCTTCCTAGAATGGAGGATGCTGTGTTTTTCAGAGTGATAATGACCCAGAAGTTGAACTGCCGTGTATGGTCAGTAGCGTCCGAAAATGATTCTGGATCACCCTGTCAGCTGCCATGTGCAACTCTAAACTAGCTGAGTGATAATGACATGCATCCCATTGCACCAAAAGGACTCTCTCACACAGCGCTACTCATGAAAGAATTCTTGGCCACGTGTAAGGATTTCATTTACATGTTTTTAACTTTGAATGTACACTAAATGTAACAGGGGTAGAAATTCTTTCAGGAGTGGGCGTGAAAGGGACTTTTAAAAATGTAACGTTCCATTAAAGCATAAGCAAACTTTCAAAAAAGCAAAAAAAAAGACTTTTCCAAGTTAACTGTGAAATTGGCTTCATGTATTCTGCAATATTTAGTAGTACATTTAGCCTGTCGCGTTTCTTGATCTTCTGCCCCGCTACTGTTCTTTTTCCATCGCCCCGACTATTCAGGAGTGACTCGTAAATGTAGTATTTAATTAGTCTACGCAGCCCCTGTCCCCAGAATGACTGTTATGTATTACAAGTATATAGAAAAACAGACAAGTTTCTTTACCCTGTTGTTTTTTTTTTAATCTCTCAGAATCACGAGTTTGTGGATGAGAATACATATGAAACAAGTTGCATGGAGGTGTCCATGGTGAAGCCGTCCACCTCGCGTTCCTCCTCCCTCTCCTCCTCTCCTCATGGCCTGACCTGTTGCTCCCGTCGCAACAAGCGCAAGAGCTTCAATGTGCCCAATTCCAACATGGCTGCCGGCCGCCGGGGCAGCGTGCAGGAGCTCAGCACCATCCAGATCCGAGAGAGACCACTCAGCAACAGGTACATGCTCACAAGCTGAAAGTATACAGGCACACAACCGTATGTGTAATTTGTGCATTATGCCAACCAACATGATGAGCACGTCAGCTGTGACCTTCACGCAGTACAGCGTCGGACATATGGAGTTGCTGGGGTCAACATAATTACCTGAACGGAGATGAGTCAGAAATTCAGAAGTCTGTTCCCCCACAGAGTATTCAGAGTGTTTATAATATAATACTGAGCTTCCCTGCTGAAAAACTCCAGTGGCCAAAACACAGGCCAAGCTGGTCAAACTGGTACACCATCCCTGCCAGCTGGTAAGTTTATTTCCAGCCTCCTAGTTACTTGAATACATTTATCATTGTTTTCAAATTGCCTTACTGTTGTGTTTTTCTTAAAAAGCACTTACAAGCACTTACGAACTGGTAAAGATGATCCACCAGTTTGACCAGCTCAGCCTGTGTTTTGGCATCTGGTAGCTGCTCAGACCAAGCTGTATTTTTCATCAGGGATGTCCAGTGTGTGTGTGTGTGTGCGTGTGTAGTCAGGGTGAAAACTAGTTCACATTGACTATTCTTTCCCTTCCAGAGTTGATGATGAAACTTAACAATTCTCTCTCTACTTTTTTTTTTTTTTTTTTTGAGAACTGAATACTGAGCCAGAAAGAAGCCAAAGAATCCTCACCAACATTAATGCTGCATTAACATGACTAAAAAGCTCATTTCATTCCTAATTTCATTGCAACCATGGTGATAGCTGCGTGACCCACATTATGCTAACATTCTGACAACCTGCAGTATTTTAATACAATACAAACAGGGAATGTTAATCACCTCAAATCAACTTTTTTTCATAGTTAATCAACTTATTTTTTTCATAAGTTATCTTTTTCTATTATTAATCGCTAGCTAACAAGTGTTATTAGCTAATGTTAGCATAGGTATGGATGGAAGGGCTACTACATGAAAATCAATATACAAGCTAGATCAACAGAGTTTAAATAAAAAACATTAAGCATCGATGTGTTCTACAAAATATCCACACATCTGGTTGATTCCATCACTGTACTACAAGATGATCTAAGGACAGCGTTATTCATGTGTTAATCTTTAACAATACCAGTGGAAGGCCATAGAGGAAAATACTTTGGGGTGGTAACAGTGACTCCATTGTTGATTATTTTCCTACAAGAGCACACCCTATTGTATTCCATTCCTCACTTAAGTGAAGGATTTTAGCATTGGAAATAAGACCTTGGATCAGCTAATGAACATGTGGCTCATATACTTCTGGTTGGACACAATACTAGATTATGCTGATTGCCACACTCCCCATAAACTAGCTATGCTAAACAGTGTATTAGTATTTTGCCTTGTGAAAGGAGTGTGTGGTATTTAGGAGTGTGTGGTATTTAGGAGTGTGTGGTATTTAGGAGTGGGAGCAGTGTTTCCATGTTGACTCATGCCGCTGGAATCCAGCACAGCTCCAGCTGCGGCACCCACTAACTTGTCTGTGTGGTCCAAGCGACAGCTGGGAGAATCTCTCTCTATCTCTCTCTCTCTCTCTGTCTATGTCTCTTTCTCTCTGTTTTTTGCCTCTGTCTTCTCTCACTGTATCTAGCAACTCAGTTCAAATCAATTCAGGGAAGCTTTATTGGCAAGACTCACTATCACGTATTAAATGGCCAACACATTACATGTGTGATCTGATGATCATTAAAATATTGTTACTATGAACATAAAGCAGTTACAGTTTTTGCCTGATGTGGTAACATTTCCACAAAAAAGTCAACAGAAACGAAAAAAGATATAGAAACAGAGCACTTTTACTCTCATCAAAAACTCTAGATTTGATTTTGTTGTTGTTCTTTCGGCTGTTCCCGTTCGGGGTCGCCACAGCTGATCATTGGTCCGCATATTTGATTTGGCACAGTTTTTTTTCCCCCCTGACGCAACCCTCCATAATTTTATCCGGACTTGGGACCGGCACTGGGAGTTCACTGTCTTGTGCAACCCTAGTGGCTGGGGTCGGTTCCCTGGCTGGGAATTGAACCTGGGCCGGGGCAGTGAGAGCGCCGAGGCCTAACCACTAGTCCTCTAAGGAACCACAAAAACTCCAGATTCGATAAATATGCAAATTTTATTTGCATGCCGGATCCTTATAGGCTCTTATATTTTATGTTGCAATAACACTAACAAGAGCTCTGTTTTTCTATCTGTGTCCCTCTGCAGCCGTTCCAGTCTGAACGCTAAGTTCGAGGAGACGGTGCCGTTGAATTCGGAGCAGCAGCCCTACATCACGGCGGCGGTCATCAGCATGCCAACTCCGCCCGTCACCACGCCAGAGGGCGGGGACTCGGCCAGTTCGCCCGATTACTTGCAGAGCAACATTGTCCGCGTATCAGCTCTATAGACCTACGTTAAGAGCAATCAGCCTGGCTTTTATTTTTTCCCTCTTTCATTCAGCGAGTGGACGCTGGAGGAGGAGGGGATTGGAGAGAGAGAGCACCCTCTGGAGGATAGGAGGAGCTACTGCAGAGACCGAGACCATGATCAGAACCCTTTATTTCAGCCCTACTTCTTTGCGCTTGGACATGAGAGCCGCCTGGGCCCATAATGCCGAGCACTGGGGCTTACCAGTATTTTACCCACAGAGAGGGACCATAAATAATGACCATAATTTCCATGCTTGTTACAATTTTTGGAGTATTGTGTGTCTTTAAATATGTCGTCTTAAACTTGGTAGTGGACAGAATGAGGTGAAGTGGAGGATGCAACAAAAATTCGGTGCATATTTGGGTATTTTTTGGGGTGCTCATTAGGTATTGGGTGTCTTTCTGGGGTCCTAGTTTTACTTGAGGCTATTTACCGTGCTTTTAAAGAGACCTACTAAAACAGAGCTCCTTTTGATATTTGACACTACAAGAAATTCAAGGTTTTTAAGGTTGTATGGATGTGTGATTGTGTGATTGTGCGATTGTGCGTGTGGGTGCGTTTAAGGCTAACCTTTTTTGCATGTTCTGCATTCGTGAGTCTGTGTACTTTCAAGTTTGGCATGAGCAATAAGGTTGTTTTTTTTTAACTCCTGATGTGTGTGGATTTTATTTTTTAACCCATCACTTCCTCTTTACTCAGTGCACATGGCTCATTTTTAAACATCTATTAAAAGTCAATTCTGTGCACATGCAGACCGAAAGTGACTTTTTCAGTCTCTTTTTCCCTCACTGTAACAATTTCGTCTTCTCTTGAGACCTGGCCTAAAAGGGTTTAATGGATCACTGATGGTATATTTAAAAAAAAACAAAACAAAAAAAAAAACAAGTGGGGGAACAGCAGTGTGGCTCACACTATAAGAACCACTGAACAGTAAAAATGCTTCTTTGAAGCCACACGGGATATTCCCTCGTCCTTTTGTAAGAAATATTTCTTTTATTCTTACCGTCAAGTTCTGAATGTACTGTGAACGTTTTTTTCTTTCAATGTCCCAATACTGTGCATGGTGTTTTAAAGAATACGGGATATGGACCAACAAGGCCACCATACCCCAATGTGTTTTTATGTTGGATCGTTTGTCTTTCCGTTCCTCTCCGTCTGAATGAACCATTTGAGCAGCAAATTCCACCTCCATCTGAACCCAGTACTAATTAAACAAGATTTAGCCATAACACAAGTACTGAATAAAAGACATGTGGTGACAAATTCATGCCCAATAATAGGACAGCGTCCTACGTCGTGGGCTTCTCACCAGATTATTTTATCAGTGCTATAATCATACCACTCCCACGCGCTGTCGAATATCAAAGGGAGGTACGAATAAAGGCTGCTCTGAGTCAGAGAGATGTATTAGTCATATCTCCGTGCACCGTCTCTGTCTTGAATTAGCAAGAAATTTGCATATAATATGAAAAGATTATTTTATTCTTGCACTTGTCACTAAGGCCAGAGTGTTTTCTTGTGCAGAGGAGTCATTAAAATAGCCTAAACCGTACAAACACACACATCAGCACTCACTTCCATTATTGCTTGACCATGTGACTTATGCAACAAGGTTCTTTTTGTAAAGATACACTTTGTATTAAAGGGGATATCGACTGGGGGGATAGAATCACAAAAATACATATTTTTAAAAATCAAATGGTGTTGATTATAAATTATAAATGTTGTACAAAAGAGAATTTAAAAAAAAAAAAGAAAAAAAAATAACTATGAGAGACTTGCTAGTGCACCTGTGTTGTAAATTTGTTCTTTGGTGTGGTAAATATATATTTATCTGAACTCCTTGTTTTACCATTTTCTTCCCAGAAGGCCCGCGTCCTTGAGTTACAGGATGATGGACTGTATAGCTGTATATTTTGTTTTTCCTTTTCAATTTGGAAGCGGAGGACAAACGCAGTGCATGTGGTCGAGGAAGACATGATCATGGAGATAGCCATTTCAGACTCCAGGGAATTTTTTTTTTAATACCGATGAGACATTCACATCCTGTTTGTGAAATAACATGAATCAACAGAAATTTCCCAAATGATGATGGCTTTGAATTCATTTATATTTGTTCCCGCTTGTGTTATAGACAATATAATATATTGAAAATCTAAAAAAAAAAAAAAAAAATACAATGCAATTGTTTAGTCCGGTCCAGTGTCTATGAATAAATAGAAATAAATCATTGTTCCAGTAAAAGACAGATAACAAATGGCTGTCTTGTGTCATTTTTGTCTTCCACATATTGGTAGAGAATCTATCTATCTATCTATCTATCTATCTATCTATCTATCGCACTCTCTCTCTCTCTCGCTACATGGGTGTTGGACCATTCTCAAAACAGCATGTCTGTAAAGTCTAATGTTTATGTACAACGACAAGGAGCTTATTGCCTAAGTAGGTAATAGGTTTCTCAGTTACCATAATGGCAGAATATTTATCTGAATCCAATTTAGAATCAGCAGGATATGACCAAATTTTATTACTGAATTACTTTCTTGAGCTTCTTCAAACATCAAATTATTCTCAGTGAAAAGTGTCGACCTGCACTTCTAAATCTTTGATAAGTCTTCATAGGTCTCTGCCTGTTTTGCCTGTTTCTGATATCTACATTTAACATTCAAAATGCTGCCATTTCAATACATATGTGGTGTTTCATATAATTCTTTTCAGCACAGACTGGTTGACGGCACACACGCAAACGTGTTGCTGAACAATGATTGCTTATTATAGTAAGTGCTCCTTTATCAGACATTAGCGTTATCTTTACGTGTGGGGAAATTATATGAATCATAATTTTAAATCAGTGTCACTTTTTTTAGAAACGTCCTTAGAAAACCTTAGAAAATACCTCGATTTAAGCAGTTCATTTTTGTTCTGACACGTGCTTTTCACTCTGTCCTTCGCGCTATCCTTCACAATAGCCTGCTGTGTTTTTTCTTTCCCCAGGGAACCTGTCCCGCCTTGATGATGTCAAACAGGTCCTCAGGCCACTTGGTAAATATGTCCCTCTCCTCCAGCATGGCAGTGCTCTCCATAATAAACTCATCAATCGAAATCCCCTGTACCTCATGTCCACTTTGTGAATTCAGACAGAGGTAAGATCAGGGTTGCTAGGTCTGTGTGATGGTCAGTCAAAACAAAAATCCAAAACAAAAGTCATCATCTGCCCCTCCCAAAGTCTATATACTGCTGAATGTTTAGGAACATCTACATACATCATTCACCGTGGCATGGTTGTTAGTGCCATACTAAATGGACTGGTTTGAATATTTTAGACAACGCTGATCTCCTGGTATTTTCACACACAACAGTCTCTAGAGTATACACAGAATGGTGCGAAAAACAAAGAAACATCCAGTGAGCAGCATCGCTTTGTTGAAAAGAGAGATCGGAGGAGATTGGCCAGACTGGTTCAAGCTGAAAGGAAGATGGGCTACAACAGCAGAAGAACACATCCTGACAGCCAAGAACTGGAATCGGGAAGCTACAGTGTTCATTAAAACTGGACAGTTGAAGATTGGAAAAACATCAGACAGAAGATTGGGGGGAAAAAAGATCGTCCAGTGCCTACTGTAGCATCAAATCTAACACAATAACGCAATAACACATTGGTGTGATAAGAAGTTGGTGTGATAAGAAGTGTGTTCATTCAGCAAGAGTGCACATGGACACACCCACTACAGCAATCCAACACAGGCAGCAGTCAGGGGTCCAGATTAGCATATTTTCCATCAGAGAGGAGGTAATTGAGATGTTTTTTTTTTTTCCAGAGGCTTGTGAAGAGATTGTACAGTATGATACTGAGAAGTGAGAGATAAGAGATGACGTGGACAAAATGCGAGGAAGTTGAAGCAGGATTTGTACATGCTGCAGCTGTCCAGTGCTCGCGCTGTTATTTTTACTCCAAGGTGAAAGGTTAATGCTTTTATTTCCTGGACTGGTTTGTTTTACTGTATGCAGACACACTGCAGGAAGACACAGGGGAAGGGAGGGTGGTGTGTGTCAGGACACAACTACACGTGTGTCACACACACACACAAGGGATTTTTGGCCTTCTACACACACTGTTACAAAAGGGTACGCTGACAAGCCTTGAAAACCTTTACACACAAAAAAAAAGCAGATTAATGATAACTCTTGGCAAATCTTTCTCTCTCTCTCTCTCTCTCTCTCTCACACACACACACACACACACCCCGACCATGAATAGGAGGATGGTCCGACAAGAATTGTGGGTTGACAGCAACAAGAGAGGGAACAGTATATCTTTTGTAATCTTGTCTTCATGCCTCTCTCCTTCATAAACCAACTCCTTCATGTTGCTCAGCGAAAGGAAACGAGAGAAAGAGCGGAAGACTGGTCTCGTCTGAGTCACCGTTTCTTCCAAACTTCTGCTTATTTCACACACACTTCTCTGGCTCATATAAAGGTGTTCTGTTTTATGTCAGCAATATTTCATTTATGCAGGTCTTAAAGGAAGATAGTGGTCCTGATAATAAAATGTCTTCACTCCTCCGGCCAAGCACATCACCCAGGTATGGTGAAAGCAAGGCCAAGAAATTCCAGCGTGTTCTATGTTTCAAAACTGCAGCATTTCAACATGACACCTCTAAAACAAAAATTTCCTCAGAAATTTTCCTCAGAAAAATACTACACTGGTACAAGGATGCTTCTTAGCAAGGCTAAAACAAAGCAAAGCTAACACAAAGCTGTTTATATGACACAATTATTTAGCAAACCAGAGCTTATTAAAGCAGTAACACCAAAACCATACACTTTTCTGTACATTTACACAATGAGTCAAGTTTCTTCTTCACTTTTGCACTGAAGCTAATTTCGCTAATAACAAAGTAGTTAAGGAGGCTAACAGGCGCTAGTTTAGTGTCATCCATGTCTGAAATATCACACCCTCATCTCACACTCGTCTCCCTCAGGTTGTTTGGTAATCTCAAAAACATCAATGTGGTTTCTGAAACACTGTTTATGTTTATGACTAGCTTTGTAGCTCAGCTAGTTAGAGCGACTGGTTGTTTTCCATTTAGCATTTTCACTAAACAAAACACTGTATACTGATGAACCATTTAATAAATGAACTATTGTTCATTCATATTCGTTTTTTCTGTTAATAATCTAATGAATAGCATTGTAAATTGTCCACCAAAATGGATAAAGGATAAACTGGTGGCTCTGTTAGCTCTGTTATGCTTTGGAGACAATTGTGGACAATTATCTTTTAGAAAAATGGCATTCATTACTCTACGACATTCCCAGACACTTGTAGAATCTATGCTAGGCCTGTTCTGGAAGCTCATGGAAGGACATGGTACTTTATATATACATTTTTTTCTTAAATGTGTCACCCATCTCTATATCACATAGCAAGAAACAAGAGAATAATCTTCTGTTCTTTAGTTTGTCCTTCTGAGGGGAACCCTTAAAGCTCTGCTGGAAAAAAAAAAAAAAACAGTAGAAACCACCACAGAATTTCTAATGGTTTCCACTACAATTAATTACCATTACCATTACTGGTCCATATGGTATTCTCTAGTCATAACACTCCACCAGTAGAAGCCAACAGTTTCCATTAAAACCAATACAATTCCCATTATAACCATCAAAACCATTACAAATTCTCTGAGGGTTTTTTTTTCAGCAGGGTGATTATTTTCCTATAGGTATAGTGTTGTTTTAATGACTGCGAACTGTGCTATTAAAATCGCACAGTTTGCAGTCATTAACAACCCGCTATACATATTGCATCCTGCTGCAAATAACTGTAATTTGGTCTGGAAATATCCTTAAGGAAGTTGTAGGCTACATTTCAGCACAGTTTCAACAAACACGCATTAAAAAATGATAAAAAAGATCTGATTCTGATTGTTAAATGCACTGTAATTCACACACATGCTTCAGTGTACATGCTACGTAATTAAAAAGCACAGCTTATGTTCAACCTTTCTTATGCAAAGCCACCGCTGTAACGTTTTATTGTCTAAAACTAGAACTGTTCTATAATTTACATCACAGTGCTAGTGAATTAAGACATGTAGTTTTTTTCCAAAAAAAAAAAAAAAAAAAAAGCTTAAAATAGCAGTTCATTAATACACCCTTAAAAAACAGTTAAGACCCAAGTTTATGTGTGTGTCTAGTGATTATAGTCCTTTAAATCCTGAAATGCCTCCTTCAATCTTCTATAGCTCAGTGGTTCTGGGGGGAGGAAAGTTGAATAGTTTTTAGGTACACTTCCACAATCTTCTTTGGTTACTTAGTCTGAGTGTTTAGAGCTTTTAAGGGTACGTGGTGAGTGTTCTACAGCATCCTAATGTATATCCTTGTATAGGGTGCTGTATATTCCCTGCTACCTCACGCCCTTTGTAGCCGCAGTTCCAGTCTACAGAAGAAGTTCCACATGCTTTAGATATGTTAGAAAAAAAAGGAGAGCTGCTAACTCTTCATAACAATGCCAATGGATGGCTGTACAGAACTGTAACGAAACCGGACCGTTCATTCGTATCGTACAGTGTTTGCTAGGAGAGCTGCTCCATTTCAAACTGGCTGTGTCCATTAGCCCAGGTGTCAGATGTCCGTAGGTACCCATGTCCAGGTTTTTGGGATTCCTCGGCAAGGCAGTGTGTGTGTGTAATTGTGTCAGGTGGAGTAGGATCGGGAGGTTTGTGGTCGTAGTAGAGCGCCCAGAGCAGTGTGAGGGTCAGCGTCATGGCCAGGATCTGCGCCACTCCTATAGACACACCCAGGAAGCGAAGGACCTGCAGCTGCTTCGTGCCTCGGATGAAACTGTATATCTTGGGACCGCAGCCCTGGAAATTGAACAAACATGGCAATTAAAAATGGCACTTTGTAAAAATGAGTGTCCTCTGCTGCTTGTAATGTGAATGAAAACAACGCACCTGGTGTTAATATCCTTCTGGACAGCTGAGACAGAGAAACGTTTACCTATAAAACATGCCATTTTCATGTCTCCGTGTCTGTGACTGAATTTTGTCAGCAAAGGTGCTTACTGAAAATTTACTCTTATTGTATTTACCTAATTACATTTTTAAATAAATTGTACTTGTAAGAATAGCTTTAATGGGGTTGATGTTACTTCATTACATTTGAATATGTTTTTAATGCCACTTTTTTTTCTCTGTGCCTGAATCCCAAATGGCATTCTTTTATACACGGTGCACTTCACCAGTTACAGTGCCTTGCATAAGTATTCACACACACACACACACACACACACACACACACACACACACACACACACACACACACACACCCTTGAATCTTGTTATAATACAACCTGGAATTGAAATACTTACGCAAAGCACTGTATGCATTAACATTATTGTATACCCTGTGTAGTAAGCATATGAAGTGAATCTTTAGACGATCTGGATTTTTCATTTATTTTTAGGAAAATGAGAATGAAAAGAAAGAAAGGAAAGGTCATGAAACTCTAACTCGAGAAACGTGATCCCACACATCTCGTAAACATAAAACTTTACGATAAAGTAGCGGAACTAAAGAGCTGTCCCGGCTGTTTGGGGCGGAGCCTATTTCTGGGCCAGAAAAATGTAAACGCAAAGCTTTTAAAAAAAAAAAAGGAAGAGATTAGTGGCAATACTGTGAATTTTAGTTTCTCTGTGGTATCTTCAAACTTCTATCATACTTTCATGTCTTGAAACACTTAAAAATTATTTCAAATAGCATCTTCAGGAGTAGTGATGCAGAAACAATCTGCATCTAAACACATACAAAGCTCTTGCTCAGTTGTGTTTTGCTGCTCTGTCCAGAAACAGCACACATTTCTAACGCCTGTCAGCACAGCAGCTGCCACGGTAATATGTCAGAAATGCAACACTCATCCGGTGTGTGTACGTGTGTGTTGTACATGTGTGTGAGAGAGAGAGAGAGAGAGAGAGAGAGATTTCCTATGCAGATGGAGCGATGTGGAAAGGTAGGTACATTATTTCCTGGCAGTGAGAGATTTGTGCTTTATGGCTGACACACCTCCTCACAGCAGAGAGAGAGAAGGAGAGAAAGATAAGGATCGGTAAAGAGAGAAGTTGGAGGTGAAATCTGCTCTTGACTGGTTTCCTGAACCATCTGTTCGACTCTCAAAAGCCAAGAGTCAGCTGTTTTAGTCTGTCAGTTACAGAATTACTGGCATCCTCCACGATAAAAGGCAAAAATGAGTATATCAAATAAATATTACAAATTATTATTTACATTTTATACTCGTTTTATACTCATTTTATATGTTTTATTGGAGTAACTACATACCCATCCCAGACAAAAGTCATTGTCATAAAAGCTATTGTTATGGCATAAAGTTATTGCATAAAGTGTTATGGCATAAAGTTATTGACACCACAAAAGAATATTTAAAATATGGAAAGAAAAATGTTTTAGATAATTGTATTTTCTCTCAAAACCATATGTGGTAAAATATTTGACACCAGTAAAGAATATTTAAACTATTTCAAAAATGTTTAAAATCTGCTTAATACTTGTATTTCTTCTTAAAATCCCATGCAAAATTATTGACACCCCTAAAAGTACATAAAATATTGAAAGAATTTTTTTTTTTTAAGTTTTCAATAATTGTATTTTCTCTCAAAACGATGTTTGGGAAAGAATTGACACCCCTAAAGAATATCTGAAAACAATGAGAAAATTTTTAATAGTTTTTAATAATTCTATTTTCTCTCAAAACTTTATTTTGACTCCACTGCTGACTCCACTAATGAGTATTCAAAATATTGCAAAAATGTTTCAAATGTTTTAATAACTCAACTCAATTTCATCTAAACATATGACACCCATGCATGTTTTTTTTTTTTTTGAATCCATCATCATGGAGAAAAAGCGCTTCAACAGTAAAGAGACAGATGGTAGTTGAGCTGCACAATTCAGGTAATGATTATAAAACTACATGAAAATGCATTACGCTCAATCGGGACATAACGAAGACATTTTAAACATCTATACGTTTGAAAGTGTGCCAAGATGTAGACACACAAGCATACTCTATCCGTGAGGCTCAGTGTTGTTATTCTATCATGGAACTCTACCAAGTATTTGTGTGGGTGCGGACAATCTCAAAAAAACCTGTGTTTTGCAGGGAAAAAAATCTACACTACTTAGGGAAAAGAAAAATCTTGCTTATAACATAATGACTGCATGCTATTCATTTTAAACTTGTACATTTACTTTTCTTATTAGTGAAGGGTGCCAATACTTTTGGAGCTAATTTGATCGAAGTGATTGTGTGCATGGGGTGTATTTTTTCCTGAAGGAATAAATGAGTTTTGTAAAAAATGATGCGTGCGTGTGTGTGTGTGTGTGTGTGTGTGTGTGAGCTAGAGTGTAATAAGGGAGGGGAATTCGGATATGACCTGGCCACAGCCCGGGTACACTGTGTCCGAGGCCATCCTGACCAACCCCACAGCACCGTTCTGAATCCAAACACAGCTACAGCCTGTCGTAATTCTGTCCAAACTCGACCGCTGCCAACCGAAGACAAAATAAACCTTGACATTTTTGTCAAGTGTGTTAGCTTGCTGCAACAACAGTTCACCGCCAGTCCTGCAGCTGGTAGCTCATTCGCAATGTGAAAACTGTTCTTAGAAACAAGCGTTCCTCAGTGGTTCTTTGGACAGTTAAGGGTTCCTAAAGAAAAAGAAAAACCTGCAGAGAAGCTTTAGAACCACCCAAAATCCCACTGAGAATCACAGAGCGAACCGGGAATTGAAATGGAGTAAGCCAGTCGAGGCTGACCAAAATGAAATGTTTATTTTACTTCAATAAATGTTTTAAATTAATTGTTCACTTCAAATCTAATCACTTTCGGATCTATTCTGAGTCCAACTGCAAGTTGACCAACATGACCGGTGCGAAAAATAGTTCTGTGAGGTTCATCTCACACGTTCATCTCACAAGTCTTCCAAGCTAGTTAATGAAAATGTTATTTTAATATCTTGTAAATGATCATCGTGAGATAGAGAAAAGGGCGAGATGGATGTCTAACTAATATTTGAACATTTTTCTTGGCTGAGACTGACATCGTTTAGGATTTGTCATGAAACAAATTAAGTGACTATTTAGTCATTAAATGACTAAATGTTTGGTTTGGATTATAAACTGGACTAAACTGGACTTCTCAACAGGGTGTAGTGTTTAGGCTGTACATAAAGGCTGTATATAAACATGTATATAATATATATAAACATAAACAGTTTACTCAGGATTAATTTGGACTGATGGAAATCTCTGGAGCGATGGAGAACCCAGTCAACCATATCTGTCATCAGATCATGAGGAAATTAAAAAGAATCATTAATATCAGTCAAATTCACCTAAATGTCCTCCATAGTTACCTTCAAAGCCCACTTTTACAGATTTATGCACCGGTCGGTGCTTTTGATCAGCATACCACATGTTTATTACTCGTAATAAACTTTAGACAACCTTCTTCAACCGGTACTAAAGTTCATTATCAGCCTTCATCTAATATCTAAAAGTTTAGTCCTTCCTACACACAAGGTCGTCTTTTGTAAAATTTTATTCAAGTCTGAAATGTTGAACGCAACCCCACAGTAGACTTAGTTCTTTCTGAGCATGAAAAATATTTGAGAACTGATCTTGAACCTGATGTGAAAGACATCTCAAGCTGTCTAGTGAGTGCTCTAGCCTTAGTGAGGGCATGTGTGTGTGTGTGTGTGTGCGCGTGTGTATTTACTCAACTTCAGCTTCTTATCCAATTGCTCTAGAAGCGTAATTTACGTCTTCACCCTCTAGTCACTTTGCATGTCATGTCACTCTAATTACACACACACGCACACACACACACACACACACACACAGCTTGGAGAGTCACTTCTCAGCCTCTTCTCGTTTGACCCTCTTATCTGTTGATTCAAAGAATTCTTTATCTCTCATTATGGAGTCCTGCTGCATTACAATCACCTTCCACAAAAGAGTTCGGGGGCTGAGGCTCGTCTTTAAAAAGAGCTTTCAGAGCCTGAGGCTACTGAACGTTCTCTAATTACCCCAGGCTTGAGGCGATCGTTCCTCTACACAGCCGCTGGCCACCACCCAGGCTTACCTCCTGATAGAGGTCGCTCAGGTCACTGTAGTGGGCGTGGCGAGCGCAGCCTGCATACTGATTGGAGCAGCAGGAGTCAGGTGGCCACTCCATCTCCGTCATCTCTAGCCAATCGGTGAAATAGATCACGCCGCAGCATTTAAACTGAAAAGCAGGAAAGATTCAGGACGGTTAATTCCCTCCAGAGGAAAACTGATGCAATGGTTATGAAGCAGACACAAAACAAAATAATCACAAGACTACGCGTTTAAGAAAACAAATAAAAAGTATGGGACTAAAAGCATCAAGCAGAAATACACAGACTACACGAGGAAAGACGTCATATCAACATCACTTCCTCTCTCTTTTCTCTTTTCTCTTTTCAGGACCTTTACTGACTGACGTTTTAACTTTCCACACTTTCAATGCTCAATGTTTTTTTGTTTTTTTTGCTTATAATAAAGAGCACTAACTTGTCATGAAACCTTGAAATAATTAAACCATTAAATAAATTTGGGGAAATTAGTGGATGAATGATTTATTCTAACAAAAGAAAATCCATATTTATTTAAAAAATGTTTTCTGAATTTCTACACTTTTCCAGGTCTGGAAATTAGTTGCCTTTAATAATCTTTGAGACTTTCTTAAATACTATCTATCTATATATCTATCTATTTGCTTGCTTGTTTTTAAAAACAGCAGCTGGAGCGACTGGTTATAGCTGCTATAACGTAAATGATAACAGGATCTAAATTGTTTCTCATTAAATGTAACTATAAACTCATAAAAAATGTATAATGTGGTAACAGCAACGCTGTTTCACGCCGCCTCATCCTTGATTATTTTCCTATAACAGCATGTAATGTTTTATTGAACAATCTCAAATAAAAATGTAATAAACAAAATGAACACGATTAAAACTAGACCACGCCCACTGCTGTGTAAACGCTGTATGAGGCATTTACACACTGCAATACTGCATCCTCACCTCAGTCTGAAAGGAGTTCCAGGCGTGTGTTAGCCACTGGTAGCGCTGCAGACCGTAGTCGGGCATGCGCGACTTCAGGCTGATCATATCTGACCTCTGTACTGATGGCTAAACACACAAACACACACACAAAGGATAAACAACATCAAAAACTTGCATTCATCTCTACCACAAATTGCAGTTACTTATGCTTTCCTGAAGGTTTGGTGGTATCCGTGGTAACTGAGGCTGAAACTGAGGCACGGCCATGTTTATGTGCTACACTGGTCATTGGTAATTCATAACCACAATGTCTTCCCTCTGAAAAAGTAGCATATTTAAAGGGACGAATTAGTGAAGTGACTTGTGGCCAAGTACAGTGACCCACACTCAGAATTTGTGCTCTGCATTTAACCCATCCAAGTGCATGCACACACACACACACACACACACACACCCGGAGCAGTGGGCAGCCTTTTTTGCTGCAGCGCCCGGGGATCAGTGAATTGCTCAAGGGATTCACCTCAGTCATGGTATTGAGGGTGGAAGAGAGCGCTGGTCACTCACTCCCCCACCTATAATCCCTGCCGGCCTGAGACGCGAACCTGCGACCTTCAGGTTCACCTTCTCTCTACTCTCTAACCATTAGACCACGACTGCCCCTATTACAACCAAACACTGATATCCTGATATAACCTGTTTGGTAAAAGCAAAAAATAATTTCCCATTAAAATACTCTAAAAACACCAAAATAGCTGTAACATAGGCTATAGTACATGTAATACTACTACTACTACCATTATTACTACCTCTACTGCTATCTCTACTACTACCAATACTACTACTACCACCAATACTGCCTCTACTGCTGTTTCTACTACTGCCACTACCACTACTACTACAACTACCACTACTACCACCACTGCTACTACTACCATTATTACTACCTCTACTGCTATTTCTACTACTACCAATATTACTACCACTACTACTAATATTACTACCACTGCTACTACTACCAATACTGCCTCTACTGCTGTTTCTACTACTGCCACTACCACTACTACTACCACCACTGCTACTACTACTACTACCGCCACTACTACTAATATTACTACCACTGCTACTACTACCAATACTGCCTCTACTGCTGTTTCTACTACTGCCACTACCACTACTACTACCACCACTGCTACTACTACTACCACTATTACCTCTACTGATATTGCTACTACTACTATTACTACCACTACTACTTCTACTGCTATTTCCACTACTACCACTACTACTACTACTATTACCACTACTACTACTACTACTACTGCTGCCATTACTACCACTACTTCTACTGCTATTTCCACTACTACTACTACTGCTACTTCGACTACTTCTATCACTACTAAAAATATTACTTCTACTGCTACTATTACTATCACTACTACTTCTACTACTACTAAAGTATTTCAAAGCCTCTTTGCTTTGTTCTCAATGGTACTGCACTAATTTTATTTACCTTTTTGGGACTAATTTTGCAGTGCTGCTGTCATTTATCACAATCAGCATGCGCAACACAAGCACGAGGGAAATGATCCATGACATTAAGCACTTTCCATAAATGTTTATTGACTGTCTGTCCCAACATCTGCCCTTAGAAGTGAGTTTGGAGTAAACAAGTTTTCTATTTAGGGAAATTTATGTTGAAATTCTTGTCTGTGGTAATCACACATATGCTACAGATGTTGTGGATAGATATCAGTTTGAAAAACCTTGTAGTATTCCTAGTATTTCTGGTAAGGAAAGAAATCAGTATTAGTCGTTATGTAAATTAAAAATGGGGCTTGGGAGAGCTGTGAGAATTTTCACTGTTGGACAGACATTTTATTTGGCTTGCAGTGTGATATATCAGCACGGTCCGGCGTAATTTCCACTAATTCCTCAAGTTTATGGCATGATATTAATTCACATGAGGCAGCTGAAACATCAGTACGCTCCATATTTCGCAGATGAATGTCTCTCTCATGAGCACTTTATTGAGCAGCACTGCTGTAAAACATCCCGCACTTAAACACCTTATTCTGGCAGACTGCTGGAGCGAGACACCCTGCCTCAGGCGCCCTTCGCATGCTCTGGAAACCAAGTATTGCTTCTTTCACCCCAACTGGCAGAGTACCCACAATGCACCTGGGGCAGGTGTGTGTCAGAGATTGGAGTCTGATAGCGGAAATGGGGGAAAAGCAGCAAGCGGGATTTACTGAGTGCCACATGGCGACGTGGAGAAAGGGACAGAAGGGACAATAGGGATAATGTTGCAGGGCCAGGTGCAGAGGCGTAGGCTCTTAGTGAGTGGCCACACACACACACACACACACACACACACACAGGTCAGTTTCGGTCACACCTGCGCTATGGTACATATCAAAACCATTCAAGGGTCTTTCGATTGCTGATAAGATCCTGCCTGTAGGGTGTGTGTGTGTGTGTGTGTGTGTGTGTGTGTGGCCCTAGAGGTTAGGCTTATCTCTGATCCACTCAATCTAACAGTAGCAGATGCTACCGGCAACCACATTTTTCTCCCTTTTTCCTTACAAGCTCATTTCACGAACAGCTCCTCAAAAAGACCTTAGCAACACACACACAAACACACACTCACACACAATATTCTGTCTGTTGTAATACCTATATTGTCCAATTTATCTATCAAAAAAAATCCAAAATAATAAAAAAAAAAAGAGAAAAATATTTCCTGTAAAAAGGCAAAAAGTGGAGAGATTTAAACTTTTGAACTGATCTCATTTTAGTTTTGTTTTTAACTATTAATATCTTACTTGGAGCGTCACTGAAACCTGACACAAATGTCTTGTTGGTGTCGTTATGTCCGTAGGGTGTACAAACCTTTTTACAAACTGTAAATGATGCTATGCCTTATTAATATCTACTCCTATTCCTAAGTATAACCTCGGTAACCAAAATAAAACCTCCAAAATGTCACTTCATGTGGACGAGCCACCAGATCAACTTATTATGAAGTTATCCAGCATAAAGCTCATGAGTCAGTAACGACAGAGGCGCTAACAGGAAATGCATGTAGTGACAGTACAAGAGCGAGGAATGGAAGTCTTCTCCCTCCCACAGGTCCTAAAATTCACTGGGGTAATACTAAAGGTCTTTAATACTTAAAATGTCATTTCAGACAAGACTTTATAAGGAACAATCTGCACAGCTTACTGTGCCCTGACCAGGCTCTTCTCTGGCACAGAAACCTGATCCACACACTTATAGACACAGGTAGGTTGCTTATCTCTGTGTGTGTGTGTGTGTGACAGAGAGAGAGATGTGAGAGGTAACGGGGTAGACGAGAGGTCAGTATTCCCTTATTCTAGTCATTACTCACCTCCTCGTATGTCCACACGCCACTGGCCAACTCCACACAGAAGATCACCAACAGACTGCCAAAGTACTGTAGAGAGCACAAACACACTGGAATGTAAATCTTTTAAACAAGGATATTAAAGGAATACGCCGATATTTTTAATTCTTAGCTCCGCCCACTGTATCTGTAATGTATATGTGATAAATAAAATTTCCCTGTATTGAGAAAAGGCCAGAAATAACCCCAGTCAATTCAAATTTCACATAATGGAGGTCTAAGGGCACTTCGTAAAATGCCTCAGCGCTGTTGAATTCCCAGTTCTGTTAAATATTAATGCGTTATCGTTTCTATAGTAACAGCTCATTCACAGGGACTTGTATGGGGGACGCGCCTCACAATTTAAGCCTAGTAATAAAAAACGAAAATGCTGTCTAACAAAAAAACATGTATAACCGATGATATGGCGAGGGTTATTTTGCATATTTGGAAGGAGTCTCCAGTGTCAGAAGCAAGACAAGCTGTAATTTTTTGTCTTATTGACTTCAAGAGAGAGACAACAGAAAGGACGTTGACGGAACAACTGTTTATGGCTGCTACAAACGTAAGCGCTAACAGGAACTGTCCTCCACAACATTAAACGTAACTATAAATGGATAACCAATTACATGCATTTAGTAATACATTAAAATTGTTAGAATTGGAAAATGTCTGCAGTATAAGGGGAATAAAACCTGTTTCATGTGATTTTGTGTGCTATTTTTATGATATGTCATGTTTTATGTGCTTTCACAGAGGAAAGTTGAAAGGCTCTGATGGTGCATGGACACCATAATGCAAGTCACTTAAATTCCTTTACTGTATTACTCCAGTGTTCCAAAGCTGGCTGAAGTGCTTTGGAAAGACCTTAAAACTCAAGTCCTTCTTTGTAATGGTTATAATTCTGAATTGCAATGTTTTTGATGGAAGTCAGCAAGCAGCACTGCTTTACTGCAATATTTTATTTTCTGTTATCGTACTGGAGAAAGTGTTGAAACTCTGGTCCTTAGTAATCACACATACACTCCATCTGCTCTGGACAGAGATGCGATTGAAGTGCTCTGGAGTATTCCTTTAAGGAGCAGAGGGAGAAAATAGATGTAAATGGCCGATGTAGAACGATGAGAAGATGATTGTGTGTATGAGACCGAGAGAGAGAGAGAGAGAGAGAGATATCCCTGCATACTCTTATCTCATCTCCTTGTAAATGACTCTTATCATGACTGATGGGTCAGTATGGCGAGGACACACCTGCACTTTCAGCCTGAGATAGCGAAGAAAGGTATTCTCCATTCACTTCACACACGGACACACACTGTTGCACATCCATTTGGCCAGCGCATCCGACTTAACACTCAAACTGTCAACCAAACGCACTGTGAGGCCTTATTAAGATGAATGTTCATGTCAGGAGCAGGATTTGGCAGCGAGCTAGCGGCGCGGGCCGGGCTGACTGTGTTTATTTGGAAACTCCAAATATTTGTGTTAAACAGATGTTCCTTGTAGTGCTATGATCCATTTGCTATTCGTCACACACACACCCACACATACACACACACACACACACACATGCACTATAAGACATTACACATATAGTATATGCTTGCATGTATAAAATGCAAGCCACAAAACCCTGACATGGCTTTTACACCTCCTCAATCCAAACATCTCGCTTTTCTAAATCTAGCTGACGTGAACTTTTAACCTGCTGATCATCTCTCTCTCATGCTGTCTGTCTCACACACGCACACACACACACGTGCACACACACATATACATAAGTACGAGGAGATAACATCATGTGCCGCCTTAGCTAGTAGGACTTTTTTTTTCTTTTTTGTAGCATATGCATTTTTAACCAAGGGTGGACAAATCATAAATTTATAAGAAAGCAGGTAAAACAGAAACTCTGTTCTGGCCCCTAGGTGGTGGAATGAACTTCCCCTAGATGTCCGAACAGCTGAGTCACTGGCAGTCTTCAAACGACATCTAAAGACCTACCTCTTCCTGAAGTACTTAAATTAGCACTTTAATTTTCAAAAAATATTGTGCTTTTCTTACTATATTACTTCCCCAACAGAGTTTTTAAGTCTGATAGTATTCTTAGTCCGTGACCTAGTGAACCAGTATCAGGATGTATTTACTGATAAAGATTTCAAAGTAATTCTGTAGGTGGCTCTGGATAAGGGCATCTGCCAAATGCCATAAATGTAAATGTAAATGTTTGTAGCTAGACAGAGTGAAGTACTGACTCTCCGTCAAAATGCTACAGTACTTACATACCCCCTGAATTTTGGGCACTAGCCTGGCTGTCTGGAACAAGCAGAATTTGTGTCCAGGCTATTAGTTTTTTATTGGTGGTTGCTCAGCAGACAAAATGTGATTTTTGCAATAGAACCTACCATCATGTTTAGGGGAGATGGGAGGAAACTGGAGAACCCGGAGGAAACCGACACAGACACAGAGAGAACATTTGAAACTCCACACAAAAAAAATTAAAGAAATCCAAAGTAATTTAGAAACAATGATTTACACAGCCTAGCTAAGAATTAAAACAGAGACAAAAGTGACAAATTCGTAACAGCCTAGTAGTGTTACGCTACTACAAGCTTGCTTACTGTCATTTTATTAGCTCAAGCCTGTTCACGCTAACTGTCTCCCTGCTGGCCCTTCTCTCTTTGTGTGTGCATTGTCCAAGAGTGTACGTGTCCATGTGCATCTTCCTCCTTTGTGAACAGTCTGCGTGTGTGTGTGTGTGTGTGTGTGTGTGTGTGTGCAAGTATGCGTGTGCACTCCTCCTATCAGTTATTAGGCTCCAAATCATGCAAAACTCCCACTAACTGTGTACTGATTATCAGTGGGCATGAACAGGTGATGAAAGCGCCGTCGACCCATATAGCCAAAGTTTCAAGTGCACTTTATATAAACAGTGTGTATATGTGTCTGTTTGAAAGCGAGAATGTGTTTGTTCCTGTTCTCTCTATGTGTGCAATGCCGGCTGGTGAACAGAGGCTCAGGGAAACTAAAGAGCCTCTCTTTTTTTCTCCAAGTCATCCCGCTTCATGCCTGGATTGCCTTACCTATTGAAACTGCATGAGATAATACTGCAGGCTCGCTGTAACCCAAACCCAGACAGGCCAGAGAGGAGAAGAGAGGAGAGGCAGTGAATAAAGAGATGAATGGAGAGACCCAGAAAGGGGAAGAGCAGGGCAAGTGGGGGAAGACGTCCCAGAAATCATGGTCTTCATCTGGAACAGGAGTCAGCCTTGAAAATCCCCGCCACGGTGTAATTCTTCTACATACTCTTCCCTCTTTATAGTCCAGCTCAGGTGTGCAGCTGGGTCTCTACTGCTACAGTGACACAAGGAAGAAGGATTTTCCGTGAAATTGGCTAACCTCTTTCTCCCAACACTTTTAAGAACTATTATATATTTTTTTATGTAACCAGACACCATAATGGTTGACGGCGCCAGCAGTTGCAGGTTTGGATGAACAGGTCATGAGGTAGTCATCTATCTGCACAGGCAAAGTTGCTCTGAATGAATAACATTTATGGCATGTAGTGGACACTCTTATTCAAGACATTCAATCTGTGTTTAAAGACACCAAGGAACTCAGCCATTAGAAGTTCCAGTACCTGGGCACCACAGGAGAGTGTCGTGGCTGGCAGAAGAAGCCAAGCCTTACTTCTGGTGAGAACAGCTTGAGATGCAGTGTGCAACTGGACTGTTGCCATTCACATACAGGGAGACTGTATTCTTGGCTCTGCAGATAAGCATCAGGGTTTTAAATCTAATGCTAGCTATAGGAGGCCAGTGAAGGTAGAATTAGAATGACATGGGTGAAGACAAGTTAGGCTGCTGCATTCTGGACCAGTTCAGAAGAAATAGCAAGTGCAGAAAGACCTGCCAGAAATAAGCCGCAGCAGTCAAATATTGAGATATTAAGGCACCTGAAAGACTTCCTAGAAGAGAAATGGTCAAAGCCTCCTGACATTGTATAGGAGAACCCTGCATGACCGAGTCAGGGAACAATAGCTAATCCCTAAAGAGAACACCAATGCTTCAGCTAAACAGAATATCAAGGCAGCAAAATCAAGTCATAGGTATGTATTTCCAGGAATATAAAGAAGCTCAGTCCTGCTGGGATTGGGCCTTAGCTGGTGAGCTTCCATCCACGATGAGATGTCTGCCGGATGTGAAAAGATATAAGTAGCAACCTGGGTATCTGATGGTGCAAAGGATGAGTAGAGTGTTCCTAGTATAGACCATACTGTGTACTGTATCTATACTGTATCTAGTTGAAGCCATTTGAAAAGAAAAGTGAAGAGGCCCAAGCACTGAGCCTTGAGGGACACCTCTGCATTTACACTTACCGCTTTAGCTGACACTTTTTATTTTAATTTCAAAAGTGACCTAGAGTTAAGGCAGGATACAATGGACAACTTATCAGCTGAGGGTGGATCAAGGGCAGTTCAGGGGCAGTTCAAGGGCCCAAAAGTGGCAAATTGCTAGTTCTGGCATTTGAACTGTTGACCTTCCAACCAGGAGCCCAATGCCTCAACCAATTAACCTCCACTGCCCTACGTGTGGGGGGTGGGGGTGGTGACCCTCTTCATGGACCAGATCTGAACCCTTGCATGTTACCTGCTACATACTTGAAGGGTTCTATGTTTAGTACAGGATCTGACCATTGCAAACCAGGTACCATAATGAGCCAGCAATTTCATACTATAGCAGAATCATTGACCACCACAAAGCCAGTTTTTGTAAAGTACACTAACAAACAGAAAATGTATATAAGCCACACCACTGCATATTAACTACTGTAAATGTGTTCACATGCCTTAAGGTGGTGGCATCATTACCCCATCCCCTAAAAATCTTACCCAAGTCCCAAACCAGCAGGCTGATGTTCCTGATGCCATGTTGGTGGAAAAGCCCCATAATTGGCATCGTTTTTGGATTGCTTTAGTTTTATTGGCCTTTTTTCAAATTTCCCTTTCTCCCTCTCTCTGCTAATGGCCCATAACACTCTTAAAATGCCATCACTTAACAACCCACCATCGCACAGAATGCTAATCCACAACGCTCAGAATAAATTTGTGGGCAAGGCTCTGTTCTGGCATTCCTCACCTGTCCATCGCTTTAATTGATGCGGAGCAGTGAGGCTGTAGCTTGCACCTCCTCTCTGTAATTTGCTGTAACGTGGGCCATAACTCTTCCTCTTGGCTATTCGCATGCTTTATGGCCATTTTAAACAGCAGGAGTAAACCACTACAAGCTAACAAAGAGGTTTCTACTAGCATAACATGCATCCTGTCCATCCTATTACCACAGTGTGGCCTCAGGAAAGTGGGCAAGGCTGAGCTTGTACAAAGATTTACAACATAAATGATCAGAAAGCATGACAACCTGAAGGGCCCGAATCAATAGAAAACCTGAACACCATTATTATACCCTATGGAGTAAGTACATACAGTGCCTTTCATAAGTACTCACCCCCTTGAACTTTTCCACATTTTGTAGTGTTACAATCTGTTACTGAAATAGATTTAATTGGGATTATACTGTATGTCACAAATCAACACACACACACAAAAGCACGTGTGTATGTGTGCCTGTACACATACAAGTGTTGTTTCTTGCTTGCTTGCTTTCTCTCTCGCTCTCTCTCTCTCACACACACACACGCACAATCAAAACCCCACATGTAGACATACCCAGGAGAGGAGCAGCAGATTGCATTTCAGCGTGCCACAGTAGCCCACCATGGCCACGATGATTAAGAAACAGCACACAGCGATGACAACAGGGTGGACCGCAGGGGAGTATGTGAGGACCGCTGCTTCTTCCAGCCTACAACACAGAGACAGAGAAGGAAGAGAGCAGAACTGGGAAGTCATTCATTGGCAGTCTTTTTGTTTATTTATCAATCCGTCCTGCCCCTCCTCCTCCCCCTTCCATCCTGCCCACTGCATCCTCCACTCTCACAGGGCTGCATTTTTATTAATCCACCAGTTACAAGTAAATAATGACTGCACTCAGTGGAAATGTAAGCCTCCAACCTCTCACTCCCTCTCTCGCTCCCTCTGTCCTCATGTCTCAATGATACATAGCCAGGAAAGGACATGGGAAAGCCTTGAAGTGTAGCATAGCTAATTTTGGATGAATGTGGCCCACCAGTGCTCCCTCCTCACACACACACACACACACACACACACCTTTCGCTAACCAAAAACTTCACATTTTGCACCATAGGATGACTTTTCTCTCTTGAGAGAGGGTACTAATAAACACACACACACACACACACATACACACACACATTCAACCATAGCCACAATGGATACACAACAGTGTGAAACCGAAATACTCGACTCAGCTGTTATCTCATTATGTGGCATGCGTTCAGGGCAGATGAGATTTTTATTGCTGCAAAATGGAACTGAGTCAGCAAGTCAGGAAGTTGCAGCTCTGGAAAGCTCATTTTGCCATATTGCATTCATGTCTTAACACATTCTGCTTTACGTTTATTTGTGGAAACCACTGAAAGATTGTGCGCCGACTAAATAGTGTCTCACGGTGCTAAATTACACCTACGACAGAAGAAGCAGAAGATAAGTGCCAGCTTCTTAATTTAGCATATCGGCTTAGGAATCTGTTCAGCTTCTTTTTTAAGAGTGAGAGTCTTTGGCTTGACTGTGAATCAGTTTGACTCACGATCCATTGGATTCTGATTCGATTCAAATTCAATCTTTTTGTACGTTCTGAACAATACGCTTAAATTCCATACACTAAAAAGCAACCCGATTCAGTGATTTAAAAATTGTAAAAATGTTATATGATTTATATTTTTAAATATTATATATTATAGGATATCTATACCACGTCACTGTTGAATTCTTGAATCTGATGAGACAGAAGGTTAATAAAAAAAAAAAATCTGTTGTTATTTAACCACAACAAATATATCCATATCATGGATATGGTTTTCTATAAGTGGGTGTTAATTTACCAATTCCAATCATCACTAATATGAGGTAGGTTAGCGTGCTACTTAGGTTGTGCTTCTAGTTAACATTTCAAACTCTAATAATTTACATATCGGGCCGTACCATTGATCCAATTTTCGGGCCGTAATCATGACCCAGTGATCCTACTCCGAGCTCATACAAATCTTTTTTTCAGAAAAATCGTGAAACAGTAACTAATTTTCAATGAAAAGGATGTTTTGCTGCTGCAGTAGCACATTCAATCCAAAAATCAAGCTACTATATGTATTCTAAATGAGGTGTTTACTAATTACCCAGTTGCACATCACATTTCGGAGTGCAGAGATATTTAGTTCTGTTGATTCAGGTCTACTTAAAAAAAAACTGTGTACTGTGTGAGCCGTGACTGACTGTTTAAAATGCCCGTATTGTTTGTATTTGAATGGACGGAGCCATTCACACCTGCCCATTCAGGAACTCTCACCTGGTGTCCGCAGTTAAGGTGAGGACATTGTTCAGGTAATCCCTAAGCCACGCGGCCACTCCCAGCACACACAGAGCCATTAGCTGTGGAGAGAAAGAGGCTTTAGACTGGCAGCACATAAACAAATATACGTGTACAACTCAGTAATCTACATCCCTTCCAGCATTCACAATTCAGAGCCCTCTAAACCTTGTTTGTGTAAGGGTACTGTGGCATGTCTGTCTGACCCACTGAGATATGAGTAGCACAGTTTAGTTTGTGGGCCCCGTTGGCATTCTTGGCTGTGAAAGCAACACCCAGCACTTATCACATTTAATTCCCTAAAATAGGGTGTAGCAGAATGTGAAACATGCAGCACAGGATTGGTTGGGGGTCAAAGAGGCAGCCCGCTACATAGAGATATGGCTATGGGGATTAATAGACCCTAATTCAGTGTGCAGTTGTTGGAACAGAAATATGGAAGGCCAAATGGATCAGAAGGGTAGCACAGAGAACCTTGAAGTCAGCCACTGCGGGGCTTAACTATTTTTTTTCTCTGCTTTGTGGATGCAGGAGAACTATTTTAACCAGACCTATTCAGCAAGACCCTTTCATAATAATCTATGCAAACGTCAGACTTGGTTTCTCAGATACAATATTTAATTTAGCCAAATGCTATTTGGCGATTTTTAGCAATATACTGTTTAATTTTGATCGAGATGCAGAGAAACAGAGCTCCTCTACAAGCAGAGCTGAACTCCAGTATTATAATTTGATGCAAATATAAATCATAGCATGGCATAATGGTGGTAATAAAAAGCTTTTCCTTCAGACAAGAAATTCCAGGAACTGCCGTGTATAGACATTTAATTATTAAAGCAAACTGTGTTCATTCCGAAGATGAAACTAAACTTACGTTCTCAATGAGAACCATCTCTTTTGCAGTGGATAAACACTGGATCATTGCAGATTGGCCACTGACACTTGGTGGGTGAACAAGCATCGAATGCAAGTCTATTGTTGACCGTTTTGCTTAGTTTTGTGCCATATCCCTGAGCTCTCACCCCAGCTTCCTAACAAGCTAGGAAATGCGAATAAAAGAATTTCACTCCACTGTGCTTGTATATGTGACAATAAACACATCATTACAAGCCGATTATTTAAAGCAGAGTATGTAGACTATGTATGTGGACCACTGTTATGATTAAAATGCAGTGAATTAACAAGTAAATCTGGTGTATCAGTAGTTGTAATTTATCTGAAATAAAAAATATATAGTGTGTCAATGTGTATGAATTCAGCTAAATTTCATGTCTTACTATATTGTGTTTAAGGAAAAAAAAAAAAGAAAACTACAGGCTTCCATACCATTTTTCATTAGCCGATTGTTGATTCGCCGATTGTTGAATTAGCCTGTTTGGAATTATCTTGATTAGTAAATATGACATACATATGTAATTTTATCTTGGATCAAGGGTTCTTAAACATTTTGCAGCCAGAGACCACTTTTAAAAATAAAACTGTAAAATAAATTTCATGGACATTTGTTAAAATAATCTAGCTATTCAAATTTTACCCTCAGGATTTAAATGTGTACAATAATATTTTAGCTAACCGATTAGAAGCATAGGGTTTTTATTCCTGAAATTACCAACGACAGAACTACTTGTCAGGGTTGTCAGGTTGCCAGGGCCACTTTTTTTTTTTTTTGACAGACTGGATTACTTTTGGATCGAGATTGCAAGTAGAACAGCAAGTCCGTGGGTGGCTGTTTTTAGCGCTAGTTTAAAAAATAGCCTGCAGCCACCAGGATCTTGTTTTTAAAGCAAATAACCAGAATCAAATCAAATTGATTTCTACAATCATAGGCTATGGCAAACAAAGGGAAAGTGTAAATGCAAACAGTCTATTTACGATGTATAGAACCATTCCTGTTGTAAGATAAATTGCAAAGATTGGGAGAGGGAAAGGGGATTATGGAGTGGACAATAGGCGTATCAAATGATTATAAAAAGGAGTATTGCAGATACTGCAAATCAGAAATGTGTGTGCACAATGGTGAACTTGTTTCCCAAGCTAAGACTGAGAAAAAGAAGAAAAATATGTCTTTGTTTTCCCATGCCTGAAGATTTTGGGCTACTTAGTGGGCTGGTTTGAGATGTAGTCTGGCTGGAATTTTTTTTTTTTTTGCTGAGACCTGGCAATCCTGTTACTTTTGTTTTTTTTTTAAAATACTACCAACTCTTCTATAATAGGGGTCTATATATTAAGCTTTGACCCGGACCTATTTGTACTAGCATAAAGATATGTTTTTGAGGGATAATACAAAGCACTTCTGTAAGTCGCTCTGCAAAATTCTGTAAATGGAAAAATTAAAACAAGTATAAGAACTCAATAATAAATTAAATAGCATGGATAATGGTGCATTGTGATTTCCATGACGGTAAAGAAATATGAGAAACAGGATCCAGGTTGAATGCGACTAAGTAGGATGAGTGTCGTAATGGTTTATGTGTTTAACGTTTACGACTGTTTAAGGCTGATTTATACTTGCTGTTAACTCCACATAGGCAAAATGGCCACGAATCCTGTGAATCAGAAATGAATGCGATGCGTCTGCATTTTGCAATGCCAACGTAAATAGTGGAGGCAGTATAGCACCATGTGACACCAGCTACGTTTACACGCACATCAATATTCCAATATTAATCAGAATTTGGCAATATTCTAATGAGTACTGAGTCATGTAAATACTGCAATCTGACTGCCTGATTTAGATTAAGACAATATTCTGATTGCCCAAATTCTGATCCCCACCCCTGGAATATGCCTGTTTTATTTGGAAATTTGTTGCATGTAAACACCTTATTCAGTAACTCCACTATATATGTGCATGCTCAGTCCACAAGGAATTGTGGGTGCTAACAGATGCTTACCTGACCCTTTCCATTTCGAGGCGGTGTTAGGAATTTTTGATAGTGAGACGTGTTAGAGTCCTAATTAAATTAGCGTGAAAAAGTAGTAATAAAACTAATAACTGAGCATACTCTATAACCAACGGCAGCATCTTGAAGCTCCCAGGAAATAACAGCGAGAAAGGAAAAGCACATGCGTAGATCAGCATACTTACAACTACCATATATACAGGAATATTTCGATGGCCGTAAGCATATAAACATCATATTCGGAATGTGGCTGCAAGCTGAATATAGACCTTAAACAGAATTTAATGTGCATGTTAACTTAGTGAATGTGTCCACAACTGAATAAACCAACTAATATTGTGTCTCAAATTGCATACTTATGTAATATTCTTGACAGGTTTTGAGTATAAACACTAACAGTCCTCTTATTACAGTTAGTGTTTGAATTTGGAAAACCTCTTAAACCTGCCAGAAGGTCTGTTTTGAGTACCAGTCTTCTGGATTTTCTAGATTAGTAAATACTTTTGAACGTACGGTGATGATTTTTTGATTAGAGATCGAAAGATCACGACAACCATCACGACGACAGCAGAGGGTTTTAAGTAGAATCTGAGCTACTCGGTCTGTTTAATGTTGCTGTGCATGAGATCTGTAAACATTACAGCTCGACTGGGAAACCAGGACAGGGATGTTTGAGTATGTGCCGCTCAGACGTGGTGAAAGTGAAGCGTGTTTGCATCTTTAGGCGTCCCATAGTGGTGTAACGCGAGCGGCCCGTCAACCACCTGCTGCCGTGCTCGGGCTTTCTGGCACAAACTGTAAGAAGTGAACCTATTATTTAGCGCGGTAGTGTTCAGTCTGGGATGTGGGTCTTACCCAGAAGAGTAAGTTGATAGCGTAAAGCAGACAGCGCAGGCACTTCACCGAGTCCTCTCGGGCCATCGTGCACGCGCGTCATTCCTCATTCTACCGCTCTGACGCTGGCCACCGTGCGCGCGCGCGATCCGCTGGCAGATATTTTATTTTATTTATTATTAATTTTTTTTTTAAAGAAAAGGTCGAAGTAGTGCAAGGAGGAAAACACTCCTCTGGCAGTCACATGGCGTGTCAGACACCGATTAAAGATAACGGTGGCGATCCGTGCGTGCTGTGTTGGCACGTGCAGCGCTCAGTGCGTGACAGTGTGTGTGTTATATCCGTGGGAAGGTTTGTTTTTCTCCCTGAAAGCATTTGCAACAGGTGGTTTTGCTGCTTTTGCGGCTTCCTCGTGCGTCAGGATGGCGGATGCTCGCGCGAATGGACACTTATGACGAAAAACAATCCCAGAACCATTTGAACAGAAGTGCCATGTTGCAGTGGGGTTAATAATCCTCTTTCATTTCAATGCCTTATTTACTGGAAATAAGCAGCGCTGAAGTATAGTAAGGTCCCAGAGTGAGCTGCACGCGCTGTGTAACTCTGCAGTGCTGTGTACTCCACTTTGCTGTAGCTAACTGTTGTGGGAGCTGACTGTCTGACTTCCCTCTGTTCTGTCTGGGGCAGGCTCTGTGAGTTTAACTTGTGCATGCATGTGGGAAGTTTGGGAGAACTCTCTCTCTCTCTCTCTCTCTCTGTGTGTCTCTCTTTCTCTCTCTCTCTCCCCCCGAGTGTCAGCCTCCGGGTCCTAAAGGCGAACTGAGTGTCTCCTCATTAGCTTTAACATTAGCAGAAGGAGAAACAGAACAGGCATTGATTACACAGAAATTACCCGGATGTCGTCATGCACTCATGAGAAAAAAAAAAAAGTGCGCGAGCACGGGACACTTAATCCCATAATTCCAGCTGTGCAGAGCCAACACTGAGCATGAGGTGGGACTGTCTGGGACACCAGTCCATCACAGACATATTAATTCATATAAACTGAATGAATAAAACAGAGTGATTAGAAATATTTCAGTAAAATGAAAACAAATACAGTGATTTGTATGCAGGGGAAAGTAGTTAATTCATAGTAAAAAAGAAAAAAGCTACTAAAAGTCGCCAAATGATGTCATGAGCTCATTTGCCTATTTAATGACTTTCTGTGATAATTTGCATATCAAAACATGTTACATGAAAAAGGAAAAAGAAGATTAAAATAAAGCGTTTTATGCCACAGTGCGAATGAACGCTTGAATCTGATTGGTCAGAAGGTGTACACTGTTTTCATGTAACAGCACAGCTAGGAAAGTAGTTCCGGCTGTAACATGAATGATAGGTTATTAATGCGCTCGTTTTAAGGCGATATTGTTTCTATAACAACAGCTCATACACAGGGACTCCATATAATCTAAGACTAATAATAAGCAGATCTAAAAAAAAAAAAAAAAAAAAAAACGTTGTTTAACAAAGTAAAATCTATAACCATTGAAGTGGTGACTTTTTTAGGAGACATTTATTTAACATGTATGGAAGGAGTCTAAGTTAAAGCGCTTTGTAACACTCTCAGAGGATAATACGTTTCTTGGTAAAATGACTGGGAGAGTGACAGAGAGCGAGACAAAGAGAGAGAGAGGATAATGAAGGAATGACTGTTTATCACGGTTATAACATAAGTGATAACAGAAACTTCAACGTGCTGTTCATTAATAAACATTGTAGTCATTGGCAGATCGCTGTTGCGTGTGTGTGGGGATTCAGTGGCACTCCACTTGTGCGTCATGCTGCATCACAGCATGCATTATTTTCCTATAACAGCACAGACTGATGTGTTATTCCTTACATAACTTACTTCTTATAGAAAGACGTATTATTTATTTGGTCACGACACCATAAACTAAGTACTTATATATATGTAGTTATTTACAAAATAATTTCTATCAAGGATACATACACAACTGAGAAAAATGTTCATTTTGGGGCCCTGGAGACACCAGGCCCTATTTAACAATTTAGAGAACATCCATCCATCCTTTCTCTGTACTGCTTATCCTACACAGGGGAGCCTGGAGCCTATCCCAGTGGACTCGAGGCACCCTGGACGGGGTGCCAACCCATTACAGGGCATAATTGTGCACACACAATTATGGACTATTTGGAAATAGTATGTACTAATATGGACTATTTGGAAATGCCAGTCAGCCTAAAACACATGTCAGGGGGAGGAAACCCCCAAAGCACAGGGAGAGCATGCAGGCTCCGTGCACACAGGGCGGAGATGGGATTCAAACCCCCAACCCTGGAGGGGCGAGGCAACAGTGCTAACCACTAAGCCACTGTTCCCCCCATGCTAATGCATACCATTGTTTAGCACAAATTTTCGAATTGTATGACTGCCTGTGAAAACCCCCTGGACATCACTGTGGCTGAATTCTAGCAAACAGCCAAAAAAGATGAAAAAACTTTTTGGGCCAAAATTTTAACATAGACGGTGGCAAAAACAATCAGTCTGTCTAAAGATGTCTAAAGTCTCGCTAGCTAAGTGTAATTTCTTCATAAAGTGAATGTCACACTTTGACTGCACTGTACCATATTGAGCATGAGTCTAATAGACTCAGTTTGGTATCAGATAGAGTCTGTCAAAATGTCCACATACCTTTGGCCATATACTGTATGTGTTTGGGGATCTTTATCTGTATATTTGTGCATGTTCAGCGCACACAGCATAATCTCTATAAAGTAGTTAACAATTTGGTGTAGTAATAAGTATAAGGTTATTTTATGGTCATTTACCTGTTTCATAATCGTTCTGAAATGTACTCCCATAGAGTTTATGTTCCCAATGACCAATCACAGGTCACCATTGTTCCCAATGACCAATCACTGATCGCCATTGTTCCCAATGACCAATCACTGATCGCCATTGTTCCCAATGACCAATCACTGATCACCTTTGTTCCCAAAAACCAATCACTTATCGCCATTGGTTCTGTCAAAATGTTTGTGATGCTCCTGCGCTGCAGAAAGGTGATTTCAGAAAGATTTCAGAAAAAAATCTTTAAATCTCCACTAAACTTTTGGGGGTAAACAGACTTTAAAATCTTCATCTTTTGTTGAACCCAAATCTATTCAGTGTATTGAAAAAAAACAAACAAAAGAATTGGTCATGCTGTTCCAATATTTTTAGAGGGGATTAAATCTGGAATGGGATGTTCAACAAGGTCATATGGTTTTAATTGTCAGGTGTCCAAATACTTTTGGCCATATAGTGTATGTTTTTGGGGATCTTTATCTATATATTTGTTCGTGTACAGCACACACAGCATATACTGTATAAAGTAGTTAATTACTGGGTGTAGTAATAAGTAAAAGGTTATTTTATGGCCGTTTCATCATCGTTCTGAAATGGGCTCCCATAATATATGGCAAAAGGAGGGTTAAGACTTGGTTTAAGACATGAACACTTGAATATTATATCGTTTGAAAGCGCTCTACGGTGACATTTACCCCACAATTGTGACTGTTTTATTTCTGATCATTTGCTTGAGACTTAGCTCTGCACCATTTGTCACTGTCAGCTGTAAGTGGGTGGATTGTATTCCAGTTCATTTTGGATCAAAGTGTCTGCATCTGCCGTCACCTAAATTTATTATTATGGCTATGGAGCCACACAGTCGACTGTCTATAATGCAAAGGATTAAACCATGGCTAGTGTTAATGGGAAGTTATTTAAACCAGTGCCTTTTGTCAGAGACTTACTATATACATACTGTACCTTTCTTAAAATTGTTTGTAACTGGTGTATTTTATTGAAAATTGTTGCTGTCTGGTAGCAATCTGGTATTTGACCTTATCTGACCTTATTTATCTTGTTTACTAAAGTACTTTATAGTAACCATGACAATAAAATGGTTTTACTATGGTACTTCTTGGTAACTATGACACCACTATGGTTTTAAGACAGAGTATTGGTGATTATTGTTTGTATTAGTTAGTGAGAGAATGTAAGAGAATTTAGAAAATAAAGAAGATATTTTGGGACAATATTCTTATCACCAGAGTCAAACGAAACATTATTACATCTTTATTACTGATAATAAAATAGAATAAAATAAAATCTATATTTAGGGTTAGGGTAGTTAGTTAGCCGATACTTGCTCAAGTTTATGTTCCCAATGACCAAACACTAATCGTCATTGTTCCCAGTGACCAATCGCTGATCACCATTGTTCCCAATGACCAATCACTGATGTTCCCAATGCCCAATCACTGATCACCATTGTTCCCAATGACCAATCACGGATCACCATTGTTCCCAATGACCAATCACTGATCACCATTGTTCCCAATGACCAATCATGGATCACCATTGTTCCCAATGACCAATCACTGATCACCATTGTTTCCAATGACCAATCACTGATCACCATTGTTCCCAATGACCAATCATGGATCACCATTGTTCCCAATGACCAATCATGGATCACCATTGTTCCCAATGACCAATCATGGATCACCATTGTTCTCAGTGACTAATCACTGATCACCATTGTTACCAACAACCAATCACTGATCCCCAATGACCAATCACTGATCATTATTGTGCCCCAATGACCAGTCACTGATCCCCATTATTCCCAGTGACCAATCACTGATCATTATTGTTCCCAACAACCAATCACTGATCACCATTGTGTGTCCCACTTCTTTGTTCTTTGTTTTAAATTCTCTTCTTTGCTCGATTTGCAAGTAATAGATGTTAGTTATTCCATCTGTAAACATTTCCTTTGTGTCTATTCCCTGACTACTTACTATCACTGCTTCTTTTTTCCTGCATTCTTGATCGAACCTGTATTTTGTAAATATGCAAGTAGTTAGTTTATGGTGCCGTGACCAAAGAATCATTTTTCTTTCTCTTACAAAGCCCCATGGCTATGGAACAACCTTCCAATTAGTGTCCGGGGCTCAGACACAGTCTCAGTTTTTAAGTCTAGGCTGAAAACATATTTGTTTATTCAAGCCTTGTGTGAATAGTATTTCTTAGGTAAAGGAGCACATCTGGAGGGTTCACAGGCATAGAGTGTTGTGGTGAACTGGGATGTTTGGATGCTGTCACCCCCCGACTCTCATGCATTCACTCAGGTTTGTTGACGGTGCAGTGGCCGGCTGCTTTATGTCCCAGGGCGCCCTCATGTCTGTGTTACCTTCTGGCTCTCCGTTTTAGTTGTGCTGTCATAGCTAGTCTCTCTCTTCTGCTCTCTGGACCTGCCTGATCCATCCTGATGCCCTACTTCTGGTTGGAGTTCTCATCACTTGGAAGTCACTTGCTGCTGCTGAGGATGGCCCCAAACAGACAGCCTAAAGAGACATGAGATTACCGTTGATGGTACCACTTAGAAACCATGAAGATGGTTTTGGACTTCAGTTGATAAGAACAGATTTGCTACGATGGCTTAGGACTACTACGGCTATGATAGCTTTAGGACTGCAATTCCCACAAACAGTTTTGCACTCAAGTCTCTATCAGTGAACAGTTGATCATTTCAGCAAAATAGACTTCCTGTGAAAATGATAATGAATTTTCCTGGTTACACAATTGCAGTTTTTGACCATATAGTATACCGTTATAGATAGAAGGGAATTATTTATAATTGCACTATTCGTTGTCACCCAGATGAGGATGAGTTCCCTTTTGAGTCTGGTTCCGCTCACGGTTTCTTCCTCATATTGTCTCAGGGAGCTTTTCCTTGCCAGCGTCACCTCTGGCTTGCTCAATAGGGATAACTAAATCAATTTAAAATGTATATCCTGAATTTCTTTAAAGCTGCTTTGTGACTATGTTCATTGTTAAAAGTGCTATACAAATAAAATTGAATTGATTTTTTTTTTTTTTTTTTTTTTTTTTTTTTTTTTTTTTTTTTTTTTTTTTTTTTTTTTTTTTTTTTTTTTTTTTTTTTTTTTTTTTTTTTTTTTTTTTTTTTTACAATACATAAGATATAATCTATTGTTTTTCCATTCTGATAAATATCTATTGTACTGTAATATATTGTAATGTCTTCAGAAAGTGTTCCTTCTACATGTAGCACGTTTTGATTATAAATGATGATGATTCTTGGAATATGACACCATCTGGCAACTTCTACCATCTTTTTTGAGCATGCATTAGCTTCTTTCCCCATGAATGAGTTTGTTACCCCATCTGAAGCTGCTTGTATGTGAATTTCCAGACACCACTGCCCTCTTGAGGATAATGTTCCTTGAATACCTCTGGTATTAAGGGCCCTCTATCTATCACTCTAATCTCACTAGCTTGGGTCACAAGTGGTTTGCCCCTACTTTTTCCATTTTGGATATATTACTGATATCAGAGCTCTGGAAATGTGTTGATACCTGATAGTAATCTGACACTGATGTCCTCTTAGTAACAGAGTCCGTGCTGTGCAGAATTCTGCTGCCAAGTTACTTGGAAAATCAGAGGCTCATGTGTTGTATGTGTTGTGTTGGTTAACATCACAGACAGATCAGACGGTATGATAAATCCGACATAACACCAATCCAGCACTTCACTTCAAGCCGGTGTGAATAAAGTGTCGACCCTGATAAAGATGCTCAGTTTCAGATCAGTACAGCTCTTCAAGTATCACATCCTTACCATTGTACTTACTTTAAATAAAGCTCAACTGCCACTGTCATGATTACTGAAATTCCATTTACACGAGCAAATCTTTTTACCTTTTTTAGTTAAGTATATATTTCAACATAAAGTTATACAGCAAATCTAGATTTTACTGCAACAGATTTCTTTTCACACTGAAGTATAAAGTGATTTAGTTTATGTATGGATACACATTTGTCAGTAAGAATATATACTGTTGTGGTGGCCATACTTCCTGATTAGGGATGTGTTTCTCTTTTTTCCCCTCTTTTTTCCCTCGTTTGATTAGTCTACTATCTTTACTCCTCAATTTTCATTAGGATTCCGTTTTCTAATTATTATAATCTCTGTTACAGCGAACTGTTGACCATGTTATTGTATAAATTAATATGAAGAAAGTAATGTCACTTCTTTAAAATCACAAGTTTTCATCAAAGTGACATCAGTGCAAATGTAGGGACATGCCTATTTTCTTTTAAAAACATCTTAATATTAAATAATAAGCAAGCATGATGAAATGCTTTATGAAAGGATAAGAACAAATGTGATTAAACAATAACTACGGAAGTTTTCTATGATTCATAGATTTTATTACTTTTATTTCTTTTAGATTTTGGATTAACAACATTTTTCTTTAGGAAACTACTAGGAAAATTGCTTGATTACGGTATTAGAAAGTCATTTTTAAATATTTAAAAATTACTTTCAGCTCAAAAATGAGGATGTCCTTAAGTAGGTGGAATATGTTATAACTTATAAAATTTTACATGTTGAAGTTTTGAACATTTTTCAGAAATAATACGAAAATTTGCAGCAGGGGCTTAAAAACACCCATTTGGAGTAAAACTGTAGTACAGTAGTGGGCGGTGCTCAGTTAAGAACTACAAATCCCATGGGCGACACACAATGATGTAATTTCCGTGCACATTATCAACCGCCAATGAGTGTGCACGTCGATGACGTAGCGTCCCTCCCCTTTTATAGTTGCTTTTTTTTTCGCTTCAGCGTTCAGCGACCGTCGGCGCCATATTGACGATTCCAACCTTTTCTGCAAAACGCTAAAAAACATCGTATTTGCCAAAATGCTGTACTTGGAGGACTACCTCGAAAGTAAGTATATACGTGGTTTATTTTTTCGTGACTGAACGAGGGAGGTTTATTCGAGTCTCCGGCTCGTGTTTTGGTGATAAAGGTGCGCAGCTGTTAGCCTGCTAGGCTAGTCTGTAATTTTGCTTTTTCTTCTCTCTGGCAGTGATCGAGCAGCTACCCATGGATCTCCGCGACAGGTTTACGGAAATGCGAGAGATGGACCTGCAAGTGCAGAGTAAGACACTGCGATCGGGAGGCTGTGTACCAGCCAAGTGGCTCAAACTAAACCCTACGCTCCGAGTCAGATGAATCACAGCGATGTAGAGGTTTATAATAGTTGAAGTGAATTTTTTTTCTGTAGGTTTCGTGGTGAGAGCTGAACTTAAGAGCAGCGCTGAAAGTCACGTGGAGTTGGAAGGATCGTTTTAAAACTAAGGATGCGCGGAAACTACTTCAGTCTGAGTGTCAGGCTCATTGTAGGTGCACTTTGTCCAGTGTCAAGTGCGCAAGAGCAAAACAAACAAACAAACAAAACTCAGCTTAGTGACCAACAGCAGTCCTTAATATGTTCATTTATCAGCATCTGAAAGCAGCATCCTGAATGGATTAAACTTACATCACCTACAGCACAGATGAACACACCTGTCACAATTGTGTTTTCTCCAAATTATGCAAATGCAGTGTCTTGCAGAAGTATTCACCCCCCTTGAGGGTTTCTGTATTTTTGTAGTGTTACAACCTGAAACTGAAATAGACTTCATTAGGATTTGTAGCCTGCTAATAAATAATTAATGTTTTCCCTGTGTCCGTGCGGGTTTCCTCCAGGTTCTCTGGTTTCCTTCCACCTCCCAAAACATGCCGATGGATGTATTAAATGCTAAATTAACCCCTAAGTGTAAATGTGTGTACACTGTGTCCAGAGATGGACAGATGGCTCGTCCTGGGTGTGTTCCCAGGATTGGAGAATTACTATCAGTAGCTGAGCTCTCTAGTGTACTAATGGAGACGGCTCTTTTATTTATTTATTTATGTTAAATTTCATATTCCATTTTGGCCCGGGAGATGGTTTTATTTTAAAGCGCGGAGTCTGGCGTTATTTGAGCTGGATTAGGAGCTTTATTGGGCTGGACCTGGCCTGCGGGCTGTATGTTTGACAACCCCAATGTAAAGTCTCTGAAGGAGGTAATTAGCAGGCACATATTGAGTATTTTCGTGGCAATGATCCAAATGTCTGTAAAAATGCATCTTATTACTGTCTTACAGATCTAGTCTAATATCATGCACTCACCCCCGTGAGACGAAACCCATCTCAGCGCGGAGCTATTAGCACTAATGAGTTTGGGCAGTAGTAGTAGTGAAATTTTCACAGTATAAAAACTTAGTCTAAAAATATCACGATATTAATTGGCCATTTAAAAACACAAGCTGGTGGTGAAAATTTTATCAAGAAATCTCTATATCTTTGCACATCCTTGTGTGTGTGTGTGTGTATATATATATATATATGTGTGTGTGTGTGTGTGTGTATATATATATATATATATATATATATATATATATATATATATATATATATATATATATATATATCTAAAGGAAACAAAGACTTTTCCACAAAATCTCTTACACTGTCAGTATTCATCACGTTGTTGTTATGAGCAATGAGATTGACTATGAGGAAAGGTGTCATACTGAGCAAAAAAAAAAAAAAAAAAAACCCAAATTCAACTAGCAGGGCTGAGTACTACATAGCAACTGATCGTTGTTTGGGTTTGCTATCGTCAGTAATGCCACATTCTTCAGTGTGTTGGATAGCCGTCGTGTATGATATATTTAGGAAAATGCCCGAGGTGGCAGCAGAGGTAGCTGTGTAACGTGTTCACAATAATAGTGGATTAAACAGTCAAAGGGAGTTCAGTGAAGTCATGTCCCCTGGACACAAAGGGAGTAAGGAACTTACTTTTTTTTTTTTTTTTTTTTTTTTTTTTTTTTTTTTTTTTTTTTTTTTACCTGAAGAAGTAAGACAGTCAGTGATGTACACTGTTGACTGACAATGAAACAGTAACGACTCTACGGCAGTAAAAAAGGCAAAGCTGACTCCGTATCGGATCAGTACGTTGGGACGGCCGTGCTCATCATAACACTGCTTGTGCTTTTCAGATGCCATGGACCAGCTGGAGCAGAGAGTTAATGAGTTCTTTGCCAACGCTAAGAAGAACAAACCCGAATGGAGGGAGGAGCAGATGGAGGTTATTAAGAAGGTAGAGGACAAAAGATGCCATTTTCACCAAGCACCAATAGAACATCTGCTAGAAATAGCTCTTTAGTCCCAAAGCAGACGGCTTTATTTACCATTCCGAGGACAAATTTGTGTGCCTACGTTGCAGTGTTTTTTGTGTTCTGTTTTTTTATTTAGCTGCATTTATTTATTTATTTATGGCTAAATCCTTCTCTCTTCAAAAACTTCAGTTTTTGCAAACTTTGCCTGATGAAAGTGATAGCTGGAATGGCTGTGGAATGACTGGAATGATTTGCTTTCTCACAGGACTATTATAAAGCGCTGGAAGATGCTGATGAAAAAGTCCAATTAGCCAATCAAATCTATGATCTGGTGAGTGGCAGTGGTCTGTAGTGCATTACACCTGATTCGCCACTAGGTGGCAGTCACTCACTGAATAAACGATGGCGCCTAAGAAGAAGTTGCATTTCATATGCAACAGCTGAATTTCTTTATTCCTAAATTTAGAGACCAAAACCATGAAATGCTGATATTAAAAAGTATGTTTTGAAGTTTTCAGAGGTTAAGAGGCTTTGTTGTGGTTTGCTGTGGTTAGGTGGATCGACACTTGAGGAAGTTGGATCAAGAGCTTGCAAAGTTCAAAATGGAGCTTGAAGCGGACAACGCCGGCATTACAGAGATCCTAGAGAGACGTAAGTAGCAGACAGCTGTTAATTAGTCAGCATGCATAGAGCGCTTTCACATTTGCAGTGTTTTTGTTTTATTCGAACCCTGGTCCTCTTCAGTGCGGTCCTTTAGGCAGGCGAGGACACGATAATCATCTGACCGAGGTTTTCTCAGTACAGGACCATGCAAACGCTTGAGAGGTTCGATTGCAGGATTGCAGTGAAAAAGCGACCCAACTGCAGGAAGCAACAAACATTCAGTGTGTTTTAAGTTAGTTTAAGTGTAGACGCAAGCAGATTTTGTATCCAGGCTATTGTTTTTTTTTATTTTTTTTTTTTTATTCATACTTGCCTGTCAAGTAAGCTTAAAAGCAGAAAATGAAATGCCTTCTTCTTATTGATTTTTGCAAATCAATAGTTTTTTCCAATTCCACCTCCTGCTACATTACTCCCACATGGCTGAGGTGCAGTGTGGTAGATGGTAGAATGATTTTTACTAGGCAGATTAATTAGCATGCACAGATGACAGACGATCATTTCAGAATCAGGAGTATGTGGAAACACTGACGAAACCGAGCAACAAAACAAAAAAAAAGTCCCAAATAAGGCAGTCATAAAACTCTCCTGCTTACTACATGCAGTTAAGTCACGGTTAAACATACAGCAAGAAAACAAACACTAAAGACACACTCGAATACTGTCTTTGATGTACATGGCATGTGAGGACAGAGTACCACAGCTCAACATTGGAAACCTTGTTAGAAACGGATAATGATTATGAACTCATTTGACTCCCTTAGTCTATATTAATACTCTCAACATGTTACGCTGCATTAGCTACTGCGTTTTAGCCTAGTCAGGTTTCCAGGCAAGCAACACATGTGACTGGTCAGCTCTTTATGGCTTTTACGTGCTCAGTGGGCTAGCATACTGTATATAGTTTCACCTGAGGGGGGTGTAGTCATTTTGGAGGAAGTGGATGGCTTGTCAGTATTTACACTGCAGACGCAATTCACCTCGCACGCAGCAAATGGCTCTACAAATTCCATTCTGTTCCTTTAACGTAAATTTATTGGTTTGTGTTTGAATTTGCATGCTTATTCTTGTTGAACCATTTTAGGTAATTCTTTTTTTTTTCTTTCTTTTTCTTCCCCTACTGCAGGATCATTGGAAATGGACAGTCCTTCTCAGCCTGTCAATAACCATCATGTTCACTCACACGTCACTGGAGAAAGTAAGACGCACCACTGCTCTCGCTCTCTCTCTCTCTCCACCAGACATGCTCTCATACTTTCTACTCTACTGTGTTTCTTTCTGTAATGTGTCTGTGTGTGTGTGTGTGTGTGTGTGTGCGTGCGCACGCATGTGCACTTATCAGAGAGGAAGTACAGCACGCCAACTCATCACACTACTGAGCATGTGCCAGAGAAGAAGTTTAAATCCGAAGCTCTGCTCTCAACACTCACATCAGACGCCTCCAAAGAGAACACGCCGGGTAAAGACACACACACACACCCCCCCCACATCAGTGCATGCCACTGAGCCCCGTGTGTGTGCACAAATTGCTCTCTATAAGCATTTAAAATTGCTCATACTGATCGACTTCCTCATTTGTTTTGCTAACGTGTGTGTGTGTGTGTGTGTGTGTGTGTGTGTGTGTGTGTGTGTGTGTGTGACAGGCTGCAGAGTGAACAGCACGTCCTCCTCATCCAACAGCGTGTACAATGTGAATTCCTCACAATCTCTTTCCTCCTACAACCTGAGCTCCCTGCCAATTGGGCCAGCCGCCGGTGCAGGGGCCATCAGTATGGCAGCAGCTCAGGCAGTGCAGGCCACCGCACAGGTACAACAAAACCCTACCACTCCGTCACTCCTTCCTTCTTCCCCACCTTTCCTTCCTTCCTTCCTTCCTTCCTAATTTCCATCTGCAACATTTGTATTGTTAAAATACTTTCAAAATTAGGTTCACTGGTCGCTGTTCAAATTTTCATCATAATTACATTTGAAGGGGAAAACGAATAGTCAAATTTAAGCTTATGCAACCTTTTAGTTGCTTAGCACACTCTTGTTTTGAATCCTTTTTGCATGATGTAGGAAAGTGAGTGCAGATATAAGCCTTTAGGCCTGTAAGATTTTTTTTTTTCTTTTCATTTATAAATCAATGTTTAATACAAACAAAACGTTTGGTTTCAAAGTGATATTGCATTTAACAGTTTCCAACAGTCCCTCAGCTAAATATCAGAAAGTTCTGTTATTTAAAATAAATAAATAAAATAAAAAAGAACAGTACATTAGGCTCTACAGAGTTATAATACAGCTGAATACAGCGTTGAATGTTTTATACTAGATCCTACAGCTGTTTTGGGTTGTGTGTGGTCTCGTATTGCAGATGAAGGAGGGCAGGAGGACGTCGAGTATGAAGGCTTCCTATGAGGCCATTAAGAACGATATCCTGGTTCGGGACTTTGCTTCGAGCAGAGAGTCTTCTGGCTACATGTCCTCGACTCTGGCCTCCACTCTCACTCAGAACCTCACCACCAGCAACAGCTCAGACTCCCGTGCAGGACGCAAGAGCAAGTAAGAGTCTCACACACACTGCTAACATGGTCCTCGTGTATTTTTTTTTTCCACAGATTTATTTGATATGTCAGTTATAGTTTAGATACTTTTGTGAGGTTACAGAGAACAGTTTATTTTCTGAAATACATTTCTATTGCAAAATGGAACATCATATATTCCTCTTTAATTCGTTCGACCGTTTCCTATGTTGAGAAATGTTCCTGTCCATGTGCTGTGTATGATTCCATGCTACTCGAAAAGTTGCGAAAGAGCCGCGTGAAGTAATTATATTTGTCCATATCGGATTATGATTCCCATTCCAGGAAACCGGAATAGTAGAGCTGAACCGACTATTTTAATATGACCTTTATGACAGATGATTGCTGAAAATGGCATTGCACTTCCTTTGGCTGTTGGCAAGACCGAGTCCTTTGTGGGTTCAGAGTTGCATAGCTGAAAATAAAGACTAATGAAACTTCAAAATTCAACCAACCAGAACGATGACAACCGTGATTCATTTTTAAATGTAACAATCAAAAAATCAGCTCGTTAGTTCCACCTTTCTCTGTTCTCAGTGGCCTGTTCCTGAAAAGAATATAATGTAATAGTGAGAGTAACCACATTACTTCATAAATATCTGCATCTCTCTCGTCCCTGACCCATGTGTGTGCAGAAACAACAATAAGTCTTCCAACCACCAGTCCTCGTCATCCTCGTCCTCTTCTTCCCTGTCGTCCTGTTCCTCCTCCTCGGCTCTGGCTCACGAGCTGGCCCAGCAGACGGCAGCGCTACCAGAGAGCGACAGCAGCGGCCAAGTGGACTGGACTTACGACCCCAACGAGCCCCGCTACTGCATTTGCAACCAGGTGCACATGCATTTCTCTTTGTTTTTACAGGCACGTTAGTGAATTAGTCCAGTTCATTACAGAATTGTCCCAGCGCTGCAGAGACTGTGTTAGGTACTGTGTATTGCTTTCATCATAAAATTCCTCTTGAAAGGTGAGGTCAGTCGCAACACTTTTTTTTTTTTTTTTTTTTTTTTTTTTTTTTTTTTTTTTTTTTTTTTTTTTTTTTTTTTTTTTTTTTTTTTTTTTTTTTTTTTTTTTATAATAATGGTGATTAACAGTGGAATTCTGGCATTCAGGCACATGTCAATAAAATACATAATAATATTAGTTCAGGCTCTGAAAACGAAAATTTACCTGCCCGTAAATCAGAAAACCTGTTCTTGCACAAGCGTTCATGTGATCTGGTTTAGGCAGTGTTTAGTCTAGTGTTTGGATCATGGATTTAAATTTGCATATAAAAATAGCTAGCTAGAGCAAGTTTGCACCGAAAGAATGTAGTGAAGAGGGCTCTAGATATTTTGCGTTGGTTAGGTATGTATGTACGCTGTCAGTCAAAAGTTTTTTGTTTAAATGACTTCATGTTAAATGCTCAAAAATTCGAATGTCTAACCAACGAATAAGTGGATTGTTATTTAACGTTTAGTAAATTAAATGAGCTTAGAAATTACTTTATGGCCAAAATACTTTAGGCATTCCACATTTATGATTTAGATTTAATACAAGTACTGTCAGAGTCTTTTAGCTTAAAAGCATTTAGTCTCCAAGTGAGCCTGCCTTTAATAAAGCACCTGCTTAGAGCCTTGTTAGGATATGAGAGTGAGCAGTTAATAAGTTCCACAAAGATTTAGCTTTCCTTATTTATTTGCTATTCGGAATCATTTTGTTCAGTCTGACAAAACGGAATCGGTCTGTAGAAATAATCGTGATTAAGTAAGAATTTAAAAACAGCGGGCTGTGCTGTTATATTTGTGATACCACCTGACACAAAGTGTCTGTTACCTGTTAACCAGAAGTTGATTAGATTTTAATACCAGCATGTGCTGAAGTCTTTTATTCCTCTTATATCACATTGGTTTTCCAACTATTATTATTATTAGTAGTATTTTTTTCTTAATTCAAACCATTTATTAATAGCCTTAGATTATGTGGAGTGAATTGTTACTGTAGGCAGATAACAATAGAATTAGCGCACTATTCCCAGAGCTGCTGTTATAGAAAATGAATCAACACCTCCTGAACAATGAGATTTGCGAATTCAGCACAATGAGAGAAGCTAGTCCAGGTGTTTAAAAACTTCTGACTGGCTGTGTAGGTTCTGCAGTGCTTTAACCTGCCTGATTCACTGTAGTCTAAACCTACATTTAACAGTTCTGTGGTAGGGATGGCAAAACATTGACTGTCCTGCCGTAACCTGTATTTAACCCAGCGTAGCTCTCCAACAAAACCTAACGTGGCAATCAGTGCACACAGTGGAGTTAGCTTTAGAGATTCACGCTCGAAAACCATCTTATTAGGAAGGTTTTCTTGGTCATGGGAATTCATTTTAGAAGTATTACTGTATCTCAGTCATTTTCAGAGCCTTCGTACAGTCTACTGGAGCAGATGTAAGTTTTTAGTAATCAGTAGTAATTTCACATTAACATTTGAAAGTACATAATCTTTTCATTAACGAGCTTCATTGGCTTTTTAATGCCAAAACATAACAATTTATTTCAGTCTCACTTGTTGTTTTAGGTTAGTGGAAATTCCAATATCGCTGGCTGGCTATTTTCCAAAATTCCAGCCTACACCGACTTGCACAGTGTCATGTCTTAGTCGCTTGTTTCAATGAATATTCTTACGAAGTATATGTGATGTCTGAAATGAGCCCTAACCACAAAGCCCTGAGTGCTACTGTACATCGTTTGGTAAATTATTTAGGCTGAGAGATTTCTTTTTCCAGGAACTTTGTGTGTGTGTGTGTGTGTGTGCGCGTGCGCGTGCAAATGCATTGGCTCTCATAGTGTCTTTGTATTAGGATGGGCCACAAAACTAAAAAAAAATTTCTCTTGTTAAATGTATTGTATGTACACAAATGTATTGTATCTCTCTCTTCAAGTCCATATGTGTCTTTCATCTTTGCCTCTGCACAAATGCATAAGTCGTCTCTCTACATTTGCAGGTGTCTTATGGTGAGATGGTTGGCTGTGATAACCAGGATGTAAGTACACTTCCTTCAGTCACACATCCTCAGTAAACACAGCCTGGTCACTGGCCTCTTTATATAAGACCTTTTACACACACTGCTTTATTCATAGCTGACTAAAGCCATGAGTATCATGTGGTGTGTACATGTGGAATCTGTCTTTATGCTTTCAGTATGGGAAAGTGAATAAACACTGTTCAAGTGGTTCAAGTCATAACTCTGGCTAGAAATATGGACCAGTCATGGCAGCTTGCTAATGATTGAGGCTGACTATTTATCCAAATAGCTAGCGCATAGCTGTTAAGTCATTTGTTCAGATATAAAGGCATAATGACAGTGGAAACCAGACAAACTTGTCAGGAATACCAGCTTTCCTCTTAAATGTGTTGGTAAATTAAGAATAAGTATACGTGATATTGAACTTCTGTGTACTCCGGCCGTATTGAGGAATGTCAGCATTGTCGTAAACCATGAACTATGAGCTGTTAAGGAAAATTTAGCTTTCACCTTATCCATTAACATGGTTTACAAATGGCTGCGTTTGAGCCTAGCAATAGTTAGCATCACTAAGAGCACGCACAACTTTACTGACATCTGTAATGGTTCATTTTTCTTCCTGATCACTCCGCTTACTTCAGATGGTGTGTAGAAAGCTAGAAATGGCAGTGTGTGTTAATCTGAATGATTCCTTGTCTCTGCAGTGTCCTATCGAGTGGTTCCACTACGGCTGCGTGGGCTTGACCGAGGCACCCAAAGGAAAGTGGTATTGCCCACAGTGTACAGCAGCCATGAAGAGGAGAGGAAGCAGGCATAAATAGACGTTCATCACCCCAGAGCTGACCCCAAATACCCTACCCAAAATTCCCAATCTCACTGCCTGATTCTAACCCCTGTTTCCCTCGTTAAAACTGTGCGAGAGAAGTTTTCAATGTGATCTCCGGTTTGTGAAATGTGAAAATGAGCTTTTGAGGAAAGTGTGTGTGTGTGTGTGTAAATGTAAGATGAGACACGACCTTTAGTTATTTTTATCTTCGATTAAAGTCTTGATTGGTAGGGGAGGGTTGTTAATATGCACCCATCCCTCAGACATTCCTCAGCCTGCCATGCGTGATGGTAGGGGTCATGACCTCCAGCACAAACTAGTGCATCTCACTCCTATTAATTCATATTCACAGAGACGAGACGAACTCCGAAATGTAGTCCGGAAATGTGTTCGTGAACTATGGACCCTGGAAATTCACATGAAACCTCCAATGCCTCTGAATGAGAAGACCCTGATAATACTGGTGTTCTCCAGAAGTATTTGTGTACTCAGTACACCAGGAGTTTTGAATCCAGGTCCTGGGGTTCCCCCTGCACTGCTGATTTTAGTGTTTTCCCTGCTCTAAAATGCACATTTTAAACTCATGCAGGGTTCAGTAATGAGCTGGTGAGTGGATTCAGGTCTGTTGGGAGCAGGAAAAACACTAACTGCCCTGCCTGCAGCACTTCATGACCGGAAATATGGGATACGGTGCAGTAGGTATATTGAATTGTGCTTCACTTGGGGATGAAACCTCATATCACCTGACATCACACATTTCAAGGAGTTTGTGCTTATCTGTAAAAGTGCATATATTTACATATTAGTCGGGAGTTCATTCAGCTCAGTGTTTGACTGCACAAAAAAAAAAAAAAAAAACAGGAAAATTTGCACACTTGCAGATAAGCATAAAATTTTTTTTTTTTTGGCTAGGCCCTTAAAGCCAGGTGCTGCCAGGTGTACTATAGAAAGAACACAGTGATATTGTGTGTGTGTGTGTGTGTGTGTGTGTGTGTGTGTGTGTGTGTGTGTGTGTGTGTTTGATATGATATGTACAGAATGTGTGTGAATGTGTAGTCTGGCCTGCACTGAACTGGTGATTCAAAGTTTCCTGATTGGGGGGGGGGAATAAAACGATCAATAATTTTGCTATTTCATGTGGTAAAGGGTGTTTTTCCTGCTTAACCCTTTTTCTCAGTTATATATGAGCATATGCTTTTTATTTCTCACACCGTTCTTTGGCGAAAATCAGTTTTATCCTTGGTCAGGATCGTCACAAAGTAGGAAATTTCCAACTCAACAGGTGCATCAGCTGAATAATTTGACCAAACTGTTTAAGAGTTTAAACCTATACAGCACAGAATAAAAGCACAGAATTCCCCATTTCATATTTCTTGCGTTTCTTGTACATTTAAAGTAACGTGGGTTATCCAGTCTGCCACAGCTGCAGTTGTTCATGAGTTTGCATCTCCAATAAGGATGATAAATGCAGGTGTGCAAACTTGTTTTTTAAAAAAAAAAATAGACATTGAGAATACCAAATATGCTGCATCTGTACTGTGCTTTACTTCTTTCCATTTATAGAGCTCTTACGCAGGCATCTTTTTTTCTCCCGGGAGGCCAAAGTAGGCAAAACGTTCATCTCTAAATTAATAAATGAGAGCCTGACTGGCATATGACCTTTACATGTAATCAATATGTGAAAGAATTTGTAGAGTATTATACCACAGAATCATTGTATTTTCAAATCCGATTGGTCAGAAGGTGTTTTCCTATAACAGCAGCTCTGACAGTAGTTCTGGCTTCAAGGCAAATCACAGGTCTGATCGTTTCTATAGTAACAACTTACACTGGGACGTGTATGGAGGACCCTTCACATAATCTAAGACTAATAATAAATGGATTAGATGATCATTGATATGATGATGTTTTCTGTAAGGAGATGCTTAACATGTATGAAAGGAGTCTCCAGTGGCAGTGCTTTGTAACAGTAGGTACCACCATAGTGGCATCTTCAGGACAGGAGTTTGTGTTTTTCTTGTTAACATGACAGCCTATGGTCCGTCTGTTTAACTTCAAGAAAGAACAAAAGAATGGCTGGTGAGAGAACAACTGTTTAAAGCGGTCATAAGTAATAACATGGAACTTGTTACACAAATGTGACCATAAATGGATAAAAAAAAAAACAAGTATTCATTAGTAACACAACACTTGGGGATGTGGTGTTCCTGGAAAACTTTGGTGTGGTATCAGTAACTCTGCTTCACGTCCTTGATATTTTCTTGTTTCTTGTTTTATTTCTTACATAAATCTTTTTGTCCACCAGATTTTTTTTGTCCTTTCTCAGGTATATCCCTGAAGTAAATGACTTACTCAAAGAAGAATGTTTATATAAAATCAGAACCACCAATTTTATTTGCACCCTGATTTCATTTAAAATATATTTTTTATTGCTTCCTAAACTAAAACCAAAAATTTTAAGTAGCCTTTGTAACACATCCATGGAAAAGGGTGTGTGTGTGCGTGCAGGGGTGTATGAATGTACTGTGTGTGTGTGTGTGTGCGTGCAGGGGTGTACGTAAGTGCTATGTTTGTGTGTATGTACTGTTTGTGTATGTATGTACTCTCTCTCTCTCTGTGTGTGTGTGTGTGTGTGTGTGTGTGTGTGTGTGTGTGTGTGTGTGTGTATACTGTTTGTGTGCGTGCAGGGGTGTATGAATGTACTGTGTTTGTGTGTGCAGGGGTGTGTGTACGTGCTATGTTTGGGTGCATGTACTGTTTGTGTATGTATGTACTGTCTGTGTGTGTGTGTGTGTGTGTGTGTGTGTGTGTGTGTGTGTGTGTACCCCGTGTTGGAATTTGGTTATTCCGCTTTAGAAGTCCAAGGCGAGTTCCTCTGCGCTGTTTCAGGCTGCTCCTGTAAAGGATCCCTTCTTTTCTGAGAGCAGAAACGGGAGCTTCGTACACAAACTCCGAGTCCAGAGAGGAAGTAACTGTTCTCTCTCTCTCTCTCTCTCTCTCTCTCTCTCTCTCTCTCTCTCTGTCCATTAACGCAAACCAGGTGGAAGAGCTCCGCCGCGCACTACACAGCAAGCGGACGAAAACAACGTCTGATCCTTGTTTCCTGCTGATGGAATAAGTTTCACAGTCGTACTGGGAGATTTTATATGTGCTTTTAATCCCGGCCTTTACTTTTCCGCCCGGTTCCTCTTGGCCAGAGCTCAGGAGCGCAGTTTTGGAGCAGACGGAGGGAGAGAGGCGGTGCAGGAGTTCCGCTACTCTGCAGCTCCTTGGGGAAAAAGAAGAAGAAAGAGCGCTTTTTACCTTTTTCCACAAGCTTGCCTGCATATTCCGTAGCGTGTCCTGCACTGCGTGAGGATGTGGCCAGGTTTGTGAAGGCGCATTGCCTTGGCCACCGTCGCTGCGCGTTATTTCTCTCTTTCCTTCTCCAGAAAAGTTTGAATGCAGCTTTGAAAGTTTGATGGTTTCCTAAATTGCGTGTGCGTGGAATCGTGAGCGCATCGGTGACCATTTAGAAGGATGCAAGAGCGACTCTAACATCCCATCCCATCCCATCCATGGTACCCTATGTGTCTGGGCATCGGGATGGTGCTGCGCCGGATCCTGGGGATCGGGACGCTGAGGCGCACATGGCGCACGGCCCCCCTTGTGCTCGTGGGGCTTGCTGTGTTTCTTATCTACCACACCTCTGTGGTGAACCGGACAGGCTTCAGACCTGGACAAGAGGACCAAAAGAACAAATCTGTGATGAGGGACCGCACAGTGCTTCTCAAGCACACAGAAGAGCTTGTCTCTTTACTGGAAGCGTGGCACGATCACAATGAAGTAAGTGCACAACTTTTGGAACGAGGTTCCTGGAAGCACTAACAAAGGTTCTGTGAGAGAAACAACCTAGAAAACTCCTACAGGATCTTCCAGAAAATGTCAAAAATAAAGTACTTCTCTTCTCTCGCATCTTCGCACCTTTCATCGCTTCTCTTTTGGTATCTTTAGTATATACAGTATCTTTTACCTGAGAAGGTGCACCATTAGTTAGTTTTTAGAGTACTGGTCCAGGTATGTAGCTTTATTTGTAAAGGCTTCCAAGTAAAATATATATACTAAAAGTGCAAAATATGTCTCAGCAACAAGGAAAAGTAGTTTACATTTACATTTACATTTATGGCATTTGGCAGACGCCCTTATCCAGAGCGACTTACAATAGTGCTTTGGTACCTTTATGTCTGAGAGTGTAGCATGGTCATAATTATAGCCCACAGTCCTGGCACAGTTGTTCAGATTTATGAATACACTTGACACAGTAATAAGGTGTGTGTCAGGTTCTTCATGAGCTGGATCAGGTGTGCTGGACATTCAGAAATCTTCCATGTCAGAGCGTTTGAGTGGTAGACCTGTATTTGATACTGAGTAATCAAAATTCAACCAGTCGTCAAATGTCTTTCCTTATTTCAGTGAGATGGTTTGGGCGACATCAATATATGTCA